>JAXQQM020066252.1:0-67018 GCA_034641835.2 Pinus albicaulis
TTGATTGCGAAGCAATTGTGTGTTAGGAATCCCGTTCTCTGTCTTGAATTCCTGTAGATTGGTTGACAATCCTGTGAAATTATCCCACCGCCGACGAGGCCGTGTAGAGAAATCATAGTTGTGAATCCGAATAAATTGTTGGTGAGATTTCCGCCTGAAGAAAATCCTCCTGTTTTACCGAATTTGAACCCTAACCAGAGTCAGGCCCCGAGTTAAAGGCATACAAAGGATGGTGCAAACCCGCCGTAACCATAATTAATCTCTGTACAAAAACCGCGAGTGGTTTTGGAAGGCGGATTGCCCCATTTCGCACCATTTTTGCGGAGAAGGTGGTATTTCCCTGACGAGGAGCGATTCCACAGACTGTTGGACACGTGGCTCGGGCCACTGTTCCAAAACCACTATTTAAACCCCGCCTTCGCGCGTTAAAGAACGATGTTGGATGCTGGGCGAAATTCCTCAGAGCCGTTGATCTGGGCAAAGGCGATCGGACGGTGACTGTTTGACGTAGATGCACGAACGATACTCCAAGTGCGCGGACGATAAATGAGTACGGTGTATACATTTTATTGATTGTTGATATATATATATATATATATATATATATATATATATATATATATAGGTGGACCCGGGGTGAAGGCTCCATTATAAAGGTTTGTTTTCAAAGTGTGGGGTATTAAAATTAAAGATTATAAAGGGTTGAAGAGTTATATAAGGTACGAAGGTGTAACATTGGCATAATATGTATGTCGGGAACTTAATATAACATCCAAGTCACGATTATACTTATTTATCAAATTTTCTAAATTTGATAATAAAATTGCCGAGAGAAAAGAAAAAGACCACGTAGAAAAAAACAAAGGGAAGGCGACCAGGGCCACGTCACGGTTGACCAACTTCTCCTTGGAATCCAACTTCACCTTGTTGCTGTGTCATTTGTGGTATCAGAGCAGGAAGTTTAAGTTGTTTGCTGACATGGCAATCCGACTTGGTAGAGGTGCCGGCAGAAGGAGACCTGTAGCCAACGCAGAGGTGTTGGAGGTATTGCAGAGGGTCGAGGCCAGAATGGATGCCGTGGAGCAAAGACAGACCAGAGATCCTGAAGACATCAGCGAACCTAAAACAGAAGAAGCTGAAGAAAATGTTGAAATTCCTCCTGACATGAGGCTCCTTAGGACTATTCTGGTGTCTGCAGTTAAGCCCAGGATTGAAGTGTCAAGCTATGCAGGGGGACTGAATCCAGAGGAGCTGGTGGACTGGATTAATGAATTAAACAAGTGCTTTGATTATGAAGAAATAAGTGAAGATAAAAAAGTCAAGTTTGCAGTAAAAAAGCTGAAGGGACATGCTGCACTTTGGTGGAATGGAGTGCAGGCAGAAAGGAGGAGAATTGGCAAGCAACCTATCAAGAGTTGGACCAGAATGATGGCTAAACTAAAAGGTAAATTCTTACCTAGTGATTACCAACTGACATTGTATAGACAAATGCAGAACCTGAGACAGAGGCTGCTGACAGTAAAAGAATACACAGAGGAATTCTACAGAGTGAGCATAAGAGTTGGGCAATTCCAAGATACACCAGAGAAGACTGCCAGATATGTGAATGGTCTCAAGATGGAGATCCAAGATGAGATTGGTCTTCTGTCTCCCAAGACAGTGGAAGAGGCCTATCAGATGGCCTTGAAAGCAGAGGAGAAACTCCTGAGGAAACAGTCTGCCAAGAAGAGGGGTACTTTCCGTGGGAAGGGAAGTCAGGGTGGTAGAAGAAAGCCTACACCCAGGGATGGGGCTAACAGTAGCTCACCTCAGAATGCATCTACAGAGGAGGATGCAAGTGGCAGAAGGGGTTCTTACAGAGGAAAAGGAAGAGGAGGCAGAGACAGAGGCAGAGGTAGAGAATTGAGGTGTTCTAGATGCCGGGAAGTGGGACACAAGCACTATGAATACCCAGAGAATGTGAGTGCTGGTCCAAGGAATGCTGTTGTTGCCCATGCTGAAAAGGAGGCAGCAATTGAAGAAGACATTCTTCCAGAAAGAGGAGAATCCTTAGTGGTAAATAAGGTTCTGTTAAAGCAAGCCAAAGAGGCCACTGAGCCTGCACAAAGGAAGACTTTGTTTAGGAGCATCTACATAGTTCAAGGGAAATGCTGCCAGCTAGTCATTGATAGTGGCAGCACAGACAATCTGGTTTCCACGGAGGTGATAGAAAAGTTGAAGCTGAAGACTAGGGAGCACCCAACTCCCTATAGGGTGTCCTGGCTGCATAAAGGGCACCAGCTGGTTGTGAAAGAACAGTGTGAAATAGAGCTGCAAATGGGAAAATATAAAGATAAAGTTTTGTGTGATGTAATGCCCATGGATGTGTGTCATATACTGCTGGGTAGACCTTGGCAGTTTGATAGAGCAGCAGTGCATGATGGCAAGAAGAACACTTACAAGTTCTTCAAAGACGGGGTACATCATACATTGATACCCATGGAGGAAGGAGAGCCATCCAGCAGAGTGATTGATCCAAAGACCTTGTTGCTGAGTGGGAAGGAATATCTGCAACAGATAGAAGAAGAAGAGGTAAGATTTGCTTTAGTTTGCAAACCTAAAGTAGTTCTTACTTCTACAAAGATTTCTGATTTACCAGTAGAAATCCAAGAAATGTTAGATGAGTATTGTGACATTGTTGTGGATGATTTACCTGATGAGCTGCCACCTGTGAGAAAGATCAGCCATCAGATAGATTTTATCCCTGGTTCAAATCTGCCAAATAAGGCAGCCTATAGAATGACTCCCAAGGAAAATCAGGAAATCAGGAGATAGGTACAGGAGTTGGTGGACAAAGGACTGATCAGAGAAAGTCTGAGTCCATGTGCAGTACCAGCAGTTTTGAGCCCAAAGAAAGATGGAGGCTGGAGGATGTGTACTGATTCCAGAGCAATTAATAAGATCACAATCAGGTACAGATTCCCTTTGCCTAGAATTGAAGATTTAATGGACTGTTTGAGTGGTGCTAAATATTTCTCAAAGATAGATTTGAAAAGTGGATATCATCAGATTAGAAAAAGAGAGGGTGATGAGTGGAAAACTTCCTTTAAAATAAATGAAGGACTGTATGAATGGATGGTAATGCCTTTTGGGTTGTCAAATGCACCGAGCACTTTTATGAGACTTATGAATGAAGTATTGAAAGAATTCATTGGTAAATTTGTGATAGTGTATCTAGATGATATATTAGTTTTCAGCAGAACTAAAGAAGAACATTTAAGGCATCTTAATCATGTTTTGAAGAAGCTACACCAAGAGAAGCTGCTGATAAATTTGAAGAAATGCTCATTCATGAAAGAAGAGTTGGTGTATTTGGGTTTTGTTGTTTCTACCGAAGGATTGAAGATGGACCCGGAAAAGGTTAAGGCAATTGTGGAGTGGCCTTCACCCAGGAATGTTTTTGAGGTAAGAAGTTTCCATGGACTTGCTAGTTTCTACAGAAAGTTCATAAGGAACTTCAGTAAGATCAATGCACCCATAATTGAAACAATAAAGACGAGCAAACATCCATTTAAGTGGACTGTTGAAGCAGAAAGAAATTTTAAAATTTTGAAGCAAAAGATAACAGAGAAGCCTGTTTTGATTCTGCCTGATTTTACTAAACCATTTCAAGTGAAGTGTGATGCCAGTGGAGAGGCCATTGGAGCTGTGTTGAGTCAGGATGATAGGCCTGTAGCATATTTCAGTGAGAAGCTAAATGACACCAGGAGAAATTATTCCTCTTATGAGAAGGAATTCTACGAAATTGTTCAGGCACTGAAGAAGTGGAGACATTATTTGATGTCCAGGAAATTTGTATTGTATTCTGACAATCATGCTTTGCAGTATATTGTACAACAGCCCAAGTTGAAACATAAGCATGTTAAATGGGTTGAGTATCTCCAAGGTTTTAATTTTGTTTTGAAACATATAAGTGGCCAAGCCAATAAAGTAGCTGATGCTTTGAGTAGGAGACACTTGCTTGTTCAAGAAAATAATTTTGAGGTTGTAGGGTTTGATTTTCTCAAGGAATTGTATAAAACAGATCCTGATTTTAAGGATGCATTTGAGGCATGTAGTAACCCTGTTTTAACAGACAGAAGCCAGTGGCTGGATTATTTTCTGCAGGAAGACTTGTTATTCAGAAAGAACCAACTGTGTGTACCAAAATGTTCCATGAGAGAAAATTTGATCAAAGAGAAGCATAGTGGAGGACTTGCTGGACACTTTGGTACTGATAAGACTTATGAGCAGCTGAGTCACTTTTATTTCTGGCCCAAGATGAGAGCAGAAGTAGACAAGTTTGTGAAGAATTGCAAGATTTGTCAATATGCTAAAGGAAGGAGCCAGAATGCAGGATTGTACACTCCCTTGCCTATTCCAGACAGGCCTTGGGACATGGTGAGTATGGATTTTGTTCTAGGATTGCCCAAAACCCAGAGAGGGAGTGATGCAGTCTTTGTTGTGGTGGACAGATTATCCAAAATGGCACATTTTATTCCATGTTATAAAACTAGTGATGCCACCCATGTTGCTAACTTGTTTTTCAAAGAAGTTGTTAGATTACATGGGTTGCCCAAGAGTATTGTTTCAGATAGAGACACCAGATTTGTGGGTCACTTTTGGAGGACACTGTGGAAGAAACTTGGCACCAAACTAAGTTTCAGCTCAGCTTATCATCCCCAGACTGATGGATAGACTGAGGTAGTGAATAGAAGTCTGGAAAATTTGTTGAGAAGTCTTGCAGGAGAGCATCCCAAGCAGTGGGATCATATTTTTCCCCAGGCAGATTATGCATATAATGATTCACCAAATAGAAGCACAGGGAAGAGTCCATTTCATATTTTTTATGGAATGCATCCCAGAGGAATATCAGAATTAAGAAATCTGGGAAGAGCAGAATTGAGAAGTGCAGATGGTGAGGAATTTGCTTCAGAGATCCAAGCCATACATGAACAAGTGAAACAGAAATTACAAGGCAGCAACATCAAATACAAAAACATAGTAGACTTGAGCAGAAATGAAGTTCATTTTGAAGTAGGAGATTAGGTTTTGGCACACTTGAGAAAGGAGAGGTTCCCAAAGAAGCAGTACAACAAATTGAAGTTCAAAAAGATTGGGCCATGCAAGATACTTAGGAAGTTTTCTGCAAATGCTTATGAGATTGAATTGCCACCTGATGTTGGAATATCTCCTATTTTTAATATTGTATATTTGTACAAGTATGAAGATGGTGGTGCAGAAGGAAGATCAGCAGACAAAGAACAGATTGAGTGGAAATAGCAGCTACCTCCAGCGCAGCCATTACAACCAGAGAAGATATTGGATAAAAGGGTGTTCAGAAGGACCAGAGGACAAGAGTACTTCCAGTACTTGATCAAATGGAGGGAAAAGCCAGAAGAAGATGCCACTTGGATGACTGAAGAAATGTTACAGAAGATAGGCAGATCAGTGGACGAGCTCATGGACAGGAGCCCATGAAGAAGATTGCCCTCGGGAATCTGATGCAGGGGCATTAGACCCTAGCTAGCAATGTGGAAGTTTTGTCCACATGTTGTGGCTAGTAGGGTTCGAAACATCTAAAGTGTAACAGCTAGGTGTTAATACCTTAGCTGATTGTATTATTTAGATTAATTAGAGTCATAGGAAGTCGAATAGCTCAGTTTGTCTAGCTGTCATATTTCAGTTAATTGAATTATTGTAATTAGACTGTTGATTTTCCAAAACGGTCCACTGAGGAACCGAAGAGTCACTCTGTAATGTATATAATTATATTCTCCGGATGTAGAAGAGAGAGAGCAGGGAGAAGAGAGATTCTGCAATAAAACCTTGTGCATTGTCGATTGCTTCCAATTAGATGAATTTCAGTCCTGTTGGTTGTTTAATTATCTGGAAATGTAATTTGTGTGGAGATTAGTTTGATTGCGAGGCAATTGTGTGTTAGGAATCCCGTTCTTTGTCTTGAATTCCTGTAGATTGGTTGACAATCCTGTGAAATTATCCCACCGCCGGCGAGGCCGTGTAGAGAAATCATAGTTGTGAATTCGAATAAATTGTTGGTGAGATTTCCGCCTGAAGAAAATCCTCCTGTTTTATCGAATTTGAACCCTAACCAGAGTCAGGCCTCGAGTTAAAGGCATACAAAGGATGGTGCAAACCCGTCGTAACCATAATTAATCTCTGTACAAAAACCGCGAGTGGTTTTGGAAGGTGGATTGCCCCATTTCGCACCACTTTTGCGGAGAAGGTGGTATTTCCCCGACGAGGAGCGATTCCACAGAATGTTGGACACGTGGCTCGGGCCACTGTTCCAAAACCACTGTTTAAACCCCGCCTTCGCGCGTTAAAGATCGACGTTGGACGCCGGGCGAAATTCCTCAGAGCCGTTGATCTGGGCAAAGGCGATCGGACGGTGACTGTTTGACGTAGATGCACGAACGATACTCCAAGTGCGCGGACGATAAATGAGTACGGTGTATACATTTTATTGATTTTTGATACGCATATATATATAGGTGGACCCGGGGTGAAGGCTCCATTATAAAGGTTGTTTTTCAAAGTGTGGGGTATTAAAATTAAAGATTATAAAGGGTTGAAGAGTTATATAAGGTACAAAGGTGTAACATTGGCATAATATGTATGTCGGGAACTTAATATAACATCCAAGTCACGATTATACTTATTTATCAAATTTTCTAAATTTGATAAATAAAATTTCCGAGAGAAAAGAAAAAGACCACGTAGAAAAAAACAAAGGGAAGGCAACCAGGGCCACGTCACGGTTGACCAACTTCTCCTTGGAATCCAACTTCACCTTGTTGCTGCGTCACTAGACATCTTAATGCACGTAATAGTCTCTGAAGCTCCTGATGCCCTGTTTTCCACTTCAAGATACAGAAGCTGATATGAGAAGTTTGAAGTTGTAGAGACCCACCGGGCTTGCTGATTGTAACTGGTTTGAAACATCAAATACAAGCTGCTGATTTATGGGATCCTGATTTTTGTCAATGGTGATGTGTTCCTCACTGTCAATTGTTATTTTTCTTGATGTTTTCACTTTGTTCACTTTCTCTGATAAAGAGCAGCAAACATAGAGCTAGGATTTACTTTCAACAGTACCCTACTCTTACTAAAAGCTTTATTATCTATGTTTTATTCATTTGAACGTTCTCTTTGAAGAGTACATCAATGCAGGTCGGTTTAAAGGCATTTGCCTGATCTAAATTGCTCTTTGTCACTGTTATCTGTGGTTTTCTTATTTGAATATGCTGAAAGCAGGGTAGTTTAAAGGCACTTACCTGATCTTAAGTTGTTCAAATTGTTTTTTAATGTTTTCTACTAAAAGTACTTCAATGCAGGCTAGTTTGAAGGCACTAACCTGATCTCAGAATACTTTTATGTTTTTCTTATTTGAATATGTTGAAAGCAGGGTAGTTTAGAGGCACTTACCTGATCTTAAGCTGTTCAAACTGTTTTTTAATGTTTTCTAACTGAAAGTACTTCAATGCAGGCTAGTTTAGAGGTACTAACCTGATCTTAGAATACTCTTATGTTTTTCTTTAAGTACATGCTAAAGCAAGATAGTTTAAAAGAACTTACTTGATCTTAGGCTGTTTCACTGTTTTTTCATTTGTTTGTTCTTAATTTCCTATCTGTTTCATTCCATAAAATCGCCTTAAGAGATCCTTTGACATAAGTGACTTGCACCATGGATCCTGTTTGAACCTTGCTGTCCAATTAAAATCCTCCTATAACTTGATATCCCAATGGGTTAAAACTGTCTTTGCCTTTCTGTCAGCCAAATCATTCCTTCGCCTGTGGACACCTTCACCCTTCATTTTGAAACTTCCTTCACCTTCATCATGTCTTTTCCCAACCAAAACAAACAAAACAAAACCCAAGCTCTTTATAACTAGCCTAATATCACATTTCAGGTTTTAAAGATCACATCTTTAAGCTCATTCATAGAGAGATCCCTCTCTGGATTCAGGAGGGCTAGATCCTTGAATCCCAAAGTGGTTTGATGTTGTCTTATCTTTTGGTTTAGCTAATCTGGCCAAAACATAGGAACCCCAACAAGTATCACTTACATCATTACCAAGATACATTAAAATAATCATTACCGAGATTTATTACATGGTGATTAACATGATATAACATTATATAGCTTAGAGGTGGTGCTAGGGAAACGATGTTCGTAAAGTAGAAAAATAATGCAAAAGGTACTCAAAGATGTGTGTTGTAATATAAATTAATATGAGGCTATAAAGTTTATGTGGTGTTATCATGTGATAATTGGTGAAGTATATCAAGACTTCTATGGGAGGTGTCTAGCAATCACCAAGTACATATGTGAAAGAAAGTGGGTGGGACGGTTGCATTGGGAGATAATTAGGGCAATAAAAATGATATGTTGAATGGCATGTGATGATCCATGAAGCTTCTAGCTTGCAAAACAAACAAAAATCACATTTATTGGTCATGATGGGAACCATGAGCATAGGTTTCAACTTCATTACACGACACTTATTGAGATGCGTAGTCAAGTAAGTTTGTCGAAGAGGAGGTGCAAAAACTAGAAACCATTGAATCAAAGTAGTGTAACGACAAAGCTTCATTGTATTATATTATTTAATTGTTGAAGTGATGTATGAATATGATATAAAGAGCATGATGAGTAGTAATTTTGGAAACCATGGAGCACAATAACAAGGTTTCATTACATTATATGCACTTAGTGCTAAAGAAAGTATGAAAGTGATACATAGGGTGTACTATTAATGACTAGAGCCAAGGAGCATGGTGATGGAGCTTAATTGTGTTGCATGTCCTTATTGTTGAAGTGAGTATGCTTGTGATAAAAGGGAATGTTTTAATAATTAGTGGAGAAATTGTGTGTGGATGAAAGAAGAAATGATTACATTATGTTTTGTACGTGACATGGACAATAGTAGAGGCATGCACATGTTGAAATAGGTGCTTACATGAAGGCATGATTACACTGTGCATTTTTAGTGCCATGGACCTTTGTAGAGTAGTGCATGTGTTGAAAATGTTGGATGGGGGATTTCACAGTTAGGAATTTTTGCAGAAATACAGTGCATAATATTTGACCAGGTGCCCATATTTGTGGCGCCTTCCACACTTAAAGGGAACTACTTCACAATAAAGAGTCTGATGGGAAAAAGAGGTGCATTCCAAAAAATAATAGAGTCCGCCCATTATGTGGTTATATCTATGCCTATAAGGATCCTTGTCATCCCCATGTAGCCTATGTCTTGAAATGAGTTTCCTACTCCATACAATAAACCCAAGGAATTATTAATTTCCTTAAACACATCCTCGAACTAGAAAATCATTGGAGGCTTGATGTTTTGATCCTGACTAGGGTAAAATATATTTTTTTTAAGTCATAATTGAGGTCTAAATTCCATTTTTTAAGAAATAGGACCCGAGAGCCCCATTTCCAACGAATTTGTAACATTTTGTCCACATATTTGGAAGCATGAAAAGACCATGCTAGCTAGCCTTTAACCAATACCATAATTTTGGAAGTGTAGCCCAAAATAACAATGGAATTCTCCTCAATCTAGTTTTTGAGGGAGTTTTCTCCAATCTTGCGACTCAAGAATCTTCTAAGTAACGATGAATTTTCAAATGATAAGATTTAATTTAGCGTTACACTATTTCTTAGGAGTACACTGATAACCTCATATTTGTTTAATGCACTTCTTTCTTTTGTGACTGATCCATTTTCCTTGAGGTATTATACCTTATGTTACATGAACTTTAGAATCAATGGAGGAGAAGCTACACAATAAATAATTTAGGAGAAATTCCCAGATAAAATTATACCACTATGAGCCATGAAACTTATCTTCAATATCCCTCACTCCATACCCTCTTGTCATTATGTTGAAAAGGATTTCTCCCTCAATGACTACTCTAATTGGATTTCCCCCTTGATATAGGATTAAAATTCCTTCCTAACATGTGAAATCACCTTGAATGTCATCATTATGTAGGTTACTCTTTGGATCATGAAATGAAGTTTCCATGTTTGGGCTAGGAGTTCCAATGGGTGCCAAGGAAATTAAAATTTTCTATTCATGGGAACATGCATTCTAACTATGGTGAAAAATTACACCAATGGTTTCTCCTAAATAGCTCATGTTTACTTCTAGTACATCTTCCAAAACTAAGTTCATGTGAAAAGGTGTTATGAGGCTCAATGGGATTTGGATTACCTTTGGGTTAGCCCAGAGATATTGATGACACAAAAAATCATCCATATAGTTGATTCTTTCATTTTCCATGAATCTTGACATAAATTAAAATAGCGGATCAATTTTCCCTAAAATTATATAGGCCATATACTCTAGGCTTTGAGGAAACCCTAGGTTTTGAGGCTCCTCATCCCATGGTTGTAGAACCATCTAGTGTGTGAAGAATTATTACCATTATTATCATTAAGACATTATGAAGAACCACACTCCATGGTACCATTTCCTGCATCCAAAATAAAGAGAAAAGGAAAAATGAAGAAAAATCTTTCAATGAGACTCCAAACACTCTAAGCAAGAATTGTTTATTGCGAAAATGATAGGAAATTGTGAGAAAATCCTTTGGAAAAAACAATGGGAACAAATTGGTTCATGCACTGAAATAATTTATATTGTAAATAAAATACCAATGAGTCATTATAAGAATAGGGCATGTGATTTTTAGAATCATCCTGTAAGTTACACTAGCAATTTCGATGACAATGTTTGACAATACAAACATATCAGGAGAGGAGAAAAGTTGTGAGAATGGAAACCATGGTTTTTACCTTAGCAAATTAACTTTTATTTTATTTTTATTATTGGCTTGAAAATTCATTTCCTCATGGTAGTTGGACATGACGATGGCCATGAAACTAAATTGAACCAATGGATGTGAAATTGTTTGGTGGCTTGATTTTTGTGTGAAAATGAGAGGCTTTGGTGGAAAGGACTTGGTCAACAAGGCCATTAAATGAAACCATGATGTTGTGAAACCTAAACCTATGGAAGGAGGTGCATTTTGGTGTTAAATGAAAATTGAGAAACTTTTAGGAATTCATAGGCTTTTCTAGAAAGCAATCAAGGTTTCCACATAGGTATACAATATTCAACTCCAACATCTCCACTCTATTAATGAGCACAAATTCTTGCATGTGGGTGGACCTTATTTGTCTTCAAAACGATAAAATATTATTTTGGTTTTCTTCACATATAAGATTCAAATAATTTTAGGGAAACATGATATATGATGTGATAAAGGAGCCTTTCCCATCTACCAACATATCATGATTCCACTACTCCCACAATTACATGTAGAAGGATACATGACACCAAAATAGGTAGGGTAAAACCCTATTTAACCCAAAATAATTTCATAATTTCTTATTGATATTTGTTTTTTGAATTCCTAAACAATATTTTTTAAATAACGCATTCCGAATGTTTGAAATAATTATTACATGATGGAATATAATTATTTTTGGTAGAAAAATAGAGCTCATTTGAATCCTTCACCTAACAATAGATAAATAGAATAAACATCAAAGTAGATGACAAATTGATCCAAGAGTCCGACCTACCAATTCTCTTTGATCCCATATAGAACTTATGTGCGTGAAATTAAATTCTAAGGGTTTAAACATGTGTTAAAAGAATATTATATAGTTTGAACCTTGTGCACTTTCAAGTTCTACTCTAACTTAATATTCCACTTCCTCATTACCCTTCGCACCTAAGGTGAAGTGACTTTGTCTACACTAGTGCTTTGTATGATTAATATACAAAATTATTGTTTTTATCATTGATATACATACGATTATTAATGATCAATTGGATATGGTTCAAATGCATACATTATTTCTTCAATTTTGTTTCATTTCTTCATATTTTTCCATATGGATTTGTTTAAAAACTTAACCAAGTTTACTCCTTTCTTCTTCCAAGTTGCCAATAATATCATGATTGGAATATAGTGAATTGGATGATGCTTCTTTATAGCAACATACTTTGATATAATTATGCCTAGGCCATTCTAATTTGGCTCCAAAATTTTGATTTCTAGTTCCTTGTGTGAAATGTGTTTCAACAATCCAAGTTATGTATATAATTTATTTGACATCTAGACAATCAAATATTCATCACTATTGATGCCATTCATTTCTGAATTAGTACTTCATTCTATATAGCTACTTGCAAATTGAAAAACTTGGTCTAATGACTTGATATTTCAATGACCTTCAAGTTCACTCCAAATCTTTTATCAATGACCTCCATTCCTTTCTACAATAGTCCTTCATTACTTGATGTTACTTGCAAATTGAATAACATGGCATCATAAATTTGCATTTTGACTTGAGGTATGGTATTCATGATAATATCCCAATGATCTCCAAGTTTATATAAGATGTCTTATTTGTGATTTCCTCACTATCCTCTAGATTGGAATTTTTTAGGTACCATTCTTAATAAAGGTGTCTGCATATACAAGGACATTGTGAAAAGTGTTATTTTCTTGTTTTGATCAAACAACCCATTTCTCCTTCTTAATATTATATTCCCTTTGTCTCAAAAATTTGTGCAGTAAGCATTGTCGTGAGGAGCTACATACACAATTATACTTTTAGTCACTATACTAGGCTTAAAACTCTATTATAACCCCAAACATTTGAATGTCCCATTTTGACCTTGGAATAAATCCATGTAATACTGAGAGGTTTAAAATTTAGAAATATACCCATGAATTATAATACTCTATTTCTTTCTCCAAGATATGATGTCCTACCATTAATAAATTTACTATAGGACATGCTTCCAAGTAAGTTCATAATGCTGAAAATATTGTGATGGTCTCAGGTGTAGGGTAGATATACATTCCAAAAATAAACCTTTCTACATATTAAGAAGAAAAAATAATATGTTTTATCTTTAAATATGAAAAATTATCTTTTCGGATGCTTATCATTTAGTGGTGATAGCTCTAATATGCATTTTTTTTCTTATTTTCTTAATTAAATAACAAAGGTCTTCTTTTTTCACTGCTAAGACACACTCCTTGTTTTCAAAATGGTGCCTTGATAGTTTCAAGATAATAATGGTATTTCTTAGATTCAATGTTGATGAGGCCATGTGAAAATTCATGGATTTTTTTCACAACATAGAAGTTTCCCTCATGGAGAGACAACTCAAGAAAAAAACAACTATAAATCGTTGTAAGTAGTGTTGCCTAAAAAATGAAGTAGTTATGGTGTTATTACCTTTAATAAAATATTATGCTTTGTTCTTAATGTTAATAGTAATATTTATTCTTCTTAAGTATTAAAAACATGAAACTTTTCATCTAAATAAAGTGATGGTAGTATGTAGGTCTTAACAATTTTTTTAACAGTAATGAGAATTTTTGATATCAAAATCCGTGCCTAGTTCGTGGAAAATACATTAGCAAATACATCATCACAAGTATAAGTCTTTTAGATTGATATTTCCTATCCAAAATCAAAATCCCCCCCCCCCTCAAGAGTTACATTATTCACGTAGAAAAAGCAGGTCGGGGGTAGGGGGTTGGAGGTGAATAAATTCCAATAGAGCCCCAAAATAAGGAAAAATATATAGTACATACATTCCTAGTTTATGATGTAGTCTTTCATCTCTATATAATTTCCCATATCAATGGGAACATTCAAGTCTGAGCACTTTTTATCCATATGGCCTCTGGTTCTTGCAATATCATTTAGATTTGAGGTCAGGCTATTCACCAGAGCCCTAAGTTCTTCTACCTACCATCTGAGGTAGCTTAATTCATCCTCCTACTTGTAAACCTTGGTGCAAATTTCGATGAGGATATCCATCATATTGGAGGAGGCAATAGATTTTGCATTGTGTTTCAACTGAGCTACATAATCTCTACTTGAAGTAAGTCCAATTTTCTCTATTAGACGATGGAGGAAGAGTTTTTATAGCCATATCGTGGAAGAAATAATTCCAAAAACATATAATTCAAAATCGAACTGCTACCCTTCCAAGAAGGAAGGTGATCAAGTTTTTGTTCACATGATAACAACCAACCTCAAAACCCATCGCAGCTACAGAGAAAATGACTGAGGTCGCGCCAGACCATATAACCTCACCCAATAGATGCATAGTAACAACCAAAGTACAACACTATGATTTATTCACAATCTTAGGAGTAGAGCCCTTATTAGGATCCCAATCACCATTCTATCACATTCCAAATCACGTAATTGAACTAAAATAAATTCCACCACCAAGCATTAATAAACACCCAACAATAATTTTCAAAACATACAATCCTAATTCCAATAGTAACCCACCAAAGGAGGAAGGTAACCAATCTAATGCTTATTTGAACTAAGTTTCTAGCCTTAATATTTCCTATTGACATAGATTTAGACGTCCCTATCATGACTATGACACCAATTACCTCCACTTTGACCACTACATCCGCTTAGAGATATTTTTTTGCCATTGATTTTTCCGATTGCACCCAATTTTACTTTGGGGATAGCTAGAAAAAGAGAAATTTCCCTAAGGTAAAAATTGGAAGTACCAAATCACCTCTAGGAGTGACATAAGGAGCTCTCCTGAATCACACGATGCTGGTGGAGGACAATACCTCCTTCTAGCACTTCCAATCATCCCACGTATCCAAAACTTCATGTCACTGTATTGCTTCATTATGCCAACACTACACACCATGAAGTATTTGCTCACAACATTAAAGGAATATGAAATATGGGTGTTCAACACATTTGTTTCATGATTGTATGTTGTGGTAATGGAGGGATGAAACGTACTTGAACCTGATGTTGCATGACTTATCATTAGAACTATTAATAAGGAATGAAGGATGGCCTTAATTGGCCACCAACCATTAATTCACCAAATTTTTATATAGCATTCCAGATTTTTGCATCCATTTTTTTCCTTATTGTTATCCCGTAGTATGTTCTTATAGCTCATAATAGGAAGTTGTAGCATATGAAATTTAGAATTTATGAACATTGTTGAAATATATTTTGAACAAGTTATATTAGTATCTTTTCTATATTTTCCTATTTGGAATTTTTAGACTGTGAAACCTTCAGGTGTTTTAGGATACATATAGAAGTACCTCAGGTACAAGTTTCAAAATTATGTTTGAATAATTGGACACATAGTACATTGCACAATTTTTCTTGTGGGAAGAGGCCAACAAATCAACAAGTTTTGGGAACGTTGCCATAACTTTTAGTTGGCACATAAAATGTAGTTCACACCTATGGAATTTCTAAAAAGACATTTTAGAGTGTCATAAAACAAATTTTCAGATTTAGAAGGCCTTAAATCTCTAAGATATATCATTAAAACTTTAGCTATTATAATATTCTCCAAATTAAGGTACACAAATTACTAGTGACCTAACCATTGATTATATGATACTTTTTTTTGGTGGATGAAAGTTGTGATAAAGAGGAGTACTATTATTAGTTTCCAACATGCCTCCAAAGAAAGCTACTACACCAATTAAATATACTGAAAGTTCATCCTTGATTCATGAAGAAAGTTAAGCCTTAGAATTAGATTATCTCAATTAGAGAAGAACGCTAATGAAATATATAGTAATCTTTTGAAAAAGGTGGATTTATTCGGTTCTCAAGAAAAGCTTAAAGGGAAATGGAAAATAAATGAATGAAAATACAGAAGGAATATAAAAGAAGATGAATGAATATAAGGAAGAAATATAAAAGAAGATGAATGAAAATAGGAAATAAATCCAAAATGTCAAGAATGATATACAAAAATCCATTAGGGAATAAATTTAAGAATTACACAACAATCTATTAAAATATTTTCCTAGAAGGGATGCAAATATCCAAGGAAACCATGAACATAAGGAGAAGCATGGTGGTAAGAATAAACCTCATATGGGGAGTATGCTATCACAATTAGAGATAACAAATATTGAATTTTAGAACCATAATCATGAATTTTCAATCCAAGATCCACACCATTAGGGAATCAAGTCAACACCAAGGACTTACTGCATTCACAAGACTGATATGAGGAAGTTTGATGGTATGATCCTATTGAATGGATATTTTAGATGGAGCAATACTTTTTTCTATGCCAAGTGGCATCTTTACAAAAGGTAAATGATGCAACCATGTGTTTATAACAAGACCAAAATGTATGGTATCAATGGCTTTCTGAAAGTAAAAAGGGTTGTGCTATATCATGGTCTATTTTTATAGAGGATTTTTTAGCACATTATATATATATATATATATATATAAAGGTTTTGACTTAGTGAAATTAAGGTGCTCTGTTAAGGTCTTGGATAGATGGTGATAAGGCGCTCTGTTAAGGCACTCAGGATATTGGACATGACGAAGATTTAGTCTCACTAAGCTTACAAAAAAAACAAGTCCATGGGGCCTTTGATAGATGGTGATTGGGTGCTTCATTAAGACAATCCTTGATGTGAAGTTGGTGGTTCAATTCCCCACCTTGATCATGGTGATATATTGGACATGATGATGATGTAGTCCCACCCAAAATTACATAAAAAAACTAAATTAAAAAAATAAAAATAAAATTAATACTTATAATTATTAATTATTAAATCAACCTAGATTGATATTAATTTTTCATCTATCTATCAAGCTCTAAGAGTGATATGTTGGGTGTGTGTTATGCTATTTCCACGACTAGTCGCATGCGCAGACCCAAAGATGTTGGGAAGACCTACCCATGGTTTTGTACATGGGTTTTGCACATGGTTTTGGGCATGATGATTTTCTGCCCATGGTATTTTCTAGATCCGGTTAAGGGAACTACAATTATGTTCTAATCCATGGCTAATGGGTTGAGGTTTATGAATGCTTCGACATGTATATATATGTATTGTAACATTGAAAGGAATATAATGAAAAATCAATCTCGTAGTCTCGATTTTGAGATCCATGGGAAAATATTTGTGTATATTTGTTTTATGTCATCACCATTGTTTATTTTTCTATTTTAAGAATTAAATTGCAGGTAATTTATGTACAGGGTTAAAAGCTACAGGATAAAATCTCTTGAGGTGAAAACCTTTCCTCAAGTTTTGCACTTAAAAAATAGGTTTGCACCTCGAGATATTTGATCCCTCTCGATTCTTGATAGATTTTGAGTTAAGATGGATCTAGGTTGGTCCATAATTAAATCTAGAGGGCACCATATTGAAATCTTCTCTCCATGCAATTATGAAAATTTTATTGGAACACCTAATCTCTTCTTGTATATTGTACAACAATGTTCTCACCATGACTCAAGAAGACTTGGGAGGTGGGAGGTCATTTATTAGACAAGCATATCCACAATCTCGGTGGCTTGCAAGAAAACTTGGACCAAATATATTGTATCTATATGTTATTCCCATTAAAGTTCCAAAGTGGTGAGGAATAAAAATTGTTGAGCCACATGATAAAACTTTATTATTAAGAAAAACCACATATGATTCTAGTTATACCCAAGGCTCACCCAAATAAGAAATGAATGGTTCAATTTTGAGATCAAAATTGAGAAAAACATGAAGTTTAAACTTAACATGTAATTTCGATATATCCAAGGGTTGAGATTAATTGCAATCGATGGGTATTATATTAGGTACCAATATGCAAGGTTTTTAATACTTATGATGGTAGCCGAACATGATCAAGATATTTATAAATTCATTAATCATTAAATAGGTAGCTCCCAATGGAGTTGTACAAAGGTAGCTCACAAATGAGCATCGTGCATAATGTTAATGAGACTTGAACCTGGGTGGGAAGGTTATCATTAAAACCTCCCAACCACTTGGGATAATGTCAATGTGTGTGTCTGTATATGTGTGTGTGTGTGTGTGGTATTATTTTTTTTATATTGGGTTTTATTACTATGTTATATTATATATGTATAATTTTACAATATTTTATCACGGTATTGATGATGAACCACACTAGTTGGCTTGGAATGTCAACTGAAAATTATTCAATGTGATTTAGGCCATTCCATCAAGTTGAGGATTCAAGGACATGTGGTAGACATTAAAAATACTCGGTCCCATTATCCAGCTCTATATGAGAAGTTGGAGAAAACCAAACACTACATTTGCATTGAAAACTCAAGGGTCCTTTCTAAAATAAGTCATCATCATCATAGAAAATTTCGAGAATCCATTGATATCGATGACTATATGGGAAATCTAAATAGAGATGAATATTGGAAAATAAATAAGAACTAGATTCCCTCTCTTCAAGATTTGATTCCTCTTGAAGTCCTTCTTGATTCTTGTTTTCTCTCCTAAGTCCTCTCCTTCCCCTCTCTTTCACTTTTCGATTCTCGATCCTCGATTATCTATATTTTTATTTTAGAATGTGTTGAATAGTGTTGTCATGACGCCAACGTCAGTTCCTGAATGATCTTAGTATCTGTGTGGATTACATTGATTGAAGGTCCAATGGTCGAGAAACCTTAGAAAGACCTAGAATCCCCACACTTATTGATGACTTTGAGGATGAAGATTAGTGGATTTTCTCCTAATACCACCATCATTGGATGCTCTTCATTGTGCTGATTTCAATAGTATATGGCATGCCTCTTAGTTCATACCGGATAGGGAGTTATGATCGATCAAAGGTTAATGGTCTAATATTGTGGTTGGAAGGGATATTCATTTATTTTTATAAATAAATTTGGTCATAAAAGGTTAAATAAAAATTGGTCCAAAAGGTTTTGGATCCAAGTCAAATTCTAATTTTAATTTTAATTTTTATTTTGGCTTCCCTCCAAAAATTGTTCAAGGCAGATCCATATGAGATCCACTCTTTCTCCTCTATAAAAGGGAAATCATATACATCACAAATGCATGGATCAAATACCTAATCTCTCATGAAGTCTTTGGGGCCTATAACAATCATGCATACCTAAAGAATAGGTTGAATTTGAGAGGGTTTCTTTTGGATCAATTTTATTTATTTTGGGTTCTAGCTATTGGTATCTTGTTAGAGTTCCAAGGCAGATATGGAAGCAATGCGAAGCATTTCATGGTTTCTTTGCACAAAATATGAAGCTTAATTAAGTTATAAAAGAATTTATTCCCGAGGCAGCCCGCGAGAACTAAGGCCCCTTTTGTTGAAATTATTTGCACTGTGATTTTTTGACCTTATTTTAGATCTAATGGGATGGTTTTAGGATGTTGGAACATGTTTCTGTGACTTATTATCTGATCATTAAAGTTTCATCACCTGGCTTGAAGGCACTATTTATGAGCCCCTTTTTGTAGATTCTTTAAAGTGTGAATTTGACTCTTTTTCTTGTTGCCCAAAAATGGCTCTTGGGAGCTCCACCTAGTCGAAATGAGTTCCCTTCTTAATCTTCTTTTGTGGAATTAGACAAGGCAATAATTGTATTTTTTGTATATGTGAGAGATAATTGTAGGCGTATGGAACAACTGGGATTTGTAGTTGATTCTTTGCGTGAATATTGATGTGTAGGTCTGGAATAAAATTTAGTGCCTCTAAAGTGTGCTGATGTGATTTAAAGAAGTGCACATAGACAATTGGGTATGGAATGAAATATTGTTGGACATGCGATCTAAATCAATGAAACCAAAGATAGATTAGTGTAGTTCAGGACAAAGGTCGATCTATTCATATTGGCTTAGACAAATTGGAAGTGATTATGGGTTGAATTGGATGTTGGAACAAATGACCTGTGACTGGAGCATAGTGTGATGGCCATTGAAAGAGATACAAGTTCAATGAGTAATGAAAATGAAGAGGTGTGATCGTAAAACAAATGTTCAGATGTAATGAATTACAAAATGTCCAATATACTTGTGTGATCCAAGCTTATATTTGCTATTTAGATATTGATACTTCAATTTTAGGTATATGTAGTTGAGTATCGATCAAATTACTTGGCATGGATCCTTGTTTGATTGTTTGCTCAAAATTAATCATGAGTAAATTAATTTCCAATTTACTATATCAAAGATCATTCTGAAGTTTGGACATGAAGCAATTGAAAAGCAAAAATGTGTATGAATAGATGTAGTGAACATTGGTAGAGTATTAATGATCAGATAGGTTGTGTGTGAAATTTCAAGTGAGATGTGTTGAAGCACAGATCCTTCTGTCAGTCAAAAGTGCTAAAGTGACCTGACTTAATGGAAAAATTAGTCAATGATTGTTGTGCGTATTGATGAATGTGTGTGGAAGTAAAAACCTAGTAGATTGTGATAGCCCGCAAGGATTTGATTAATCCCCAAACCCGAAGGTAATGTATGGTAGTGCATTTGGCATCCAAATGTATTAAGCACTAATGTGTTAAACATTCCATAAACCAAGCATATACAGTTTTGCTACAATGATAAAACTTGTAGCCAAAACTAATTTTTTGAAGTACACTTGTCTATATAATTGTTGCATCGACTGCTCAGTGGACATGTTGTTGAATTGCTAGAATTTGTCAAGAAATATTATATGCTAGACTATGTGTTAGGAGAGTCATATCTGTTGTTATCAAAGGTCATTTATGCATACTTATTTGTGTGACAAAGGACTGTAGAGAAATGAGGAACCAATGACATTGATAATGCATGATTATCACTGCTTTGAAGAAGAGGTTTAGACTGAGTTGTTGTGTTGCTGGGTTGTTAGCTTATTATATATACTGAGTGAATTGATTAGAGATGATCTCTTAGGTTATGTTACAGAGAATTCAGAAGTACAAGCACTACTAGGGTTTGTATGCAACAAAGATCATTAATTGGTTTCATGCATAGCTATGTGTTGCGGAAAAACAAAAAACTCCCATTTTTTTATTATCTTCATAATAATAATGGGGACCCTCCTTGTAAATTTTGGCTAAATTGTTTTTATTTTTCCTGACTTTTTTTTTAAAATTTTTTTTTTTATTTTGCAGGATTTTCATTTTTCTCTGTTTTTTTTGTTTTGGTTATTTCATTGGGTGTGGTTTCTCACCAACTTCCCAATGACTCTTATTTTGCTGAGTTTGAACTTATGATGTACAAATGACACTTATTCAAAGTTTCAGTGATTTTCATCGCATGAGCTTAAAAATATACAAAATATATATTAATTTTCTTGTAAATTTAATTAATTTTTTATGTTAATATAATTAATTAATTAATTCTAATTAATTAATTTAATAAACTTGTAAATATTAATTTTTAATTAGTTAAATTTAATTAAACTAAAATATTTATAATTAACATATAAATATTATTAATTATTAATTATTTAATTAATTATTAATTTTAACTCATCTACAAAAACCACCAGATTCAAGAACTTAATGTACACATTAATTCAACTTATATTGTATAATATATAATTAAAAAAATAAAAAAATATATAATTTTTTTTTTAAATAATACTGGAGAGCCTAAACAAAACTCAAATTTTAATTTTCTAATCCTTGCGGGCTACCGAGCTTCCAGGCTCGGTCTCATTAACATAGACTCACGAGCTTCCAGGCTCCCTCTCATTAATATAGACTCACGAGCTCCAAGGCTCTTTTATCAATATGGGCTCATTTTTACGTGGCTGTAGTTTTTATAATAAAATATAGGAGGGAGGTCCCACTACCACATGGGCCTCCTCTCCTCACCATTGCATGCCTGACTCCTATTTATTTTACCTTCCGGGCTATCTTCCTTTTTGGGTTCCTGGCTTCTCCTCTCCTCACTCTTCCCTTACCTCCTTATTCCTCTTGGGCTGGCCCACCGACCCTCTCCACTCTCTTCATCTCTTATAACTCCCACTCCTCACTTCCCTTACGCCTCCCACGCTCACAAGCCGAAACCCTTCTTGTTTATAGTTTTTAATATTTTATTAAAATGTTTTTCTAATTATTATTATTTAATTTAATTTTTAATATCAATTTGTTAATTTATGAAATCTAATTAATTTTTAGTTTAATTAATTTTTAATTTTGATTTTATTTTTAAATATGAATAATTTAATTTAATAAATTTTTAATGTAAATTATTTAGTTGTTAAAATAGTTTATAATTAGAATTTTATTTATTAATTAAAAAGTCCAAATTTTGTCAGGGAGGTATTTTCCAAGCACATAAAAACTTTTGACACTTTAACTTTGGAGAGCTCTATCTTGAATTCTACTTGGCCAAATGAGGACCAAAATAGTTTGTTGGAAATCTAGAATCATTTAGAACAATATGGAAACTTCACACTAACCATATTTGGTCATTAAACGTGCCTAAATTTAGCAGAAGATGGAGCTACGAAATTTTAAAAGAAAATTGATTTGGGGAATTTGTTTTGAAACAATTTCTTCTACCAAAACTTTTGTTGTTGAAAATTTGTTTTAAGAAAACCCTATTGAGCCATATAAGTTTTGACAGTGATCAATGGGAAGTATGATTTTCTTTTAATTTATTTATTTAATTTGATATAATTTGATTATAATTTGAGAATTTGCTTTCCCAAATTATGTTAATTTTGATTTTGATGCACAAATTAATTTATTTTATTTCATTTTTGATTGGTTTTAGGAAGATAACTGTTGCAAGATATCAAGCCCAAAGGATTTTGAGCAATATAATGAGACCATCAAAGAAGAAAATATCGGGTTTGTAGCTCTAATCAAGGATCTAAAAAATCACCTTCAATGACTCCCTATTTGTAAATTATAAATAAGAATTTGAAGAATGAGGAAAAGGTTCCTCTCCACTGCAACTTCAAGGCTCTAGGAACTTTTGTAAAGGGAATTTTAGCTATAGAATAAGAGGGATACTTAGATATCGGTACTTTCAAGATTTAAGTCTTGTTAATAATAAAAGTTTTTACTAATACAACTATGTACTCTAATTAGCAGAATTGATATATTTGGGAGAGGAGATTGATTAAGAGACAAAGCAAATGGAACCGTGTTTTATTTGTTGTATCTACAAGTACTCTTATTTTTTAATGCATTTTTAATTTATTTATTAATAGATTTGCAAAAATTATTCCATATTTTCCACTTATGTTGAATATGTTGATGATTGTTCATTAGATTAGCTATCTAATCTAATGGAATTTTAGATCTGTCATTTACTTCCTATTTTCTCAAGAACTTAAATCAAAATTTTGAGTAACTATTCACTCAAAAATTTTCTATAGAAAGTATATTTAGTTACCATTGGAATTGAGTGAACTATTTCCTAGTTTTGATGTTTAATTATTCATTTTTTTAAATCTCCAAACAAAGCATATCATTCAATCACTATATCAACTGTTAGAATTCTTTCTGCAGTCTGATATTCATCACAAAAGGGGCATGTTAAATCCCCATTCATTTAATTACCTGTCTCGATTGGGATTCTATCTACATCTTCCTAATCAAGATAGATTTATTTTTTTGTCACTTGCATATTAGAGTAGATATTCATTTAGAATTAAAACCATTACATGTTAGAAGTATCCTTATGCATGAGTAGCCTTAGGTGTGGCTTTGCTGAGCCCTTGTTTAAGCTTAAGGGTTGCTTTCCTGCAATATGTCTTGAAGAGAGTATATTCAATATCTCTCTTCTTGTTGGTAAGTAATAAAAATACCACAAGTTCCTAAATGGGGGTGAGTAGCAAGGTATATGATGTTCCCAAGGGAAAGTGTGGGAACTCATGGTGAGCGTGTGGCCATAGGTAGGAGGGCTGAACTCCTTTTCCTCTCAATGTTCATTGTGTACGAGAGGGTTAAACGCCGTATGTGCGAAACTCTATTTTCTCTCGGTTCTCATGGGTGGTGATGATCGTTGGAGTTTAATGGAGGGTGGCGAGGTTTGTAACTGGTCATTATGTGTCTGGAAGAGTAAGGGAGTCGGTAGTGTGAGACCTGTGCAGAGAGTAAACTGCTTTATAGGGTTCCTCGTTTGGGAGAGGTGGCGACCTCATTGCCGGCGTTCCCTCTACTTTCGGGTGGGAATTTTCGTCAATTTCCTGTTTTTTCTTCACATTAGGTTCTTTGCATATAGTAAAATTTTTAGCCTTTTGGTTATGTGTGTGATTTGTTGGTCCATTTTGGGTTAGGTGGCAACCCTTTTGTTCTGGAAAGCAGATGGAATTGCAACCATCTTTGGTTCCCACTCGGGCCCATACAATGGTCGTAGGTGTTTAGGGAGTGGGTATAATGTTTTCTGGGCGGTTTGGCTAGTGTGGGATAATCCCCACAAGTGGAACGAGTTTTCGACTGAGGCTGGTGTAGAATTCTAGTTCTTCGCGTGCATTTCGGATTGGTTAGTAGTGGTCACGCCGGTGAGGGTCGTGTGCTTATCCCTGCGGGCCGTCATAGTCTCGGAAGGTTCGAGGGGGTTCATCTATGCCTATTTCTGTTGTTTTGGACTCATAACCATGCATCTGGTTGCTTGTATAGGTTTCTCCTCTCAAATTAAGCCCAATTTGGGTAGCTTGGGAGGTGGCACGTCTCTCTCTCAATTAGAAGTGGCGTCTGTTAGCGATGGTTTTGGGCGAGGCGCCAGTGGTGGCGGTTTCTCGGGTCAGAGGGCTGCGGGTGGTTAAGGTGGTGGTAGAACGAGGCGTTTAGGTCGTGAAGGATCTGTAGCTCAAGCTAGCAGTTGTGGTGATGCGTCGATGGTCCATGGGCATTGCACCCCTCTAGGTCAACAAATAGGAGGGTCAGTATGTTGTGGTGGCTCAGGAATACGGGGGATGGTGCGTCATGGGGGACGAGGGCAACAACAATGCTACTGCATGGAGCAATGTCAGGATTTGATACAATCTGTTCTTGATCACTTGGAAACCATAGAGCAGGAGTGAAATGAAGAACGTGAGGAGTTAGTTGAAACTATAAACAAAATGCACTATTTACAGTGTCATGTCCAGGAGCGTGTAGTGGTGGTATGGCGAGGCCAAAACCTGCTATTTGACAAAGTCAAGAAGATGGAGGCGTGGATGGCCCATTTCGAGGAGCTTATTCAATGCTCCTTCAAACCTCCTGGAACAACACCAGACAACCCAACATCCATCACCTTTGACAATTATCATGGTTACATATGTTTTATTTATCTTGTGTGTTTAGTTGTGCCTATGTACTCTTAAGTTGTGGAGTGTGTCTCTTAATTTTTTTCCGTTTAATTGTCATATGTTGATAGTGGTATTCAACAAACTTGTTCGGGGTGAGACTACTTGACCATTTTATTCTTTTTACCCTTTGATCTTTCTTTTAGGGTATACCCTCTTTACATTTTTTAACTTTTTGATTTTTTGGTTTTTTCCAAGAATATGGAACACCTTTGCTCAAGAAAGAAGGTTTGAACATATTCCATAATTCAATCAAGACAATCATGAAAGATGAAACCTATTGGTATAGGAGGCTAACACTGGCTCCACTTGGGGATGGCTTTTTCTTGTGGAAAGTCAAGAACAGCAGGTCAGATGCCTCAAAATGTCTTCAAACTGAAAGTATGAAATCTTCCTTCTTCTGGTAGCTTTATTTTACATATGATAGTGAAACTTTTGGAACTTAGGGCCTTCACTTCGGGCTTCAATTTCAAGAAGTCACCATCCAATCTTTTTACCCTTTGATCTTTCTTTTAGGGTATACCCTCTTTACATTTTTTAACTTTTTGATTTTTTGGTTTTTTCCAAGAATATGGAACACCTTTGCTCAAGAAAGAAGGTTTGAACATATTCCATAATTCAATCAAGACAATCATGAAAGATGAAACCTATTGGTATAGGAGGCTAACACAAGCAACAATATTTTGCAAATCTTCTCCAACCCTTTGATTCTTCAATGTTTTATCTTTAAATAGACATTCTTTATAACAAGGATGATCTGCCTGGTGGCTAGATCCTCGAATTCTCCTATGACACCTTTCATAACTGAAATACATAACTTTCAACAGAAAACTAATAGCTACCTTTTAAGGAGCCATCTCCTAATAGGACTCTAACTCCTATTTATTACATTGCTCTAACCTATATGTGAAACAGTTACATGATGGTTAAAAAATAAATATCATATGCTGGAAGGACACATGACCAAGTTCACTACCACTTTACATATTTAAAACATCCCCAGACTTGTGGAGCATAACCCTATTTTTTAGGAATGGATGACCCTTATATTTAACGTTGTTTTGATTGATAACCTGTCCTCATGTCACTCCCTTTGAGTCATAGATATCTGATAATAAGCTCCCTTGACATGCTGGAGGTCTCCAGTTGGAAAAAACTGCATTTAAGATGCTCAAAAACCTTCAATAATTGCTCGCTACGAAAACATGACAGTTTCGTAGCGGGTTTTAGTAGCGTGGGTAAAGTGGCTTCTCCATCCATCCTCTTCAATTATTTGCTGTTCCATCATGTTAATAATGTCATGACACCTTACCACCATGGATTCCCCTCCTTGAAACATGCAAAATATGACTTTAAAATAAAAAATACACCTACAGGTTTTTTCATAGCGTATTTCTAGCTTCAAGCCTGAGGTACGCTACGAAACTGTGTAAAAACCCAAAAAATTTCCCCTTTCAAAATTGTTTTCAAAAAATGACCTCCAGCTGCAAAATTTTGATTCCCTGCATATTATGAACCTCCTAAGGCGTATTCCATCTCAAATTATTACTCCCATGGTGTTTCCTTCTCATTTACAATCAGTTGACTTATAGGTTCTTCTACCACAGTCATTCTCAACCCTTTCTTTTCCAACTCCTCATGAATCAGCTCCAATTGCTCTTCAAGGTCTTGCACTTTGTCTTTTAATGCCTTGTTCTTGGATTGCAAGTGTAGGCTTACCTTTTTGAAGTGATTGACCTCTCCTTTTAGTGGCTGAGTCCACTTTATCAGATTTTTTGTTTTAACTTGAGCCTTATCTGACATTTTACCTAGACTTCTATATAAATAAAAGGGCAAGTCAAGTAACCTCTTACCCACAAAATGCAGAAGAAGATTGAGGTAATAGGAGTAGACCATGTGAAACCTCCCTTCATAGGTAAAATACTTCTGAATGATCATCGACAACTTTGAATATTTTTCCTTCATGAAACTCCTAAGGATGGCATTTGTAAGATCAATTTCACTATGCTCTAGTTTGATGAACTCTTTGCAATCCTGCATGGTGAAATTGATGCCTTTAAACCACTGTTCCCCTCCTATAGGGATTCTCATTGCTGTTGAAATGCTGTCTGGTGTTACTGTGAGGTTTAGCATTCCCACCTTTGAAGCTGTTCCATTGAAACTGTTAGCAAAATCCTTGGAAACCTGTAGATGACAACCCTACAATCTTTGACAGAATTGCAAGCAACTTGTTCTTCTGAAAATATCCATGGCTGCAAGGAAGAAAATAAATAAAGATGGTCACTGCCACAGGTATGAGCCCATGGACATAAATTTTCTCAATGAAGACCCAACAACGTGGCTCCACTTGGGATGGTGTGCCCCTGTGGTACACCAAAGAACCCGTAGTTTCAGTGCCATCCATCTTCTTGGAAATAAAAAACTTTGAAATTTTCCAAGCCTTTTTCAAATTCTAATGGTGTTCACCTCAGGCTCAAGTTTGATGACCAACTTGTCTTTATTAACATAAAAGAATAATAAAATGGAATATATATAATGGAGTGAAAAATCAATAGAACTTAAAAGGAATAGTTCTTTAGAAACCTGCCATTGACAGGCCCTCCAGCACAAGGTTGTCCATCCATCTCCTGCAATAGATAAGTGTTGTTGCCATGGAATGCAACTACTATGAATGGACCTTTCCAAATATTCTCAAACTTACCATGTTTCCCCTTTTCTTCAATTCTGGCCTCCCACTTCAATACCACATCTTGAATCTGAAAATTTTCCTCTTTGAACTTCTTGTCAAATGTCTTCATTATTATGTTTTGAGACTAATGATTGTTGTTATATACTTCCTCCCTTTTTTCTTGCAGAGCTATCAACTGGTTTATTCTCCTCTGAATAGCATTTGGCCCCTCCTCTAATCCCTGTAGCAATTTCATAACAGGCACTCCCAAGGATGTAGGAAAAATGGCTGCAGCTCCATACACCAACTCATAAGGTGAAGTACCAATTGACCTTTTTGTACACACTCTACCAGCCCACAAAGCATACTTTAGCTTCAAATTCCATGACCTTTTATTTTCCTACAACACCTTCTCAATAATTTTCACAATGCTTTTGTTAGAAGATTCAGCAAGACCATTACCTTATGGGTAGTAAGTAGTAGAGTGTCCAAGTGTAATGTGATATTGATGACAAAAACTGATCAACCTCTTGGATTTGAAATATTGTGCATTGTCAGTGATGATCTTCATAGGACAACCAAACCTGGACAATAAGTCATTCTCTAAGAATTGAATGATGACTGAATCATTTTCTTGCCTTGTTGCGATTGCTTCAATCCACTTGGTGAAATAATTAGTTGCTGTCAGGATCCAATGATGATGCCCTGAAGATGATGGATGTATTTCACCAATAAAATGTAACCCCCACTTTTGGAAAGGCGCCTCAACATAAATTGGCATCAAGGATAAAGGAACAAGCTTTTTTTTACCATAAAAAATCTGACATTCATGGGATGCATTTATCTTCTTGTAGACATCCTTGAACATGGTAGGCTAGTAATACCCTGCTCTGAGAATTTTGTTTGCTATGGCCGTCCAATAGTGATGTCCTCCACAATCTCCTTTATGAAACTCTTCAATCACCCTTTCAGCTTCCTCTTCCAGCAAGCAATTCAAAAGAATGGCATAAGTATCTTTTCAGTACAAATTTTTATATATGATGCAGTACCTCAGAGATTTCAGCTTCAAAAACATTGCTTTAGATTTAGTCAATTTAGTAGGAGCTCTATGATGATTTAAGACAAAGACAATGTCTTTGTACCACTCAGACATAATGTACTTCTCTTCAATAGGAATTAGCTCTTCATCTTTATCTGATAATTCTGAAATTTCTGCAATAAGACTCATATCAATACAATCAAAATTGGATTGCGCCATCAGCTTTGCTAGCCCCTGACCTTTCACCAATTTTGCAGGTCTTATTTCTATATCATATTCCAGCAAGTTAGCTATCCACTGCCCTCTCTTGCCATCAAGATCAACTTGAGTCAAGATGTCCTTCACTACAACATTAGGCACAAATGCTATGACATGAGAATGAAAAATATAAATTATGAAGCCTTTGATGGCTTTGACCAAAGAATATGCCTATTTTTCTAGGATATTGTACTTAAACTTTGAATTAGCAAGGGTTCTGCTAAACAATGAAATGGGCTGCTCTATACCTTGCTGTCCTTTCTGTAGCAAAACTCCAGCAATTGTGTTTTTTGATGTAAATGTAAAAACCAGAAATTCCTTTGAAAAATCTGGGCTAATCAACACCAGGGCCTAAGTGAGTGCCTTCTTAATTCCTTCAAATGATTGCTTTGCTTCAACTATCCATTTAATGTCAGCTCCTTTCTTCAACATCTTGGTTATGTCTTTGAAAATCTCAATAAAGTTGGGAATAAACCTTCTAACAAAATTCACTCTTCCAAGGAAAGACTGAATTTCCTTTCTGCTTCTAGGCAAATCTACTTTCTGAATGGCATTGACTCTGTTTGGATCAATCTTTATCCCAAATTTAGATATAATATGCCCAAGTAACTTTCCTTAGGTTAGAAAAATAATTATTTTAGTGATATTAAGAGAAATACCAAACATTCTACACTTCAGCAGAACTTTCTCCAGATGCTTCAAATGGTCTTCCTCTCTTCTTGAGAATACTGTTATTTCATTCAGATAGACAATCACAAACTTATCCTTCTCCTCCAAAAATGCAATATCCATTTCTCTTTGAAAGGTCGCTCCTGCATTCATCAAACCAAAGGGTTTCTTGGCATACATGAATGTCCCCCATGGTGTAGTAAAAACACTTTTCTCATGGTATTCTGGGTGCACTAATATCTGATTGTATCTTGAAAAACCATCCAACATAGACATCCTTTGGGAACCAAAAATGTTCTGTAGAATTTAATCCATCTTAGGGAGAGGGTAATTGTCCTTTAGAGAAGCTTTGTTCAAGTTTCTGAAGTCAATGTAGATTCTGATCTCTCTAGTCTTTTTCCTGACTGGTACCAAGTTAGCAAGCCATTTTGAGAATCTAATAGGGACAATAAATTTTGCATCAAAAAGATTCTTAATTTCCTTCTCAATCAAAGGCATGAGCAGTGGATTAATCCTTATGAACTTCTGTTTGAAAGGTTTCTCATTTTCTTTAATAGGAATGGTATGCTGAATAATAGTAGGATCATACTTCTTCAAACCAACATAAGTCCATGCAAAAAAATCAATAAAATTTTTCATCATCTCAATATATTTTTGTTTCATCTCTATAGAAAGAAACTTTGAAAGCTTGATCATTTTAGGCATTGATACTGTACCAAGATTACAACTCTCTACCTCTTCATCATCATCTTGTATCCTAGGATATTTGAACACATCATTTTGGTCAAAAAGTTTTTCAAGTGGGATAATACCCTTGGGTATGCAATTATTATTCAGTTGCAAAACTTCAGAATTACCCTTAGTTTCAACAAGCATGTTTTGCTAATCTACTTGTGTGCTTTCAAAATCCTCTTTCAATTCTATGAAGTTTTTGACTTGCTAGTCATCTTCAAAAACTTTCCAATGTATAATGTTGTCTGGTATAGGAAGCCTATGAAGAACTTCAACCTCATAATTTTCAGTGCAATTTGCAGGGATAACAAACAGACTTGCAGAAACAACTAGGGAATCAACTACTGAGTTTTGATCCCTAGTTTTCACAATAAATGAATATTCTTGAAAATTTTCTGACATCTCAATGATCAAATTTCTATATTCTCTCATTCTCACACCCTTGGTTTGATATACACCTTCAAATTATTTAATAACTAATTCAGAATCTCCACAAACTGAAATTTTTTGGGCACCCAATCTTTTCAAAGTTTCTAAACCCAAAAATAGAGATTCATACTCAGCCATATTATTTGCGCAATCAAAGTTCACTTTGAAAGAAAATAACTTACTTTCATCATCAAGAGTTGTGATCCAAATGCCTACTCCAACCCCCTCTCTTATAGTTGATCCATCAAAGTGCAACAACCACTAGCCCTCTGCTTTTTCTTCAATGATTTCATGATTTTTAGCTTGCTAATTTTCAACCTCCTGAATTTCTTCTTTCCTTTCATCTTCTGCTTCATCAGTTATCTTATTGACAAGAATAGCTGATCCTAATTCAGTTTCAACAACATAAATTGGGAATTCTGAGGTTTATCCTTACTGCTTACCATATAAGCCATCCTTGTTTCTCTATACAACCTTCTTTTCTCACCAAAAACAGGAATTGCGACATCTGTTAGGTCCATCTGCATGGTGCCTTTGATATTTGCTGCCCAAGACCTGGATAGAAGAATGCCAAAATTAGGTGGAATGTCTACTACCATAATGTCCATTACCACTGTCTTGGCAGGGACTTGTGTAAGACCAACAACAACATATTTTATCAATCCAATGCATTGAACTCTTTTTGAATCGAAATAAAAGAAATCCTTGTATGGCATAGTGATTTCCAATCCCATCCTTTCCATAATCAATTTAGGCATGAGGTTATGAGAGGCCCATAAATCCAACATGGCATTGTGTAATGTCATATCATGGATACCAAGACTGACATAGAAAGTAGGTACCTCTTCATTTTTCTCATCTTCCAATCTTGGTCCCAAGTAGATGGTTGGATGGTCTTCTTGTACATTGAGGATGTCTGTAGCTCCTGGTTGAGAATTCAACATTTTTACAATTTTACTTATTTACTAATTCATCTTAATAATTTCTCCAAAAGGGACTGGGATCTTGATCATGGAAATATCATTCTCAAAACTGAAAACATAATTTATTTTTTCAATTTAAGGAGGAGGAGGTGGATCTTTTCTAACCTCAGCTGCTTTAGGAGCATCTTTCTTGGGCTGTGTTTTATTTGCATTAATAGGGAAATTTATGTTTCTAAGGTTGTACTACTTCTGCATCTCAAATATTACATGTTGATAACCCTTAAGGTAATCAGATGGTTCCTCACCCTTGTTACATCATGATCAGACTCATCATGTTCTTCTTTATTAAAAAACATTCCAGACATGTTTTCATCTAGGCAATGAATGGAGTCTTCTGGTATCTCAAGTTGATCTTCTTCATCAACTAAATTTTGTTGAAAAGGAGGCCTTACTTGAGGGTTAGGCTGACTTCTATTTTCCCTTTGTCTCTGCTGATTTTGAGGTCTTCTGAACTGTGGATTTCTAAATTGTGGTTCATGTTGTGTAGGAGGTGTAGAAGCATTTCCAAGGGCAACCTATCCATCAATTTTTCCATTGTTTTCATCATGGATTCAAATTTTTCATCTAAGGTGGAAGGCTTATCTTCTTCTCTCAATTTTGTTTTTCCCATCTTGGATTTTTTTAGCTGCCATCATATTGACTCCCACCTTTGCAACATCATTTTTCATTTCTACTAGTGAATGGGATTCTCTTTCTCTGAGTAGGATAGAAAATTCATAGTCAAAAGCCTCAACATATCTCAGTTGAGCTGCTCCTGGTGGAGGTTTTACATGGGCAGGGATGGAGTCATAAACTTTATTAAATATCTTGGAAAAATTTTGAACCGTTTCATCTACAACTCTTTTCAAACTATTGTACTCAGTGAAGGCCTACACATGGTTTGTTCTATTTCCCCACTTTCTCAAGAAGCTATCTTCAAACTCATTCCAATTATGTAAAATTCCTGGAGAAAGGGCTTTGAACCACTTTCTGACCTCACCAGTAAACCTCTGAGCAAAAAGTCTCATTTTTACATCTTCCTGGTCAACCTCCTCCTTGTCTATGAAGTCATTAAACTGGTCTACATGTTCTTCACCTGTAATCTCTTCATCACTCTCCCGTGTTTTAATCCTAACAGATTATTTGCTTCTAAGGGCATTAAGGACAGCTAGGATAATAAGAGGGGCATACCTAGCAGGTGCAGCAGCAGGTGGAGGTGGAAAATTTCCAGCCATGATGACATGGAATGTGGTATTTTTAGGGACACAGTAGTAGAAGAGGAACTGTTAGGAGGTGGTGTAGTTGGCCTTTGTAGTCCAATTACAAATGAACTCTTGTCAAGTAAAGGAAAACCATATTTTATTCTTAGCAAGATATCAAATGGGTCTAGTTTCTTCAACTTATCCAAATATTCCCTCTCTAACAATAACTCTGATGTGACTTCCCCCCAGAATTATTCTTTATCTTTTTGGGTCACTAAGGCTGAGGTATCAATACCTCTTCTTTGTAGGTCTAAAACAATCTCAGTCAATTCATTTTCATTTTCAAACCTAAACAAGACTTCCTGATTTTTATCATCAAACTTTTTATCTTCAGGACTTCTTAAAACTTTAGAGGACAAAGCTCTTGAATGTGATGGATTACCTGATTGTGAAGAGCTGCCTTGAATGCCTCTGGAAATTGTGTTTGGATTATCCACTATAGCAGGTGGGTTAGGATCTGGATTTCTCCCTGTGTATCTCCTTCTTGAAGACACCTTTAAGCATGAATTTTTGAAATGGAGTCACCGAGGTAGTTGCAGCCTCGAATAGATTCTAACTCTTGCTACCTCCAAGAGTTCAACTTCACTTTTTGCACAAAAAATCCGGGAAATATATCTTCAGACTCCCAGTAGACGCACCAAAATGTTATCACCAAATTGAACTTGATTGGCTGCTCATCAAACAACTCAGTGTAACTGTTTCAAACCAATTCTAACTGAAGATTAACCTCTTCAGTTTGAGAGGGCTCTCTCAAGGGCTTTTATGATTTTGAATAATGATATCACTAGATGGCCAACTCTATAGAAATTGTAATTTATTTTGTATGATTGTAGGTTGAAAAATGCAGGCTTGCTACCATTGGGCTTATGGAGTCAATAATCAGTAGTTTCAGTGACAATGTTTCTTCACATGGAAGTTGAGGCAGATAGAGGTTTTAGATAGAGGCAACTCACACACACAACATAAGAAAACACAATCATTTCATCACTAAAGGAAGTCAGAGCTTAATATCATGAACTCTGATTAATTAGGGATGAAATCTACTGCAAGTGATAAAACATAAAGATATAGATCAATAATATATCAGAAACCTCATGAGAATCTCAGGTCTGGAAAGAAGAATGTCACTTTGTATTACTGATATTGGTCAAAAACATACAATCAGCAGTATTTTGCAAATATTTTCCAACCCTTTACTTCTGCGATGTTTTGTCTTTAAATAGAAATTATTTACAACAAGGATGATATGCTTGGTGGCTAGACCCTATAATTCTCCTATGACACCTTTCATAACTAAAATACATAACTTTCAACAGAAAAATGACAGCTACCTTTTAAAGAAACCATCTCCTAATACGACTCTAACTCCTATTTACTACATTTCTCTATCCTATCTATGAAACAATTACATGATGGCTACAAAATAAATATCACATGCTTGTAGGAAATATGACCAATTTTACTACCACTTTACATATTTAAAACATCCCTAGACTTGTGGAGCATAACCCTATTTTTTAGGAATAGATGACCCTTAACTTCAATGCTGTTTTGAATGATGAACTATCTTCATGGCACTCCCTTTGAGTCATAAATATCTGATAATAAACTCCCTTGACATGCTGGAGGTCTCCAGTTGGCAAAAAATGCTTTTAAGATGCTAAAAAACCTTCAATAATTGCTCGCTACGAAAACAGGACAGTTTCGTAGCGAGTTTTAGTAGCGTGAGTAAAGTGGTTTCTCCATCCATCCTCTTCAATTATTTTCTATTCCATCATGTTAATCATGTCATGACACCTTACCACCACGTATCCCCCTCCTTGAAACATGCAAAAACTGACTTTAAAATAATAAAGGCACCTACATTTTTTTTCGTAGCGTATTTCTGGCTTCACGCCCGAGGTATGCTACGAAACTGTGTAAAAACCCAGAAATTTCCCCTTTCAAAATTGTTTTCAAAAACTGACCTCTAGTTGAAAATTTTTGATTCTCTGCATGTTTTGAACCTCCTAAGGCATATTCCATCTCAAGTTATTACTCCTATGGTGTTTCCTTCTCATTTACAATCAGTTGACTTATAGGTTCTTCTACCACAGTCATTTTCAACCCTTTCTTTTCCAACTCCTCATGAATCAGCTCCAATTGATCTTCAAGGTCTTGCAATTTGTCTTTTAATGCCTTGTTCTTGGATTGCAAGTGTAGGCTTACCTTTTTGAAGTGATTGACCTGTCCTCTTAGTGGCTGAGTCCACTTTATCAGATTTTTTGTTTTAACTTGAACCTTATCTGACATTTTACCTAGACTTCTATATAAATAAAAGGGCAAGTCAAGTAACCTCTTACCCACAAAATGCAGAAGAAGATTGAGGTAATAGTAGTAGACCATGTGAAACCTCCCTTCATAAGTAAAATACTTCTGAATGATCATCGACAACTTTGAATATTTTTCCTTCATGAAACTCCTAAGGATGGCATTTGTAAGATCAATTTCACTATGCTTTGGTTTGATGAACTCTTTGCAATCCTGCATGGTGAACTTGATGCCTTTAAACCACTGTTCCCATCCTCTAGGGATTCCCGTTGCTGTTGAAATGCTGTCTAGTGTTACTGTGAGGTTTAACATTCCCACCTTTGAAGCTGTTCCATTGAAACTGTTAGCAAAATCCTTGGAAACCTGTAGATGATAACCCTGCAATCTTTGACAGAATTGCAAGCAACTTGTTCTTCTGAAAATATCCATGGCTGCAAGGAAGAAAATAAATAAAGGTGGTCACTGCCACAGGTATGAGCCCATGGACATAAATTTTCTCAATGAAGACCCAACAACGTGGCTCCACTTGGGATGGTGTGCCCCTGTGGTACACCAAAAAACCTGTAGTTCCAGTGCCATCCATCTTCTTGGAAATAAAAAACTCTAAAATTTTCCAAGCCTTTTTCAAATTCTAATGGCGTTCACCTCAGGCTCAAGTTTGATGACCAACTTGTCTTTATTAACAGAAAAGAATAATAAAATGGAATATATATAATGGAGTGAAAAATCAATAGAACTTAAAAGGAATAGTTCTTTAGAAACCTGCCATTGACAGGCCCTCCAGCACAAGGTTGTCCATCCATCTCTTGCAATAGATAAGTGTTGTTGCCATGGAATGCAACTACTATGAATGGACCTTTCCAGATATTCTCAAACTTACCATGTTTCCTCATTATTCTGTTTTGAGACTAATGATTGTTGTTATATACTTCCTCCCTTTTTTCTTGCAGAGCTATCAACTGGTTTATTCTCCTCTGAATAGCATTTGGCTCCTCCTCTAATCCTTGCAGCAATTTCATAACAGGCACTCCCAAGGATGTAGGAAAAATGGCTTCAGCTCCATACACCAACTCATAAGGTGAAGTACCAATTGACCTTTTTGTACACACTCTATCAGCCCACAAAGCATACTTTAGCTTCAAATTCCATGACCTTTTATTTTCCTTCAACACCTTCTTAATAATTCTCACAATGCTTTTGTTAGAAGATTCAGAAAGACCATTACCCTGTGGGTAATAAGCAGTAGAGTGTCCAAGTGTTATGTGATGTTGATGACAAAAGCAGATCAACCTCTTGGATTTGAAATCTTGTGCATTTTCAGTGATGATCTTCATAGGACATCCAAACCTGGACAAGATGTTATTCTCTAAGAATTTAATGATGACTGAATCATTTTCTTACCTTGTTGGGATTGCTTCAATCCACTTGGTGAAATAATCAGTTGTTGTCAGGATCCAGCGATGTTTCCATGAAGATGATGGATGTATTTCACCAATAAAATCTAACCCCCACTATTGGAAAGGTGCCTCAACATAAATTGGCATCAAGGGTAAAGGAACAAGCTTTTTTTTACCATAAAAAATCTGACATTCATGGGATGCATTTATCTTCTTGTAGACATCCTTGAACATGGTAGGGTAGTAATACCCTGCTCTGAGAATTTTGTTTGCTATGGCCTTCCAATAGTGATGTCCTCCACAATCTCCTTTATGAAACTATTCAATCACCCTTTCAGCTTCCTCTTCCAGCAAGCAATTCAAAAGAATGGCATCAGTATCTTTTCAGTACAAATTTTTATATATGATGCAGTACCTCAGAGATTTCAGCTTCACAAACATTGCTTTAGATTTAGTCAATTTAGTAGGAGCTCTATGATGATGTAAGACAAAGACAATGTCTCTGTACCACTCAGACATAATGTACTTCTCTTCAATAGGAATTAGCTCTTCATCTTTATCTGATAATTCTGAAATTTCTGCAATAAGACTCATATCAATACAATCAAAATTGGATTGCGCCATCAGCTTTGCTAGCCCCTGACCTTTCACCAATTTTGCAGGTCTTATTTTTATATCATATTCCAGCAAGTTAGCTATCCACTTCCCTCTCTTGCCATCAGGATCAACTTGAGTCAAGATGTCCTTCACTACAACATTAGGCACAAATGCTATGACATGAGAATGAAAAATATAAATTATGAAGCCTTTGATGGCTTTGACCAAAGAATATGCCTATTTTTCTAGGATATTGTACTTAAACTTTGAATTAGCAAGGGTTCTGCTAAAGAATGAAATGGGCTGCTCTATACCTTGCTGTCCTTTCTGTAGCAAAAATCCAGCAATTGTGTTTTTTGATGCAAATGTAAAAACTAGAAATTCCTTTGAAAAATCCATGCTAATCAACACCGGGGCCTGAGTGAATGCCTTCTTAATTCCTTCAAATGATTTCTTTGCTTCAACTATCCATTTAATGTTAGCTCCTTTCTTCAACATCTTGGTTATATCTTTGACAATCTCAATAAAGTTGGGAATAAACCTTCTAACAAAATTCACTCTTCCAAGGAAAGACTGAATTTCCTTTCTGCTTCTAGGCAAATCTACTTTCTGAATGGCATTGACTCTGTTTGGATCAATCTTTATCCCATATTTAGATATAATATACCCAAGTAACTTTCCTGAGGTTAGAACAATAATTATTTTAGTGATATTAAGAGAAATACCAAACATTCCACACTTCAGCAGAACTTTCTCCAGATGCTTCAAATGGTCTTCCTCTCTTCTTGAGAATACTGTTATTTCATTCAGATAGACAATCACCAACTTATCCTTCTCCTCCGAAAATGCAATATCCATTGCTCTTTGAAAGGTCGCTCCTGCATTCATCAAACCAAAGGGTTTCTTGGCATACATGAATGTCCCCCACGGTGTAGTAAAAACAATTTTCTCATGGTATTCTGGGTGCACTAATATCTGATTGTATCTTGAAAAGACATCCAACATAGACATCCTTTGGGAACCAAAAATGTTCTGTAGAATTTAATCCATCTTAGGGAGAGGGTAATTGTCCTTTAGAGAAGCTTTGTTCAAGTTTCTGAAGTCAATGTAGATTCTGATCTCTCTAGTCTTTTTCCTGACTGGTACCAAGTTAGCAAGCCATTTTGAGAATCTAATAGGGACAATAAGTTTTGCATCAAAGAGATTCTTAATTTCCTTCTCAATCAGAGGCATGAGCAGTGGATTAATCCTTATGAACTTATGTTTGAAAGGTTTCTCATTTTCTTTAATAGGAATGGTATGCTTAATAATAGTAGGATCATACTTCTTCAAACCAACATAAGTCCATGCAAAAAAATCAATAAATTTTTTCATCATCTCAATATATTTTTGTTTCATCTCTATAGAAAGAAACTTTGAAAGCTTGATCATTTTAGGCATTGCTACTATACCAAGATTACAACTCTCTACCTCTTCATCATCATCTTGTATCCTAGGATATTTGAACACATCATTTTGGTCAATTTTTTTTTCAAGTGGGATAATACCCTTGGGTATGCAATTATTCTTCAGTTGCAAAACTTCAGAATTACCCTTAGTTTCAACAAGCATGTTTTGCTAATCTTCTTGTGTGCTTTCTAAATCCTCTTTCAATTCTATGAAGTTTTTGACTTGCTAGTCATCTTCAAAAACTTTCCAATGTATAATTTTGTCTGGTATAGGAAGCCTATGACGAACTTCAACCTCATAATTTTCAGTGGAATGTGCAGGGATAACAAACAGACTTGCATAAACAACTAGGGAATCAACTACTGAGTTTTGATCCCTAGTTTTCACAATAAATGAATATTCTTGAAAATTTTCTGACATCTCAATGATCAAATTTCTATATTCTCTCATTCTCACATCCTTGGTTTGATATACACCTTCAACTTATTTAATAACTAATTCAGAATCTCCACAAACTGAAATTTTTTGGGCACCCAATCTTTTCAAAGTTTCTAAACCCAAAAACAGAGATTCATACTCAGCCATATTATTTGCGCAATCAAAGTTCACTTTGAAAGAAAATAACTTACTTTCATCATCAGGCGTTGTGATCCAAACGCCTACTCCAGCCCCCTCTCTTCTAGTTGATCCATCAAAGTGCAACAACCACTAGCCCTCTGCTTTTTCTTCAATGATTTCATGATTTTTAGCTTGCTAATTTTCAACCTCTTGAATTTCTGCTTTCCTTTCATCTTCTGCTTCATCAGTTAGCTTATTGACAAGAATAGCTGATCCTAATTCAGTTTCAACAACATAAATTGGGAATTCTAAGGTTTATCCTTACTGCTTACCATATAAGCCATCCTTGTTTCTCTATACAACCTTCTTTGCTCACCAAAAACAGGAATGGCGACATCTGTTAGGTCCATCTGCACGGCGCCTTTGATATTTGCTACCCAAGATCTGGATAGAAGAATGCCAAAATTAGGTGGAATGTCTGCTACCATAATGTCCATTACCACTGTCTTGGCAGGGACTTGTGTAAGACCAACAACAACATCTTTTATCAATCCAATGCATTGAACTCTTTTTGAATCGAAATAAAAGAAATCCTTGTATGGCATAGTGATTTCCAATCCCATCCTTTCCATAATCAATTTAGGCATGAGGTTATGAGAGGCCCATAAATCCAACATGGCATTGTGTAATGTCATATCATGGATACCAAGACTGACATAGAAAGTAGGTACCTCTTCATTTTTCTCATCTTCCAATCTTGGTCCCAAGTAGATGGTTGGATGGTCTTCTTGTACATTGAGGATGTCTGCAGCTCCTGGTTGAGAATTCAAAATTTTTACAATTTTACTTATGTACTAATTCATCTTAAGAATTTCTCCAAAAGGGACTGGGATCTTGATCTTGGAAATATCATTCTCAAAATTGAAAACATAATTTATTTTTTCAATTTAAGGAGGAGGTGGTGGATCTTTTCTAACCTCAGCTGCTTTAGGAGAATCTTTCTTGGGCTGTGTTTTATTTGCAGTAATAGGGAAATTTATGTTTCTAAGGTTGTACTGCTTCTGCATCTCAAATATTACATGTTGATAACCCTTAAGGTAATCAGATGGTTCCTCACCCTTGTTACGTCATGATCAGACTCATCATGTTCTTCTTTATTAAAAAACATTCCAGACATGTTTTCATCTAGGCAATGAATGGAGTCTTCTGGTATTTCAGGTTGATCTTCTTCATCAACTAAATTTTGTTGAAAAGGAGGCCTTACTTGAGGGTCAGGCTAATTTCTATTTTCCCTTGGTCTCTGCTGATTTTGAGGTCTTTTGAACTGTGGATTTCTAAATTGTGGTTCATGTTGTGTAGGAGGTGTAGAAGCATTTCCAAGGGCAACCTATCCATCAAATTTTCCATTGTTTTCATCATGGATTCAAATTTGTCATCTAAGGTGGAAGGCTTATATTCTTCTCTCAATTTTTTTTTTCCCATCTTGGATTTTTTTAGCTGCCATCATATTGACTCCCACCTTCGCAACATCATTTTTCATTTCTACTAGTGAATGGGATTCTCTTTCTATGAGTAGGATAGAAAATTCATAGTCAAAAGCCTCAACATATCTTAGTTGAGCTGCTCCTGGTGGAGGTTTTAGATGGGCAGGGATGGAGTCATAAAATTTATTAAATATCTTGGAGAACTTTTGAACCGTTTCATCTACAACTCTTTTCAAACTATTGTACTCAGTGAGGGCCTACACAGGGTTTGTTCTATTTCCCCACTTTCTCAAGAAGCTATCTTCAAACTCATTCCAATTATGCAAACTTCTTGGAGAAAGGGCTTTGAACCACTTTTTGACCTCACCAGTAAACCTCTGAGAAAAAAGTCTCATTTTTACATCTTCCTGGTCAACCTCCTCCTTGTCTATGAAGTCATTAAACTGGTCTACATGTTCTTCACCTGTAATCTCTTCATCACTCTCCCGTGTTTTAATCCTAACAGATTATTTGCTTCTAAGGGCATTAAGGACAACTAGGATAATAAGAGGGGCATACCTAGCAGATGCAGTAGCAGGTGGAGGTGGAAAATTTCCAGCCATGATGACATGGAATGTGGTATTTTTAGGGACACAGTAGTAGAAGAGGAACTGTTAGGAGGTGGTGTAGTTGGTCTTTGTAGTCCAATTACAAATGAACTCTAGTCAAGTAAAAGAAAACCATATTTTCTTCTTAGCAAGATATCAAATGGGTCTAGTTCCTTCAAATTATCCAAATATTCCCTCTCTAACAATAACTCTGATGTGACTTCCCCCCAGAATTCTTCTTTATCTTTTTGGGTCACTAAGGCTGAGGTATCAATACCTCTTCTTTGTAGGTTTAAAACAATCTCAGTCAATTCATTTTCATTTTCAAACCTAAACAAGACTTCCTGATTTTTATCATCAAACTTTTTATCTTCAGAACTTCTTAAAACTTTAGAGGACAAAGCTCTTGAATGTGATGGAGTACCTGATTGTGAAGAGCTGCCTTGAATGCCTCTGGAAATTGTGTTTGGATTATCCACTATAGCAGGTGGGTTAGGATCTGGATTTCTCCCTGTGTATCTCCTTCTTGAAGACACCTTTAAGCATGACTTTTTGAAATGGAGTCACCGAGGTAGTTGCAGCCTCGAATAGATTCTAACTCTTGCTACCTCCAAGAGTTCAACTTCACTTTTTGCACAAAAAATCCGGGAAATATATCTTCAGACTCCCAGTAGATGCACCAAAATGTTATCACCAAATTGAACTTGATTGGCTGCTCATCAAACAACTCAGTGTAACTGTTTCAAACCAATTCTAACTGAAGATTAACCTCTTTAGTTTGAGAGGGCTCTCTCAAGGGCTTTTATGATTTTGAATAATGATATCACTAGATGGCCAACTCTATAGAAATTGTAATTTATTTTGTATGATTGTAGGTTGAAAAATGCAGGCTTGCTACCATTGGGCTTATGGAGTCAATAATCAGTAGTTTCAGTGACAATGTTTCTTCACATGGAAGTTGAGGCAGATAGAGGTTTTAGATAGAGGCAACTCACACACACAACATAAGAAAACACAATCATTTCATCACTAAAGGAAGTCAGAGCTTAATATCATGAACTCTGATTAATTAGGGATGAAATCTACTGCAAGTGATAAAACATAAAGATATAGATCAATAATATATCAGAAACCTCATGAGAATCTCAGGTCTGGAAAGAAGAATGTCACTTTGTATTACTGATATTGGTCAAAAACATACAATCAGCAGTATTTTGCAAATATTTTCCAACCCTTTACTTCTGCGATGTTTTGTCTTTAAATAGAAATTATTTACAACAAGGATGATATGCTTGGTGGCTATATCCTCTAATTCTCCTATGACACCTTTCATAACTAAAATACATAACTTTCAACAGAAAAATGACAGCTACCTTTTAAAGAAACCATCTCCTAATACGACTCTAACTCCTATTTACTACATTTCTCTATCCTATCTATGAAACAATTACATGATGGCTACAAAATAAATATCACATGCTTGTAGGAAACATGACCAAGTTCACTACCACTTTACATATTTAAAACATCCCTAGACTTGTGGAGCATAACCCTGTTTTTTAGGAATAGATGACCCTTATCTTCAATGCTGTTTTGAATGATGAAATATCTTCATGGCACTCCCTTTGAGTCATAAATATCCGATAATAAACTCCCTTGACATGCTGGAGGTCTCCAGTTGGCAAAAACTGCTTTTAAGATGCTAAAAAACCTTCAATAATTTCTCGCTACGAAAACAGGACAGTTTCGTAGCGAGTTTTAGTAGCATGGGTAAAGTGGTTTCTCCATCCATCCTCTTAAATTATTTTCTATTCCATCATGTTAATCATGTCATGACACCTTACCACCACGTATCCCCCTCCTTGAAACATGAAAAAACTGACTTTAAAATAATAAAGGCACCTACATGTTTTTTCGTAGCGTATTTCTGGCTTCACGCCCGAGGTATGCTACGAAACTGTGTAAAAACCCAGAAATTTCCCCTTTCAAAATTGTTTTCAAAAACTGACCTCCAGTTGAAAATTTTTGATTCTCTGCATGTTATGAACCTCCTAAGGCATATTCCATCTCAAGTTATTACTCCTATGGTGTTTCCTTCTCATTTACAATCAGTTGACTTATAGGTTCTTCTACCACTGTCATTTTCAACCCTTTATTTTCCAACTCCTCATGAGTCAACTCCAATTTCTCTTCAAGGTATTGCACTTTGTCTTTTAATGCCATGTCCTTGGATTGCAAGTGCAGGTTTATCTTTTTGATGTGCTTGAACTCTCCTCTTAGTGGCTGAGTCCGCTTTATCAGCTATTCTGTTTTAACTTGAACCTTATCTGATATTTTACCTAGACTTCTGTATAAATAAAAGGGCAAGTCAAGTGACCTCTTACCCACAAAATGCAGAAGAAGCCGAAGGTGATATGAGTAGACCATGTGAAACCTCCTTTCACAAGTATAATACTTCTGAATGATCATCAACAAATTTGAATAGTTTTCCTTCATGAACTCCTAGGGATGGCATTTGTAAGATCAATTTCACTATGCTCTGGTTTGATGAGCTCTTTGCAATCCTGCATGGTGAACTTGATGCCTTTAAACCACTTTTCCCCTCCTCTAGGTATTCCTGTTGATGTTTAAATGATGTCTGGTGTTACTGTGAGGTTTAGCATTCCCACCTTTGAAGCTGTTCCAGTGAAATTGTTAGAAAAATCATTGGGAACCTGTAGATGACAATCCTACAATCTTTGACATAATTGCAAGCAACATGTTCTTCTGAAAATCTCCATGGCCGTTGGGTATTCACTGAGAAAATTCATGTCCATGGGCTCATACCTGTGGCAGTGACCACCTTTATTTGTTTTCTTCCTTGCGGCCATGGGTGATTTATATCTTCTCAGCCTCACTTGTTTGATGACACCTGCAACCTTTGAATTTGCCAGCAACCTGATTGGATCGATGAAGAAACTCTCCAGAAATCCAATAAAATGCAAAGATAAGGCGAAGTATGAAAAAAATACTAATTGGGTAATGCTTTGTGGTTTAAATGACAACTCATTCCTTAATAATGACACATGCATGCTAAAAAGGGTAATGATGACCTCAAAAATGGCTTTGTACCTTGAATTAACCCTAACGGACTCAAATGACCTCCGCCCTAAATCCTCCGATCATGAACTGACACTGTACATTGAATTTGACAAGACAGAAAGGAAATATTTTTTCGTAGCGTATCTAGTTTATTCTCTGACAATTTCGCTATGGAACTATTAGGTAGTTTTGTAGCGAAAACTGCCGTTTTGCAGTATAAAACACTACGAAAAGTTGTAAAACTGGCTTAAGTGTCCTTTTTGAATTTAAATTATTGGGAAATAAAAAATGACATCATATGATGACCGATGGGACATGACATGACCTAAATGGAGGTGGCCTTGAACCTTAGGATAGGTTAAACATGTAAAAAAATGAAATTTTCCTATATCGATCACTTGAAAAGGCTTAAGGAGACCTTATCCTTTTGAGGAGTGAACTGTATGACCATGTCAAGTATTGTTTCAAAAAATTATGAGTGATAAAAATTCCAATGGATAAGAGTATGATTTTGGACTCTGACCGGATGGCCTTCCAAAATGTTGATGCGGTCAATTTTGGCCATCAACATTTTTTGCGCTAAAAGGAGGGATGCCATAAACTGCGCTTTTAAGCTTTAAATTTTTTTTTTTTTTTAAGATTTGAAATATTTATAATGGCTCCCTCTAAGGTCCTCCTTGGAATTTTTTTACTGAACTTCCACCAGCTACCATTCTAATAAACCTAGTCAGACTCTTGTAAGAAATAAATTTCAATGGTTAGAATTCTCCTTTTGATCATCTCCTTCGATTTATTTTGGATTGTAATAATTTTGATATTAAAAATGATGTCATTTGCAGAATATTCACCCTTAATTTGACAGGTAAAGTTAAAGACTAGTGCCACTCATCACCGGTTGCCTCTGTACATAGTTGGAATGAATTTTCAAAAAATTTCCTCCATGCCTTTGAGGAATATAATTGCGATTTTTTTTTTGATTAGTTAGAAGAATTGCATAGATTGGAAGGTGATTCCTTGAACACGTTTATAATTATATTTAAACATATTTGTTTACAATTTCATTCTAAATATTTATCTCCTGAATATCAGTTGGTAGAATGGGTTAAAAAATTAGTGTCTCTTTCCTGTAACCCTGAAAATTGAAAGGAATCAGAAGATATGACCTGAAAAGTTAATAGCTAAAAATAAAAATGCATATCCAATAAAAATTGAAAATGATAATTCCTCCAATCAAAAATTTTAGCAAGAAGTTGATGCTGCTGAAACAAATTGCACCGATCTTGAAAATGATGTTGCAATTATAAATATTGATTTCAAATCTACTCTAAATCAAAATAGTTTGGCCGCCCCAATTTTCAATAATTCTACTGAATATGGAAATAAAAAATATGCAAAATGAATTAGCAGTAGACAAAAATATATAATCTCAACAAACAATCAATAACAAACAAATTAGCAAGAAAAAATGCAAATCGAAAATTATAGCGATATAAAAATTTATGAAAGTAATGCCAAATCCACTTTTACAGAAATCAATGATCAATCTAAAGTTACAGTGTAACCTAACAATAATTTACATATCTGCAGTAATGAAAATATGGAGGAAATTTAAATGCACATTCTAAAAAATGACCATAAATCTTTAGACAAAGAAAATTTCAGGTATATATCTTCAACTTCTTATTTCTTCCACTATCCTGATCTTTTTAGTAACAAAAATTCAATTGTTATTCAGTCAACAGTCCCTCCCGACAACAATTTATTTTAGAAAACAAAGGAGCTATAACCGGTGAGGGTGGTGTGCTTCTCCCTATGGGCTGTCACAATGTGGGAAGGTTCGAGGGGTCCATCTATGTCTATTTCTATTGTGTTGGACTGATAACCATGTATTTGGTTCCTCATATAGGTCACTCCTCTCAAATTAAGCCCAATTTGGGCAGCTCGAGAGGTGGCACGTCTCTCTCCCAATTAGAAGTGGCGAGTGGTAGCGATGGCTCATGGCGAGGTGCCAGTGGTGGCGGTTGCTCGGGTTAGAGGTTTGCGGGTGGTCGAGTGGTGGTAGAACACGGTGTTCAGGTCATGAAGGATCTATAGCTTAGGCTAACAGTCGCGGTGGCATGTCGACGGGCCATGGGCTTCGCACCCCTCCAAGTCAACAAATAGGAGGGTCGGTTTATCATGGTGGCTCAGGAATATGGGGGATGGTGCGTTGTGGGGGACGAGTGTATCAGAAAGGCTACTGCGTGGAGCAGTGTTAGGATTTGATACAATATGTTCTTGATCACTTGGAAGCCTCAGAGCAGGTGCGACATGAAGAACATGTCGAGTTAATTGCAACTCTGGACAAAATGCACTATTTCCAGTGCCATATCGAGGAGCGTGTAGTGGTGGTATGGCGAGGCCAGAACCTGTTATTTGAGAAAATTGAGAAGATGGAGGTATGGATGGCCCATTTAGAGGACCATGTTCAATGCTCCTTCCGTCCTCCTGGAAAAACACTGGACAACCCAACATCCATCATTGCCGACGATTAGCATGGTTACAGGTGTTTTATTTATCATGTGTGTTTAGTGGTGCCTATGTACTCTTAAATTGTGGAGTGTGTCTCTTAATTTTTTTCCGTTTCATTGTAATATTCTAATAGTGGTATTCAACAAACCTGTTCGGAGTGAGACTACTTGTGTTTTTCTACTAAAGTGCCCTTTTTTGGAAGAATGAATAAACTATTGATTTAAAAAAAAAAAATTAAAATACCACAAGTTTGAGAGTAGAGAGAGGGGCTAACTGGACCCAATAGATCTAGTCAGAGCCATCATTCCAATGGATAAGAGTCCGATTTTGGACCCTGACTAGATGGCCTATAAAATGTTGATCCAGTCATTTTTGGCCATCAACATTTTTGGCGCTAGAAGGAGGGACATCATAAACTGCGCTTTTAAGCTTAAAATTTTAAAGTTTTATTTTAAGCTTTGAAATATTTATAATGGCTCCCTCTAAAGGTCCTCCTTGGAATTGTTTTACTAAAATTTCACCAACTACCATTCCAATAAACCTAGTCAGACTCTTATCACAAATAAATTTCAATGGTTAGACTTCTCCTTTTGATCAACTCCTTCGATTTATTTTGGATTATAATAATTTTGATATTAAAAATGATGTCATTTGCAAAATATTCACTCTTAATTTGATAGGTAAAGCTGAAGACTAGTGCCAATCATCAGCAGTTTCCTCTGTACATATTTGGAATGAATTTTCAAAAAATTTCCTCCATTCTTTTGAGGAATATAATATATATATATTTTTTTTTTTTTGGATTAGTTAGAAGAATTGCGTAGATTGGAAGGTGAGTCCTTGGAAACTTTTCTAATTAGATTTAAAAATATTTTTTTACAATTTCATTCCAAAGATTTACCTCTTGAATATCAGTTGGTAGAATGGGTTAAACAATTAGTGTCTCTTTCTTGTAATCCTGAAAATTGTAAGGAATCAGAAGATATGAGAGCTGAAGAGTTAATGGCTCAAAATAAAAATGCATATCCACTACAAATTGAAAATGATAAAGCCTCCAATCAACAATTTTAGCAAGAAGTTGATGCTGTTGAAACAAATAGCATAGATCTTGAAAATGATGTTGCAATTACAAATATTGATTTCAAATCTACTCTAAATCAAAATGGTTTTGCCGCCCCAATTCTCAATAATTCTATTGAATATGGAAATCAACAATATGCAAAATGAATTAACAGTAGAAAAAATAAATAATCTCAACAAACAATCAACAACATGCAAATTAGCAAGAAAAAATGCAAATAAAAAATTCCAACGATATTCAAATTGTTGCAAGTAATGCCAAATCTACTTTTGTTGAAATCAATGATCAATCAGAAGTTACAGTGCAACCTAACAATAATTTCCAGATCTGAAATAATGAAAATATGGAGGAAATTTAAATGCACATTCTAAAAAATGAGCATAAATCTTCAGATAGAGAAAATTTCAGGTATATATCTTCAACTTCTTATTTCTTCCACTGTCCTGATCTTTTTAGTAACAATAATTCAATTGTTAATGAGTCAACAATCCCTCCCGAGACCAATTTCATTTTAGAAAACAAGGGAACTATCACAAATTTAATTAGTAATGAATTATTGGTTAATCCTAAATGAGATAGAGAAAATTTGATTATTAATACTTTCAACAGTCCTGAAAATTCTCTTAACCATGCATTTTATTTTCTTCTTGGTATCGATTTATTTTATGAAGAGGAGGAAAACACTTATGAAATCATTTATAATGATGATTTGAAGGTTGAAAATGCCAAGTATCTTCATCCTTTGGTAATGATTTTGTCAGATTCTCATATTTTCAATTCTCCAAGTCCATCTATCTTTGAAAATGAGCAAAACATCATTACAGAAATTGTTCCACTTGTTTCTCATTTTCAAACCTCCCAACATTGTGATGATTTCATTATTCAAGAATCCACTCCTATTTTTGATTCTTATGATGATGAAGTTTAGTTTTCTAATTCTGCACCTAAATTTTTTTCATTTCCACGAGTAGATACTAATAATAGTTTTGATATCATTATTTCAGTTGACACTTGTTGAAAATATTTTTTTGTGAACAAATCCCAATTGTCTTTTTCACAAGGGAAAAATTCGTAATCTTCCATTAAATTTGAAAAATTACATGTTACATTTCACTAGTATGCGATCCAGTAGCTGCAAATATAAAACTGACTGCATGTATAATTAGTGATAGTACAAAAATTTCGGAGGATTTCCAGTAGAAAAAGTAAGTTCGGTGCATAACTTACTAGGAAATGGAAAGCCCAAAATAAAAAAAACAACAAAATGAAAAACTGTTTTTTACAATGGTTGTGGAGTATCTGCCGGAGAACATGTATCAGGAATATAGATATAGTTAATATACAAAATTTATACTCAAAAAATGTAGTTTATAACCCAACTGCATGCGGCTTTCGTATTGTCTCAATGAAGGGCCTATGGAAGTAACTGTACACCTGTGCAGCAATGTGTTCTATGATGTGCCAATCTCCCCAAACTAGCTCTGCAGCTTCCTTGGAAAGTTTGTTTGCCACTTTGTTCCGATTCCTGTAAATATGAGTGACAGAAATGGAGTCAAATAATGCTTTGAGATGATGAACGTCCCTCAGTAAAGCAGATAGTGTGTGCGAGTGACACTAAGCAAGTGAGTTGATCTAGTTAATCACAATAAGGGAGTCGCCAAAAATCTGAAGGGTGTTGCAATTTTTTTTCTAGGGCAAAAATCAGAAGGAGCCTTAAACATTGAAGTTCGGCGAAATTATTTATGCCCTAGCCCAAACCAATTTTGAGGTGATAATAATGGAACTCATTAATGTAGAGTGTGCCCCCCCCCCGCAACTCTGTTGTTTCGTCGCGCCATCAAAATAGGCCCAAGGCTGAGTGCGATCAATAATTTCTGGAGTGTTAATACGCACAGGATGATGGTTGTCATCATCAGGTATCCCTCTATAGAGAGACACTGTCAGCAAGCAAATACGGTCACCGCTCACCGAATTGTTTTCAAAATTGTGCTGGATCCTGTGTATCCATAATTCCCAAGCGAATATCAGAGGAAGGTTACACATTTTAGTGACAGTAGTGTTTGTCTGCCACCAAGTGGTCCAGGAATCCACGATGGAAGATCCACGCGAGAGTTGTGAGCATCCCAGCTCATGTGTGACAAGCAGCCAGATGCGCTGAATGTAAGGGCATTGCAGAAAAAGGTGCAAAGCATCCTCCTCATGTGATAGGTAGTAATAGCATCGGGATGGTCCATGATAAGCACGTTTATGAAGGTTTTCAACAGTAGGAATGAAATTCTGAAGTATACACCAGAAAAGTAATCAGAACTTATGGGGGGCCTTAAGCTTCCAGATTGCCTGACACCACCAGAGCTTTTCTTGTTGTTCCTTGTGAATGAAGAGTATCAAATAGCCAAATTTAGGAGTATAACTTCCCTTTGGTGAGAGTGCCCAGATCAGTTGATCCTCCTGATTCGACAGACGAATGTGTGATACTTGTAAGGCTCTGATAAACAGAGCCCATTCACACCAACCATCCAGAGGAATATCCAAATCAGAAGCTGATAACCAGTGTTGAGATTGCCAATCCGTTCGAGCCAGGTCATAAATCTGAGCAAGAAAATGGATCCCCCTGAGTGCCAAATGTTCAGTAATCTAGTCAGGTAACTTAAAATGTTCACCGCTACCAGCCCATGAGTCCGAACCCACCCGTACATGGTCACCCTTACCAACTTGCCAAGAGAGGCCCTTTTGAATGAGAGTAGCAACCTTTGTGATAACTTTCCAAATAATGGAGGCACCGAGGATAGACAAGATACTGCCTCTGATCCATTCAAGTGTATTCCTGGGAGTAATGTATTTTGCAATTATAACCTCTTTCCACAAGCTGTGGCCTGTGATAATGTGCCAACATATTTTTTCCGCTAGGGCGGTCGAAAAGAGGTGTAAATCCTTAATGCCCCAACCACCCCATTGTTTGGGTCTGCTGATTTTTTCCCAGGCAATCCAGGCAAAAGTGCTATCCTTTTCCTTGTTCCGCCACAGGAAATGTCTGCAGATTTTTTTTAATGTGATCAGTCACTCCAATTGGAATCCAAGACAAAGACATCCAGTAGATGGGAATATCCTCAAGAAATTTTTTTATTAAGACCAGTCGCCCAGCCCTAGAAAGCCAGCGGTGATGCCAAACATTGATCCTTCATTCCACTTTCGCAATGTGTCAGTTCTAGTCTTTGATCTGATAGTCATTTGGTTTTAAATGGAAGCCCAGATATTTCAGGCCATCAGCAATATTGTGAAGAGTGAATGCAAATAATGCCAGAGCATTATCCCGTTCCTGAGCAGTGCAGCGGGTCATAATGATGGTAGACTTGTGATTGTTTGGTGCCATCCATGTAGCTTTGCAAAATTTTTGAAAAATAATCCCAAACTGAGTGGAATCCTGACAAGAACCATTAAGAAATATGAGAACATCATCCAAAAATAAAATATGTGTGAGGTGCATAATCTCATTGATATTGAGACCACGGAGAGCCCCATCCGCTTTGGCTCGATTGATGAGCACAGAGAGGCCTTCCATAACAAGGATAAAAAGAAATGGGGAGAGGGGACATCCCTACCGCAGTCCCCTACCCGCATGGAAGAAATCCGAAGCCGTGCCATTTATGAGGATACTGAAATAAGCATGACAAATACACCCCATAATCCAATTGATAAATAATAGGGGAAAACCAGTTTGAATGAGGATGAAGTGGAGATAACTCCAATTAACCCGATAAAAAGCTTTTTCTAGGTCAATTTTGAGAATGGTGGCTTTGAGAATTTTAGAATTGATAGAATGAAGGGCTTCTTGTGCCATACCTATGGCTTCATGAATCTACTTGTGATGGAGGAAAGAAAATTTCTCTTTTGCAATGTGAGATGATAGAATGGGTTTGATGCGATTAGCAATAATTTTTGAGATGATTTTGTAAATGAAATTGCAGAGAGATATGGGCCGGAAGTCCATAAAGGAGTTAGGGTGATCAGTCTTAGGTATAAGAGCTATAAACGTTGAATTGAAACCATCATATATTTTCCCCTGAGAGCGACAATATTCAATAGCAAGTAAGAGGTCATCTCCCATTAGGTCAAAAAAGTGGATGAAAAATTCAATGGGCCAACCGTCCGGTCCCGGGATTTTGTCTTTTTTGAACCATTTAAGTACATCTTCAATCTCCCCCTTAGTGATCGGAGCAGTGAGGTCCTCCGCCATGTCTTGGTCAACAAACCTGGGGAAAGCTCTAGTAATGTGCATGATCTCCGACAAGTTTCATTGTAGGGGGGCTCTGTATAACTTGGAGAAATATTGAGTACCCATATCCAGAAGCTGTGAGTGAGTATGAGCCACCATACCGTGCTGATCAGTAAGTTACCAAATCGTGTTGCTTATCCTGCAGCCATTTTCATGTTGTTGGAAAAATCTGGTGTTTTCATCCCTAGCTTGCAGCCAAATAGCTCTACTTTTGGGTCTCTAATCAGCTTCTTTTTGTCGCAGGAGTTTGGTTCTGGAGGTTTCAAGGGTAATGAGGTTCTCTTTTGAAGCACAGGATTGGAAACCCCTCAATTTAGAGTCATTAAGTTGGGTAAGCTCAAGTTCAATCCTTTGCAGTTCCTCACGCTCCTTCCGAATTTTTTCCCCAATCCATTTGATATTCAAACCTTTGATGTGAGTAATATTGTCATTTATCACTCTAGCCGGTTCACAATCTGGTAAATGATTGCAGTGCTGCCAAGCCCGAACCACTAAATTGTGGTAGTCCGAATCGAGAAGCCATATAGAGTTGAATTTAAAAGGAAGTCGGACGCGCAGAGGACCCATTTAGAATTCAAGGAATATAGGTGAGTGATCCGAGATACCTCCATGTCCCACCCATTGCCTTGCTTTGTTCATGGTCTGAAGTAAAGGCTGCTTTATGAGAAACCGATCAAGTCTTCGAGCCAAAGCAGCCTCTCCCGTTCTACGGTTTCTCCAGGTAGGCTGAAGCTTAGTCATATGGATGTCAATAAGGTTGACCGATTCCAGAACAGTAATGAAAATATCCGCCAGAGGATCCGGAACAACATGAATACCCCAAGATTCAGAGATGCCCAATGAAAAATGTAGGTCCCCGCATTTGATGGTGTAAGGGTGTTGTAGAAAAGAACAGGAAAATAGAGAGTTCCAGAAAACCTCCCTATTAGAGCAAAGCCCATAGACGTTAATCAAAGTGATGGGGAGTTCAATATTACCAAAATTTATATCCATGCCAAGAACCCCATCCCTACTCCAACTATTATTCATATGGGTAGTCAAATTATTAATGCTAATAGCACAACCACCGGATCGGCCCCGGGCATACAAAGTGATGAAAGACCAGTTAGGTAGGAATGAGTGGAGAGTGGAACAAACAGAAGACCCATCAGCCAGAATATCCTGAAGAAATAAGACATCCAAGTGTTGTTGAGAAACAAGATTTTTCAAAACCAATCTCTTAACAGGGTTGGCTAGTCCCCTACAGTTGAAAGAGAGACACATCATGAGGTAACCACACTCAAGGGTTTTCTTGCTCTAAGAACCCGCATAATGGAGGATTGGGTGCCCGCGACAACCTCAAAATTTTCTCATTTAATAGCCTTAGCCAAATTCGATGGTCTGCCCCTAGATTTGGTCTGTAGGCAGCTCTGACCCGGGCCGATACCAAGGTCAGCTAAGGGGGGCGGTAGGGATACAGATCGAAGGAAATAAGGGTGTCGGGCATAAGATGAGTCAGAGAGTGAAGTGGAAATAGTAGTAAGGTTAGCAGAAGTGTGAGGTATGGTGGGGAAAAAGGAGGGGGGCGCCAGTGCAATGGTGCAAATAAGTGAAGGCAGACTCAAAGAAGAATGATTTGTAAAAGAAGACAAAGTAGGAGTAATAATATTGAAAAAAGAGTCGGGAGAAGGAAGGGTACCCGAAACCGTAGAAACACGCTGCAGAGATACCGATGCAGTCAGAGTATGAGATCTCGCATGAGTGGTCGGCCATGATGGGAAAGACTGCATCGCCTCGGATTCAGGTGGCTTATCCAAATCGACTAGTGGTGGCTCCATAAACCCTTTGCACTGGAAGATGAATGGTTCCGTTTGAGTGGCCGTGGCGGTGGTCAACTTGAGGCTTGGCTTAACAAACCCCAGTCTAGGGAAATATTTGAACAGATGGCCCACTTCATGACACTTCCTGCACCTGAAAGGGACCCCTTCGTAGTCTAGCATCTGTTGCCACATCATGCCCTCAAAAAACATATCGTAATTGTAGTGCAGGCCATCCCGAGTGTCTAGGAAAATCAGAATTTGGGCCACTGCTTTGTTACCCATGACCAAATAGGAACGATCGTGATCGAGGTAGTGGTCAAATTCTTCTCCAATGTTCCTGAAGGCTGTGTCGTTCCATAACTGAATCGATAAACCAGGGAGCCGCATCCAAATGGGACCAGCTCCTGCGTTTTCTTTGTTGGGGTCGAAGAGCGGCGTCCATCATTTGAGGAGGACCGGGTGCAGTTCAATGTGCCAATACTGCTTTAGGACCCAGTCCAAATGCGCTAGCGATGTGAAAGTGAGAGTAAACCAGCCGCGAGTAAGTAGAGAAACTTCCGACAGGATCTCCAGAGAGCCCCCCCAGATTTCCCTGGTCCATTGCTGTAGCTGAGCAGTCGATTATTTCCTACCCCGAACCTTGCCAACAAGTTTCGTGGCCGCTGTGAGCTCCAGATCATCCATCCCCCGATCTCGCCCAAAATTGGAGTTTCTACTGAATTTGTTCCTTGTTGTCTTGTGTTTCTTTCCGCGGTCCGAACCAACCTTTATGGGATCACCCGAGCCTTCAGAATCAGAAGATGAAGGTGGTTGATCTCCCCCATGGACATCCTCCGGAATGTTGACGAAAACCCCCGATGCCACAGACGGAGTCCTTGTGTCAGTAGATGAGGAGGGACCAATGCCACTGATGTGTAGGTTCCCTAGTGACTGAGTCATGGCACCTATGTAGGGTAGCACCATCTCCTCGAAAGGTGCTGGTGACCCCAGGTAAACCACAGGAATGTAAGGTGTGCCCAGTGAAGGAAGACTCCAAATACCGGTCGTCGAGAGGGAGGGTGTCTCAAATAAGATGGGTTCCAAGCCGCCTTCAAACGATGGTGAAACCCCCGCCACGGTCACATGGTCCGTTCTAACAGAGTCTTGTAAAATCGGCCTCGGGTCTGAGACAACCATGTCTTCCGCAGCCGCCTCCTCCCTTTGTCCCCAAATATCAACATCCTCCAGAGGGTCGTCAGAATAATCGACGAGCTCCTCATAGTTACTCATAATGGCCGACCGGGTAAAACCCCTCTAGATAAAAAAATATAGAAATAGATAATGGATCCCCCACCACGAGGACCCCATGATCCTGTAGAATAATACACCCGAACCGCAAACACCAAACAGCTGTAGAGCGACCCCACAATCTGTAGGTAGTCAGTAGGAAGCACAAAAAAGACAAGAGTAACTGCCTGATAATGGGCCGCAGCTAGGTATGCAGCAGGTAAAACCCAACAATGGATGGATTATGAAAAGACCAAAGTGTAACCAATGCACTGAGCACCGATCAACGACAAGTCAAGTTCGTAGTGAATATTCCCAATTGTCTTGTAATAATAGCTGTAATATTAGTGTAAAAAATCACTTAATTTAACTTTCTTATTAGTTCATTTCCAATTTTTATTCAACTCTTAGATTACGTCATTTTGATAGTGATGGGCCTCCAAATTAGACACAAATAAAGGCCCATCTAACCTTTCTTAGGAACATAAAGGCTATATTGAATCTCTCATTCTACAATTAATAATGATTTTTTTAGCTTTAATATGTTCATAGGAAGGGTTAGAGATAATTTCATATTATGTGACATATTATTTTGTTTTGTAGAATATTTTGAGAATATTGGGCATATTTGGAAGATGAGATAATTTAGGGAATTTCTCTTTGCCACAGGATGGACCAATAAATGAAGAAAATATCATAAAATCATTGACCTATTTTGGAGCTCCATTGATTGAGAAAATCTAGGGATGTGTTCCCTGCTACAAAAGAGGCCATATTTCAATATTTAATAAAGAATCCTCCTACTAGGGACTAGTTCCACTTTTCTAGGAGCTTTGGAGGTAAGAAATCCCCCTCTTCAAGGCGGCTTCCCCTTAGGAATTTTTGTATAAATAAAGGATCCTAGTAGCCCAATATCAAGTTTGAATTAGTGGAGAATATAATTTGAGGAGTAATAAGTTTCTTTGCCCAGTATTTTGTTATGTATGAATTATTTTGACATTGAATGAAATCCAGATCACCACTACCTTTACCTATCTTCAGATTTCCTTTTCCACCCCCATAATGATCACATATTCAATATTGTAGTAGAATAGGACAATCCCGTAGCACTTTGTCTCGATACTGTGGCACTATGAAAAAAGTCTCCAAAAGTGTTCCGATTTTCTCTAAAACACTCCTGACTAGCACTAGGAACTTTGTAATGATCATCAGACCATAAAAATTGTTGACGCCTAATCCTAAGGGATTGGGTGAGATTGTATTTTATTGTAATTTAGTAAATAAGGAAGGCCAAGAGACATTGGGAAGTGAATCCCAACAGTCTCACCTTCATGTATAAGTACACACACAATCTCTATCTAATGCATCTTCAGTTTTGCGGAGTTACCTCCTGGTATGACATGGTATCAGAGCTAGCTCTATTCTTGGTATTCTTTCCCTTGTAAGTCCCTCTTGCTCCTGGCAGACCTGCCTCTCTGCCTGCCCCTGGAAAAAATGCCTACTGCGCATTCCTCTCTCACTGTATTACACAGTCTGCATAACATCTACGTCAAGAATTTGTGAGTGTCATTTTTCTTCAGACTCCCCATAGGCCCTCCATATGCACTCCTCCCTATGCACTGCTCCATTACACACTACATAATCCCTTTACATAGTGCGCAGTGGCACCTATGCAATCCCCTAATCTTGCACTGTTGCTCGGGTTAACACTCCCTCGACGCTCACCGGTGACAGTTCACTCGGACCTCCATACGCTGCAGCTCGGTCAACTCCCACTGCTGTGTGGCCTCCATACACTAGAGCTTGGCCTCCCCATTATTGATCGGCCTTTCCACTGCTGTGTGGCCCCCTCAGCCTCACACCTGCGTGGGCACTTCCCCCAACCTTCGCACCTCATGTGCTTCCCTCCTTCCGACCCTCCCTTAGCTCCTCGTAACCTCCCCTCGGCCCTCATACGCTGCTCACAACATGGCCTTTCGGCCTCCCACCTGCGTGCCCTCATACACTTCTCACAACGCGGCCTTTCAGCCTCCCACCTACGTGCCATCATACGCCATAACGCTATGCCCTCCCCCAGTTACGCGCTCCTTCCACTATACTACCCTCACTAGCTACACCCTCCCCCTATTATGCCCTCCTTCCACTATAATAGCCTCACCAGTTACGCTGTCCCCCAGCTAATACCTCTGCACTTTTTTTACAAAAAAAAATTAAGTGCATAATTTTTTTTTAGAACCAGACTTTTTTTTATAGTGGCAGCAAAGTGATGTTTTTTTACTGAATGCATTCTCTCATATCTATTGTAGGAGTTGCTCTCGTTGGCAAGGAGAACTATCCTGAATGGTCTCGGAAAATCAAGCATACTCTCATTTTTAATGAGCCATGGAGAGGAATTTGTGAAGGAGAAGGAGACCATCCACCAACAAAGCCCACTTCAGACAAGGAGATCACCATTTGGGAAAACAAGAACTGCAAGGTCTATGCCTTGATTGAAGCTTCCGTAAATGAAGAGGTGAGTCGCCATATTACACCATTTTCAAATACCTATGAAGCCTTGAGCAAGCTAAAATAACTCTATGACTCACATTTAGAACTTGAAAATTTTCAATTAATGATTAAGCTGTTCAGTCTTGAATTGAAAAATGATGACCCTCTTGCTTTAGCTTCAGAAATAAGATCTATCATGCATGACATTAAGAACATTGATGTAAAGTTGACATACCCCTCATAGCATATGTTAAGGCATTGTATCCCACTTACTCACATTATCTTGAGTCATTGCAAGCCAGTGGAAACCTCGTGAAAATCACCTTTGATTCCCTTGAGAAAACATTTGTAGAAAGAGAGAAGGATTTTGGAAAGATGACAACCCCTCTGTCTTCTGAAGAGGTTGTATGCTTTGCAAGATAAAAGAGTCATGCTCAAGATTCTTCCAGAGGAAGAGGTGGCTGAAGAGGAAGAGGAAGAAGAAAGTTCAGAGGAAGGGGGGGGCAGACAAACTCAAACTGAAAAATCTAATCTTCATTGCATATGCTGCAATAAATACTGACATGATGCATCTACATGTAAGTTGCCTTGGGATAAAATTAAGCAACAAAGAAATCAAGATGAAGGTAAAACTCATGACAGAGACAAAGGTAAAGCACTTGAATATGCTCATTATGTTGTAGCACATTGTAACAATGGAGTAACTGAAGACTTGTTTGATGTTTCATTTACTTCTTGGAGAAATGATTGGTTGCTAGATTCAGGAGCAACATGTCACATGACATTTAGAACAGATTTTTTTTGAAGAATTTACTGACAAAGTTGATGGAGTAATATACTTCACAGATAAATCCAAACTCAAGCCATCAGGGCTTGGCATAATTAAGCTTAAGTTGCCCAGTCTTCCAGATCATCTTCTACATGAGGTTCTATACCTCCCCGAGTTGAGGAGAAAATTGCTATCCTTGGTCCACATTCGCCAACAAGGACACTCCATTCACATGTTTGATGGCAAGGTTGAGGTCAGAAAAGCATCAGATCGCTCACTTGTCATGGAGGGAATATAAGAAGGAAGACTCTTGACACTGCAAGGTTCCTATGCTCATGCACAAAACTTTGCATTCAGTTCACATCATGATGAAGGTACATTCCCATCAAGTCTTTTATGGCATGCTAGATGTGGACACTTAAAGTATGACATCCTTCTGGACTACCTACAATTCCTAGGAACTTAAGCAATGTGATGCTTGTATTCTAGGAAAGCATCACAAACAACCATTTCATGATTCACATTCCAGAGCACATAGAAAACTTGAGCTTATTCATTCAGATTTATGTGGCCCTATGCCTGTTGCTTCTGCAAATGGAAATAAATATATGATGACATTTATTGATGATTACACTAGAATGTGTTGGGTTTACTTATTGAAGAACAAGTTTGATGCTTTTCAAACATTCAAGAATTTTCATGCATGGATTGAAAATGATGCACAAACTCATATTGGCTCTTTACGTACTGATAATGGAAAAGAATACACTTCAAACGAATTTGAAAATTATCTTCGTCAACATGGGATCAAACATCAAACAACTGTGCCCTATAATCCCCAACAGAACGGTATAGTTGAAAGAATGAATAGGACAATTTTAAATATGGTTCGCTCCATGATATTTTTTAAGAATGTAAAATTGATGTTTTGGGCTGATGCAGTTCTATGTGCTGTATACATAAATAATAGGTGTCATTCAAATTCAATCAAAAACAAAACTCCTTATGAAATGTGGCATGGCCACATTCCTTTGGTAAAGCATTTCAGGGTCTTTGGTTCCACATGTTATTCTTTGATACCTAAGGTACAAAGGAATAAAATTGGTGCTAGAAGTAAAAAATGTATCTTCTTTGGGTATTCCAATACCTCTAAAGGATATCGTCTCTATGATGAAGTCAATACGAAGTTTGTAGTAGAAAGAGATGTCATATTCCTCGAATCTTCCATTGACAATGTGTTGTTGGCAAGACAACTTGATCGCCTGAGATAGATTCACACATGCAAAAAGCTCTTATTCTTTTAGATGAAATAGGTAACCTAACCTCAAAACGGGAACTCTAGCCCAAAAAGACTAAAAAAACATGAAAAAACACCCCAAAAACAAAAAAAAGTGTATTCGAGAATGCACTTGGTTTTTTTTGAAGGTCAAATTCCAACATTTTATAAAATTATGCTAAAAACAAAATTGTTTCTTGAAAAAAAGATTGAAAAAACACCTTCAAAACAAAACAGGTTATTGGCTAGATAACAAAAAAAAAAAATGGTCATATTTTTGACATTTTTAAAAATAGAAATAACATTTTTTAATTTTTAAAATTCAAATATTAAAAAAAACCTAAAATTTAAGAAAAAAAATAAATTTAAAAAATGAGAACATTTTAAAGCTTAAAATTTAAAAATATATAGGAATAAAAAAATAAAAATAAAAACAAAATAAAATTTTTAATTAAAACATTAAAAAAAAACTTAAAATTTAAGAAAAATAAAATAAAAAAATAAAAAAAATTGAAGATTAAAATTTCAAAATATATAGAAATAAAAAAATAAAAATAAAAACAAAATAAAAATATTAAATAAAAAAGAAAAACAAGTTAAAAAAGGAAAGAAATTATAAAAAATAAAACATAGAAATTAAATTTAAAAAAGAAAAAGAAAATGTTTATTAACTTAAAATTTTAAAATAAAAAATTAAATTTAAGGAAATATATTAAATTTTAATACATTTAAAACTTTAAAAAAAAAAACATTATTGAAATTAAAAGTAAAAAAATGAAAAATTAATTAAAAATAAAAAATGAAAAAAAATACAAAAAAATTATTAAATTTAAAAAAATATATATTAAAAAAACAAATAGATTTTAAAATATATATTAAATTTAAATTATAAAAAATAAAATATATATATATGAACTTAAAAATATATATATTATATTTTATTAAATTTAAAAATAAATTGTTAATATTAAAATAACAAATTAAATTAAAAAAAAAATATTAAGTTTTAATAAATAAATGAATAAACAAATAAATTTTGAAATAAAAATTAAATTTTAAATATAAAGAAAAAAATGGTTAAAATAAAAAGTTAAAAAATTTTAAAAATCAATTAAAATTGAAAAATTGAAAAAAATAAATTAAAAGATAAAATAAATTAAATAAAAATAAAATAAAAAACAAATTAATTTGAAAATATTAAGTTTAATTAAAAAAAAAATGTAATTTTTTTTTTTTTTACAGAAACGGATATGGATTTATATTAGATATTGGCCAAAATGCCTTTCACCGGTTACAATAGGTTGGCTGTAGCCCTTGAACTTTCTTCCACTAACTGATCATAGGCCCCAAAATTTGGATATCCGCGATGTTTACTCGGGACTAGAGAATCAATCTCCATTAATTTTCCTATCTTAAATGTACAAACGAACTGATTCAGTATAATGCAGTAAAACATAACTCTATTTTATGGGATGGAGTCCCACTCCTCAATTCCGTCTTTCAAGAGGGAGCCAGCAGGAAGAGGCACCGCCCTGTTGGCTTCCAGATCAGCATCGTTATTGTTCCCCCTCAATACATGAAGGAAATTTGCAGTCTGAAAAGATTTCATCAGAATTTCGATTCTTGAAATCACTCTTGCCAATCTAAGATCTGTAGGAGAAGAGTCCTCCAGTAAGACTTTAATAATGGACTGTGAATCTCCTATAATATTGACATCCGATAAATCAAAGGCCTTTGCTTGCTTGAGACCTTGAAGAAGTGCCAAGGCTTCAGCTTGAATGCTGGTGGATTGGCCTAATCCCCAAGCGAACTTTGTCACAATTCTACCCTCCTTATTCTTTATAACTCCTCCTGCCCCAGCCAATCCGGGGTTACCTTTCGCTGCCCCATTGAAGAACAGAGAGTATCTGGATTGCCTGATGAGTAAATCAGATAGCTCATTCTCCTTCCCTCTGAATTGCCACTCTTTTGTATCCTTGAGTTGCCTTGTTTCTCCAGAGAATTGGAGATCCAACGAGGCACCCCAATCTAAGTCTTGCTGACTTAGGTTCGAGTCCGACAAGTTCTCCCCCAGACTTTCTTTCCATAGAATTTTTATTTTGATGATGGTGAAATGCGGATTTAAACTTTCATCTCTGAAGACTCTTTTGTTTCTCTCCAGCTAGATTTCCCAGCAGATAAATTTCGGCAAGGAGAGCCATGTAGCTTTAAAACTTTCGTTTTTTGGGAACGTGTCTGGGTAGAAGTTTCTCCAGTTTGAAAATAAGTCAGAGATAGACATAGGTAGGATGAATTTTGTTTTCCAATGACTCAAGAGGTTCTGCCAGATTTCTTTTGAGAATTTGCAATCTAAGATAATGTGTTTGGCGTTCTCTTCACTGTCACAGCACAAGTGGCATCGTGAGGGACCTTGGAACCCTTTCTTCTTCAATCTGTCTTCTATTAAAATTCCTTTATGGCATAATAGCCAGCAGAATGAGTCCACTTTTGGCATGGTTTTGAAAGTCCAGAGCCCCTTCCACACAGCAAGGTCTGGCGGGACATGTGGACGCTCTAGGAGGCATTTATACCCCTGCGCAACAGTGTACAGCCCTGGGGCGGCTCCCCAACCACGGGCGTCTTTCCTTCCAACGTGCAGAGGCGCATTACCATTCAATAGAGAAAGAAGGAGATCGCATTCCTGTGTTAGCTCTCGAGGAACAGGCGGAAGTCTCCATCACAGCCAGTTGCTGCCAGTCCACAGCGAAATATCCCATAGTGAAACGCAACCAACTCTGTCCAGCCACGGTCGCAGCGCATGCAGAGAACTGTAGCTCGATAATTGGGGATGCATCATGATGTTGTCGTCCCATATTCTGACTTCTTTTCCATTGCTAGGTATCCAATACGCTCTGTCTCTTATTAAAGGAGCTGCTTTGTGACATAATTTGATCAATTGCGATCCTGAGGTGGGCAGTGAGGTTTCCAGACATCTTTTCCGCTTCCCCATGAAATACTTCCTCCATAAAGCTCTTTGCGCCCACCCTGGGTGAGGACCAATGATTCTCCAGAAAATCTTGGCTCCCATGGCAGTGTTTTGGAGACTGAGATATTTGAAATTTAGGCCTCCTTCATTCTGAGGGTTACAGATTTTCTCCTAGCTTACCAAAGGGGTTTTCTTGTCATTTTGATTGCCACCTTTCCAGAATAATTTGCGAATGTAGGCTTCCATTTTCTTGATGATACCAATGGGAGCTAGTAATACAGAGAATTGAAAGATGGGGAGACTACTGAGAACATATTTGATGAGGAAAGTTTTTCCGGAAAAGTTTAACCATGAGAATCCCCATGCTTGAATTTTAGCCTTGAATTTATCCAATAGAGGGATCCAGTCTCTGCTGTAAGCTATTTTTCAGAAGATAGGAAGGCTCAGATAGGTAAAAGAGGTCCAACTGAGGGAGGCAGAAAAGCCAAGAATTCTGGTGATGGCAGAAAGAATGGAGGTATAGATATTCCAACAAAAAACTTTGCATTTACCTTTGTTCAAACTGCTGCCTGTAGCTTTGCTGTAATCATCCAGAACCTCCTTGAACTTTAAGGCAGATCTGATAGAGGCAGCCCCTAACAAGAGGGTATCATCAACAAACAAAGTATGATTAACATTTTTTACCCCTCTGGCTATGTTGAGCCCCAGGATCTCTTGATCAACCAATTTCTGGTCTAGATAGAAGCTCAGGACAGAAACATGGAGGACAAAGAGAAGCGGAGAGAGGGGTCAGCCCTACCTAAGCCCTCTTGAAGCTTTGAAAAACCCATTTGCTCTCAGGTACAAGGAGAAATCAAGGATTAATGACCGCGCGGAATTTTAGAAAGGCCATTCCAAAGCCAAATTTATGAAGAAATTCCCAAAAGCGATCGACATGATCGAAAGCATTTTCACTCCAAGTCTTAGTTTAATTAGCATACCTTTCTCTTCTTGAAGTTGGCTCGAGTGGATCCTTCCTCTTACCTGAAAATGAAAATTGTCGGCAAAGCCCATCTCCCCCTGAGAACAAACCCTTGATTTTGGAATGATCGCTGGCAGGATGCCTTTAGCCTATTTGTTCAATCACCTTGGTGATGATTTTATATCCCGATATTACAAAGAGATGGGCGGAAGCTGATTAAAATATTTGACGCCTTCAACTTTTCGCCCAGGTATGAGGACAAGGAAAGGCGAAATTAGTGCGCCCTATTTCAAAGCAATTTTGATATTTCAAGATCATTTTGTAGAGGTCTTTCTCCATAATCTGCCAACAGTTTTGAAGGAATCATGCAGTGAAGCCATCCGGGCCCGGGGCTTTGTCGGGCTCCATGTCGGTGAGAGCATCTTTTATTTCTTTTATAGAGATCTTAGCTTCAAGATGTTGATTCATTAAAGGGGAGATCTTAGGAGGAACTGCCTCCAAAAATTTAGAGTTTGGGTCAGTCACTCCCTCTTCTCTATACAGATTTTTAAAGTGATTGAAAGCTGCTCTCTTTATGCTCCCAAAGTCTTTGTGAGTCGAGTTACCTTCTTTGATTTCTGCAATAGAATTGAAGCTCTTTCTGGCTTGATCTTGTTTGTGAAAGAAGGCAGAGTTTTTGTCTCCCACTTTAAGCCATAAACTCCTAGAATTTTGTCTCCAATGCTCTTCCTCCAAAAGGCAGGCTTTATGGAAGATTTGCTGAAGCTCAGCTTTCTTATCTAACACTTATTTAGTGATTTCTACATCTTCACTTTGAGCATGATGCTGAGCAAGTCTGTCTTGGGCCTACTTTCTCTCTTTTGCAGGGGTGGGGAGGGATTTGGCCCATGATTTAAGAACAGCTTTCAGTCTTCTAAGTTTTTCTTCCCAGATGAAGAAAGGTGAACCCTTCACTGGAAATTTCCAACTGTCCTAAACCAAATTCAGGAACTCAAGTTCCTTGACCCAAAGAGAATTGAATCTGAAAGGTATGGGGCCAAGATCCTTGTGGTCCAACATCTCAAGCATAATAGGCTTATGATATGAAACACTGCAAGGGAGGATATGCAATCTGGATTCTAAGCCCAGCAAAAGGAAAGTCCTCTGCACCAAAAATCTATCAAGTCTAGCAGCAATGTGACTGGGGCCTATTCTTTTATTGGACCAAGTGTACTTACCATTTTCTGGGGGGATATCGAGCAAATCCCAGTCCTGCATGAGATCCTCCACCCACTCCCTTGTTGGGTCCCTTATGATTGTGCCTCCTCGCTTTTCCTCCATGCGCAGAGTGAGATTTAGATCACCCGCAACAATGATGTTTTCCAAGTTCTCTGACTCCGACAGATGTCTGGCGGAGTCCCAACACTCCCTTTTCTCCCCTATATTTGTTGGGACACAGAAATTAAAAAGGCGGAATGTCTCCCTCGAGTCCACAGGTTGTAGCTTCAAGAACAGCCAATGGGTATTGTGTATCTCAGTGACCAACCTATACTTGAGAGGATTCTAGAGAGAGCCCAGCCCCCCAGAGGCTCCCCGTGTTGAAACTGCTTGGCCTCTACTTCCCTTCCAAAATTTTTTACTGGTTTGGAGAAACTCATTGTCCTCCATTTTGGTCTCCTGAATCAGAAGAATATCTGGGGCTTCTCTTCTTATAAGGCTTCTCGTTGCTTCTTCTTTCACTTTACTCCCCATTCCTCTGCCATTCCAGGAGACAATATTCATCATTTATTTTTATGATGAGGGGCTCCCTTGGAACCCTGAGCTTGGTTTTTAGACATCTTCGGATTTTTGCCAAGGAGTTTCTCCTGAGTGGACTGACTACCCTGAAGCTTGTCTTTGTAAGTTTCCTGATCTCTCTTTTCTCTAGCAGTTTTGCAGCCCCTTGCTGATCTTCTGACCGATGTCTATGTATCTCCTATTTCTCCTTCCTCCTCTGACTCCTCTGAGTCATGTTCCTCCTCGGAGGCTTCTGTTTGCTTATCCTTATTTCTTGCCGTGGCACTTTCTTTAGGTCTTGATCCTGCTGAGATCATTTTTTCTGAGGGTTTATCTTGCCTATCCTCTTCCTGTGGAACCTCTTCTGCAGAGCTTAAGATGTCATACCTATTTTCTTGACTTTTTGGCGGAGGTACATTTTGGGCGGAGGCAGGCTGGGGGCCTTGGCCATTTGGGGCCCCAGATTTCTTGTGAGATGTCTTTGGCCTCTTGACTTGATTCCAACCATCGTCCTTTCCTTTCTCTGCTTCCCCTTTGTTCGGGCACCCTCTTGCAAAATGTCCGTAGATGTGACATTTACGGCATTTGAAAGGGAGCTGCTCATAGTCCAACACTTGCACATGCGTCCAACTACCAACATTTATTTTGATAGCCTCCGGGAGTCCCACCTCTAAATCCACCTCGACACAGATTCGGGCGCAATCATACTGATCGTTGTTGTTTTCTCTGTCAATGAACTTTTCCAATGCATTGCCTATGTGCTTGAGGGAATCCTAGTTCCAACAGTGCTCTGGAAGATTAGGGAGCCGAACCCAGACAGGGACTACCGTCGGGACATCCATGGCCGGATCGAAGTCAGGGATCCATTTATTGAGGTAGAGACCCTGAGGTCCCATGAAATAGGGCCCATTCCTGAAGATCAAGTCTTTGTCCTCCTTAGTATTAAACTCAAACAGGAAGTAGCCTCTTCCCAGAAAATATGAAGTGACTTTGTTCTTGATCAGCGGGATCCAGTTCTTAACGACCCAATTTTCCGTTGATTTTGGCGAGGGCCAAAGGCCCGTGAATTGAACCACCAAGGCTTGATCTGCCAGGGACAAAGCGACCTGGATCAGGCCCTCAGGAGGAAGGTTTTCCTCCGAAACATCAGCAAGCTTTTTAACAAACTTGGCGGCTTCAGACTTCTTCTTCTTAGGCATCGAAGCTAGCAAAGAGGAGAAGGCAGCTTCAGCATCAGGGGGAGAAG
>JAXQQM020057758.1:0-101502 GCA_034641835.2 Pinus albicaulis
TCAAGGCATGTCATGATGAACCATGTGGCAGACACTTTGCTGACAAAAGGACAGCCTATAAAATCCTCTCTTTAGGATATTGTTGGCCTTCCCTCTTCAAAGATGCAAAACAATATGTCAAAAGGTGTGACAGCTGCCAAAGAGTAAGGAAACCTACCCTTTCAAATGAAATGCCATTGCAACCACAGGTACTCATCGAACCCTTTGAAAAATGGGCTTTAGATTTCATTGGACCTATTAATCCACCATCTAAGCAAAAGAAGTATATATTGGTTTGTACTAATTATGTTACTAAATGGGTGGAAGCCAAAGCATTAGTGTCTGCTACTGAAAATTCGGTTGTTAATTTTCTTTATGAGGATATTTTTACTCGCTTTGGTGTTCCAAGAGAAATTGTGACAGATTAGGGAAGCCAATTCACATCCAACTTGGTGGAGAAGTTGATGGAAGAATACAAAATCAAGCACAGAAGATCTACTCCTTACCATCCGCAAGCAAATGGTCAAGTGGAGTCTACAAACAAAGTTCTCGAAAGTATCATCACCAAAAATATTCATCTACATAGAAGAGATTGGGCAGAAAGGCTTCCTGAAGCCTTGTGGGCCTACAAAACTACATGGAGAAATACAACAAGACATTCTCCCTATGAACTTGTTTATGGGAAAGAAGTCCTGCTCCCCATTGAGTTCCAAGTCAAAACCTTCAAGATGGCAGTTCAGTTGGGGATGGATCTATCAGAAGCCCAAAAGAATAGAATGGAGCAGTTGAATGAGTTAGATGAGATCAGACAAGAGGCAATTCTAAGAACTGATCTAGTTCAATATCAAAGAGCTAAATGGCATGACAAATACATCAAAGAGAAGAAGTTTCAAGAAGGAGATTGGGCATTGCTATTTGATTCCAAGTTTAAGGATTTTAAAGGAAAATTTCAGACTCATTGGCTTGGGCCATATGAGATTGACAAGATCTTTAGCAATGGAGCGGTAAGAATCAAGACCATTGATGAATCTCAAACTCCTCTTATTGTGAATGGCCACAGGTTAAAGATCTATCATAAGCCACTCTCAAAAGAGGAATTTGTCAAAATGTTTCAAGATAATTCTGCAATAAGGCTGGTGAAGAAGAATCCTTCTTCTCCACCAGCCTAGCCTTTGTTCTTTTCAGTTTCAAAATATTAAAAAAAATTATAAAAAAAAAAAAAATTGTATAAGCCTGAAAACCAATCACTGATTGGCAGTCTTATACAGAAAATGTAGGGTGAAAATCAGGAACACCTGACACCCTATATTTTCCAAAAAAAAAAAAAAATTCTCTCTCTCATTTCACAAGTTTTATGACAACCCACTCCATTTCATTCCACTTCATTCCACTTCACTTCATTTCATTTCACTTCATTTCATCTATTTCATTTAATTTCACCAATAAAATTTTTCTTTCATGACCATTTTCATTCAGTCAGTTATCATCTATCCATCTCCATTCACCCAAATAATTGCTGTGTCAGTTTCCGCAGCTGACACCAGTTTCCGCAGTCAGAAGCAGTTTCTGTAGCCACCACTCTGTTTTTCAAAAATTTACAGTCAGATGTTAGTTCAACAATCATGAAATCAAATGTAGGTATGAAGACATATTATGAAGACATGAGGCATTCAAAGGCATCAATGAGGAGCCACTGATTGAAGACTAATGAAAAATGGCAAGAATTCCAAGGTATGAGTAGAAATTTATTTCAAATGGCATTCAAGCACATTTTTACATAGTTATAAACCATAGCTCCATTATATGCAATGATTGTGTTGATAACTCCATAAACAAAAAAAAAAAAAATCTCTCTTTCATTTCACAAGTTTTGTGACCATTCACTCCATTTCATTCCATTTCATCAATAAAATTCTTTTTCATGACCATTTCCATCTAGTCATTTGTCATCCGTTCATTTCCATTTATCCAATTAATAGCTATGTCAGTTTCCACAGCTGACATCTATTTCCGCAGCTGACACTGGTTTCTGAAGCCAGAAGCAGATTCCGCAGCTACCACTCTGTTTTCAAAAGAATGTACAGCCATATGTTATCTCCATAATCATGAAATTAAATGCAGGTGTGAGGATCAATTTTGAAGACATGGAGCATTCAAGATACCAATGAAGAGCAACTAAATGAAGACCAAGAAAAAAAAGGCAAAGATTCCAAGGTATGAGTAAAATTTATTTCAAATAGCATTAAAAACACATTTTTATATAGTTATGAACCATAAGCTCTATCCATTATGTGCAATGATTATATTGACAAATTCCGTAACCCTTTCATGATCTCCATATGATCCTCCCACATTCATTCTCAAACGGTTCCATAATTAAAACCCCCGATCTTCACTCATACTCTGATATTCCACCGGTGACAATGAGACGCAGTTGATTTGACCACGGACTCTTACAGCCGCATAAATCCATAGCCGTTGTTTAAACGTGCTCACATTTATTTTGCAGCCACCAAATTTCAAAACACTGTCGGATGTGTTATACTCCTATTTGTTCTGTTAATCTCACAGCCGTATCTCTACCGTGCTCACGAAACCCCTCTCTGTTCTGTCTCACTCCATTTCGTTCTCTATTACGTTACAGTTTGCATACCCACTCTCTGATATCTACCTACAGTCATTGTGCTCATCTTTGTGCATTCAGCCGTTCTATTTCTATTGAACCCTCCTCCACGCAGGAAAGTCTTTGAAGAGCAGAAAGAAGAATGGGTAAACTATTAAGAGAAAAACCAGAAGGACCTAAGTTCATGGAAGGATATCTGCAAGTAAGGGATATATTGAAGAAAGAAAAGTGGCTGCGGTTTATCCAAAAGTTCAGAGGTTATCATAAAGAAGTGACAAAAGCATTTGCAAGGTCGTTCAATGGCCTAGAAGTAGAGATTGGAGACCTTAAGTTTGCAGTGAACGAGGCATCTATAGAAACTGCCACAGAACTTCTTCAAGAGGGTGAGCGTTGGTTTAAAAATAAAAGCATTAGTGATGAAACCTGGAGAATAATCTTACGAAACCAAGGTATGGACATAACTATTTTTAAAAGAGGTATTCCTGTTCATGTTTTGAAAGAGGAATGGGCTACTTTGCTGCTAGTTGTTCAAAAATTCATTACCTGTGAAGGCCATTTTGGGTCCATGTATATGTACCATACCAGGTTGCTGATGAATTTTCTAGATAATCAAACTCTCAATCTCCCATATTTTCTATTAAATAGCTTGAAGAAGATGTCTGTGACTGTTCAGAAACATTTAGGAGATGTAGAACCACATCTATATCACCACGGTCTTGTAAAAATTTTGATTGAAAAAGAGTTAAAGGAGAAAAAAGACACATGGGAACAATTTTTGATTAGAAATTTATTTGAGGAACCTCAGGAAATTCCTGAAGGTAGCACAACAAAAAGGAGTAGGAGAAAAAGAATAAATGATGAAACTCAAATTACTCCTACTCAAGAAATTCCTGAAGGTAGCACATCAAAGAGGAGTAGGAGAAAGAAAACAAATGATGAAATTCAAAATAATCCTACTACTACAATTGAAAGAACTGATAGGGAAGAGAGACTGTCAAAGAGGAAGAAGAAAGAAACTAAGGGTAAAAAGCCAATAACATCAAAAGAGAGAAAAATTATTGAGGCTATACATCAAACCCCTTCTTCCGAAGAAGATCATCAAGTGTTATCTGAAAGACTGATTCACCTTCAAGCACAGTCATCTATGGCTAAGAAGAAAGAGAAAGGAAAAAAAAATCAAAAAGACAGTAGACCACAGCGTGTGAGAAGAAGTTCCAGACTTAAGGGGAAATTGAGGAAAACGCAAATAAAAGGACCCCATTTCATCGATTTGGGAGAAGAAACATCTGAACAATCCCCAGCTGACCATAGTCCATCTCACTCTCAGTCGGTTAGTGAACCTGGTTCATTTCATTCTCAGTCAGATATTGAACATAGTCCATCCCATTCACAGCCAGATGTCGATGTGAGCCCTTCTCAGCCAGATTTTGAGGACAACTCTCCTTCACGGCATTTTGGGGATAGCCCAATAAAAATGACACCTGAAATAGACCCCAAGCAGCAAGAAGTATATGATTATATAGAATCTTTGGAAAAAGAAGCTACAGGTCCCAGTACTTTGTCCATCCAGCCTCACACAGTACAAGATGATTTAGTCCAATCACTGAAACATGAAGTCTTTGAGCTAGAGCTTTTAAATAGACACATCAAAAATGAAAATGAGACATTGAAGGAACAACGTAAATTGGACAAAATCATTCATGATAATACCATGCTACATTTGGGAATATGGCAGAAGAAGAACAAGAAATTGAAAAGGAAATTCCAGAAGTTAATCAAAGCACTAGTTAACATCAAATTTAGATGCTTAATGAAGAAGCCCAGAATGTTAGCAGCACCAAGGAAGAAGAGGAGAGGATTGGATGTACTGGCTGAAGTGTCAAGGCACATGAACTGAAGAAGGATTATCAAAATTTTGGTTGCATGAGGACATGCAACACCTTCATAGTGGGGGTATGTTGAGTCTCAAATCTGCATCTTTTCCATACACTTTTCTATACCTTTTTCACTCACCTGAACCTCCCAAGTTGTCAATATCATTGTATATTAATTGCAAAAGAGCATCTAACATGGTTTTTAATTATATTTTTGTGTCTGCTATTTGATTTAGATTTTTCTCATCTAGCTGCGGAATCTTGCCACTTTCCGCAGCTGCTGCAACTTTCCGCAGCCATTTTGTGAAACTCTATGTTACAGGTGTCTACAGGAAAAATGAGCCACAAGTGCAAGTCAGAAATGATGTGGACATGGTTCGTGTCCTATTGGCTCGAGAAAACTCATCTAAAGAAGCTGCGGTCAAAGGTGTCCAAATGAAAGTCAACCGTAGAGTCCCACGGTGACAGGACTCTGTTTCGTGTCACGTGAAGGTTCATATGGTCGTTTCTGAATTGCGGAGGACAAATCAACATCTGTACATGGCTCCATAGCCGAATTCAAACATCCACTCCTCATAGATTTACTTTTCAATATGGCCATGATCCTAGATCTGTGGACGTAATGGTCTACGTGTTCTCCATCAGCATAAACTTTAGGGAATCAGTTGTATTTCCTTTGTTATAAATAACGCGTTTGTATACGCATATTAGATTAGTCTCTGTTCATTTTTATTACTCTGCTCTGTAATGTAATTACATTGCACTTGTGCCGTAATATCACCTTTCTGTTATGACTGCATTTTAATATAAGAAGACTCGTCTAAACGCAATTCGCATTTGAAGATTGGTCGCTAAGGTCAGAAATTCGACTTAAGGTTCTGCATATTGTATAATTTGTTTCCTTTCTTTAAAGTCACAGCTACCCATCATCTACATGTTTATACATTGCATCTTTCATGGTATATATGCTTCATTTCTGTTTATAATTTTTCATGCTTTCCATTTTACTTCTGTCTTTCATGTTTTATGTTATTGTTAACTGATCAGTGTTCTTGTTTTAGGTTATAAATAGGCAGCCCGGGCAGTTGCATAACTTTTTTACTAATGACATGGAATTAATATTGTTCTACTGCTAATTTTCTTTTCTTAGTTTCTGTTTAATTTCAGTACTGCTTTGTTTATTTCAGTTTTGCTCATTTGCTTGAGTAGTTAGATTTAGATATATTAAATTTCTCATAACATCTTCAGTTGCCTCCGAAATCCACAGCTGGACTGATGGTGAGGGATTGAATTATGGATGTGTAGTTTGATATTAGTTTCCTTTCTGCAAGTTAGATATATTAAATTGCTCATGATGGCCTTTCAAGTATCTGAAAGCCACAGCTGGACTGATGGTGAGGGATTGAATTGTTGGATGTAGTTTGAGATAGCTCTTTCTAAGTTAGATATGTTAAATGTTGCTCATGGCATCTTCAAGCATTTCAGCTGTTTTCACTGACTATCGATGTAGGATTGAATTATGAATGTGTGGTTTGATATTTCTAAATCAGTTAGATATCAAGTTAGTCTGCTATTATGGTTTATCCAAAATCATAGCTGGACTAATGATGAGGGATCAGAAGATAGGTTGATGTAATTTGATTTACATTAGACTAGCAACACATTTTCCTTTCAACAACACATTTTCATTTCCTTTCAAGTTTTGTCATTGTATGTTTCAAATTCCTTTTTAAGTTTCAAGTTGGAAAATCATTATAGAGGATATCATTTCCTTGAACAATCATAACCATGCTTGTTTTAGAATTTCACAAAAATCCAAAAACGACAAAAAAGTAAGAGATAGGTTATCTTGCACATATAGTGCGCCGCACTTCATCAGCTTACGAATCCCGGATTGACAAATTAAATGCAACAATTTAGGACACACTAAATTGACCAAATAATTAGATGGACCAATTTAATGGTGTAAGACCAATTATACCCTAAGTAAAATTGCTTTCACTATGAAAAATAACTTAGTAATCCATATTTATTAAGTTGTTTATGGTCTAAACAGGAAACCCCATGAGGAAATATTGAATAAATCCACATTTCATTGATTTTCCTCAAGGAATAATTAGTTAAATAGCAGTTTAATTAATATTCCTGGTCATATTTAACCCAAAATAGGAAAATTGATTATATAAATCATTATTTATCTTATTATTTTCTAGGAATAATTATTTAAACCTTATTTAAATAATATTCCTTGTTAAATTTGACTAAATCATTTATAAATAATTGAATAAATAATTATTTATTTGATTATTACTCAACCACATCCTTAAAATAATAAATAAATCATTTATTTATTTATTATTTACAAATAAAGGGATTTGACCAAATTCAAATTCTTTTTCCCTGCAACAAATATAATAAAATATTCCATAAAAGTTGGATCGATATTTGGTTAATAATATTTTAATTATGCACCAATATCTAGGCTAACTCAATATTTTTTTATAAATAGAAGGTTTTTTCCATTCACTCACTACCTTTTCTGCCTAAAGATCACTCTAGATCTATACTTTTGGTCTGACTTTGATCCTCCATCATTGCAATATTTTGCTACCATTTTTCTTGTGAGCTCCCTTTGAGTTCCATTTTTTGTCTGGGTTTTCTGCACCATCAAGAGAGAGAGATCTTAGATCTGAAGTGCTAAGGACTTACAAGAACCCATCCCATTGAGGGGGACTGGTAACATCTTTCTATGTTCCCTTCCCAGGTGTCAAAAAATACAAAAATTATTTACAAAAATTCTTGTCTTGTCTATTGGATGGATGGAGAAACTCTTGCTTTTATTTACTTCTTAATGTCTTTTACTACATAGATCTAGATTTTGTAGCATTTATCTTGGTCAAATAACTGCAGATTTAAATAAATTGGCAGTCATCTTTGATGTTAGGGAGGTTTTTTATGCACAACTAAAGTGAGATTTTTTCATACACTTGTGATTAAAATTCATTCTAACAGTTATCATCCCATGATGCATCATCTCACATCATGATTTCCATGATATTTTCACCAGTAGAGAATGTACTGGAAAAATGATCAGAAGATTAACCAAAAAATTAGGAATGATTAACCCAATCTATCGACGAATCGGAATCAGAATGTGTTGAGCAAACTAAGTAGATGGTTTCGTATTCAAGTTGAACAGGACTGCACAAAATGCGGTCACCAAATGTATCAACATTAGGAATATTTGGTAATATCCAATGATCATATGGAATAGTACAAGAGGATATCTTTTATGGCAGACCAATTACTAATGCAAACAGAATAAATCTCACTAGATTCAATGATTGACTCTAGTAACAAACATCAAAATAATTGCTACCTTTTCTTAGCCTATAACTAAAACATGAAACATATAGTACGAGAATAATCATTTACCTATTAGGGATGTGATTATAGAAGTAATTTTAGTTATTTCCACAACTAGCTTTTCCTCAATACTTTAAAGGCTTTCCTAATGCTTTCCACAACTTCTCCATGATTCTAAAAAAGAGATCTACATATACAAAAACATTCAAAGGGATCAAAGCATCTTGCATACAAAATAAAAGATAAATAAAATCCATAATTTAGCATACAACATATAATTAAACCAATAATGAGTTATAAACCATGCGAGTGATCAAGGAATCTCACTGTAATATCCCGAAAGGGATATTTCAACTAAAAATGCACAAAATTAACTGAACTCCACATTATGCCGTAAATTCAACATTTTCTTAACAGAAGATTTCCATGTAAAATTAAACATAAAAGTACATGAAAATCCATAACACCATAATGCAGGAAAATAACTCAGCTTTATTATAATATCACTGGGGTTACAAGCTGAAATGAAAGATAGCTGAGATAATTGAAATACAACTGGCCTCAAGGAAATCTGCTGCACTACGCTGGCCTCCAAAAGTGAACTGCTGCACTCTCCCTCTGGAAATAACTACCACTGAATCCACTGAACCACCCGTTGAAGATCTGAATGATCCTCACTCTGATATCATTGAGGCTCTATGAAACTTATGAATGAAGTCTCCTCAAAGAGAGTTGGGTTTTCATCCAACACTCACAAATCACTCGAGGGTTTCTGTTCTGGTGCTACAACTAAAGTAGAGAACCACATCTCAAACCTCTCATACAAGAAATGGATATGATCCAAAGATAGTTCTCAATGGCCTCCTCCCTTTCTTTTATAGATCTATTGGAGCCTTCTAGAGTCTTATTTTATTATTATTTTATTCATGGAGCACTTTTCCCTCTTATTAAAATATTCCTTTCTAATGCAGAAAAGAGTAAAGCAACTACCGTGTCTCCTCCGGTCACTAAAAATCATGTCCAACCATCCCATCATGGAGGTATCCTCGTCCTAGTTCCAATGAGCTATTACACTAAGGTGTTATGTCATGTATTCCTCCCGGAATTCCACCTTGAGCGTAATTGTTGTTAGAATGCACCCGAACGAAATCCAAACTACTCGGATGATGGAATATATCAAGTGAATGCCATCCAACCGCATAAAACTCCTCAAAACTACTCTAAAAATCCCCTAGGCCTACTGATGACACCAAACTCTACCTGTGACGCATCTTCTCCTAACTCTGGAAGTCCATCCTAGCCTTGTCATAGGTGACACCAAAAAAGGGAATATTATAGACCTTCCACACCAAGATTTCTTTCCCTCAATAAATCCAAATATGTGGGCCACCCTGTTGGCCCGATGCAACTAAGACCCAATGCCTGGATCCCATACAAATCCATGGGTGTTACTATGCACCTGTGTCAAGCCACTTGGAATAGACTCGTCAATGTACTGGTCATCAAACAATCTTCTCGAACCCCAACGCCACCATGGCCAATCATCATCCAAGTCCCACGGCTCATACTACACACTGCCTCTGGCTATAACTGATGCCCCATGTAGTGAAGTCCGCCAACAAGTATCAATGCTCCCTGTCTCCTCCTATGTTGTACCTCTAAATGTATAAGCTTCCCCACTGACTGCTTACCAACTCATCACCTCTCTCCAATCCAAGTCTTGGCCCAATCCCATGGTGATCCTGCTCTCTTGAAATTAGGATGGAATGCTGAAGAAATGATGACCTGTGCCCCACTGCCAGTTGGAATTAGTAACATCTGCTATGTCTAAGGGCCCCTGCTCTACTGTGCTCCCTACGAAGAAAATTGTACCATCAAGAGGGTACCAACTCATGATATCCTTCCAATCTATCCTAGAAGAAGAATCCAATGTAGTTTCAACCACATACGGAACATGCCTAGATGGTTGTTTCCAACTCATAATCAACTCACGCTTCTCTTTCCTGTCTACTGACAAAATATGCATGTAGAAGAAGGCCCCTCCCTCTATAATGGGTCAAAGTGGGCAAGATATGTTGCAAGCCCCATCATTGTACTCCTAGAGAGTGCTACTCACTAAAAGTACTGCAGCTCCTCTAACTCCATGTACATCTATCTGCACCACATTAATGTGTCGGCCCAAAGATGGGAGCTCCACCATCTCCAATAGCTTATCCCTCTCCTGATCAGGAATGTAATTCTCCTGCTGTCTACTAGCCCCCTGCAGGACTATCCCATCAAAATCCAACATCTCCAAAGGATATGGATCTGCGGCTTTTGTCAGCGTACTCGGTTTCTGTGCATCTGACTACTCTTCCTCGATGGCTGACCCCAAGGTTAGCCACATATCCACCATAGACTCAATGTGAGCCTCCATCTAGCTCTCCCCCAAGGAACTATCATGCATGATGTGCATAGCATCCTCCTCTACTGACTCAGGCTCCATCATATGCTTCTCTGGCTGAATCATCATAAGTGACTAATCACCCAGATTATCTCTTATAGAGTCCCTTGACTGCTCACCTTGCACACTAGAGTACAGCTCCGGCCTACTGTCATCATCTCTTCATGACTGCTCTCGCTCCCCAGAAGCATCCTCAACTGATCCCATGGAATTTTCTGAAGAAGAGTCCTCACCCTGGCATACAGAAGGAATGCCTTCCTATTCTGCCTCTTTCGCATCATCTGCATCACTCAAGCATGAGTGATCAGGCCCCCAAGGTTCTTTGCAGATGAAGCAAAGTCCCTTCCTCCTCAGCTCATTTCTGTTGCTAGATCCACCAAACTGGAGCATCTCCTCCCTGGTCAACTGTCTCCTGAATAGCCCAATATTCTGCTCAACCAACCCTTGGGCTAGCTCACAAGTAGTGGGTGAGACCAACTGTTCTCTAATCCAAATGCTCAACAGTCTGGTCTGCAACTCTCGTCCAATGGTCTCACGGTCTCTCATACATGAGGACAAAATCAACTGCATGTGTACTATGATGGTGTCAGGATGATGTCTCCTAATGCTGAAGAAGCATTGGAACATCTGCAGAATCAAGTCATCACACTCAAGGTCAAACATGATGACATAAGTCTCGAATCTGGCCATACTCCATAGAATATCAAGCTTCTTCCCAAAGGTAGAGCCTGCACTATTGTCAAAATCCTAAAAAGTCTCTACTATCAAGCTCATAATTCTCCTCATAACATCATCATTGTATGGAGCTATAGGTGTAGTCAACTTCATGATGTTACTGAAGCATAATGCAACTGGAATTTTGACCCCCTCACACGGTTCCTCCAAGAATTTGAGTTGTATAAGAGCAAGCATGGCTGGTTTTAGAGCCCAAATCAGTTTCTGCCCTTATTCTTGGCTTCTTTTGGACAGAAGTTCATTAAGCTCATATTGTTTGGAAAAAAATCTCCATGTCATCTTCATGTGTTTCAAATCTGTCCCAAGTGAAAAAATTCTATGACCAGTCCCCAATTCTCCCTGTAAATATTTTGGTTGTCCTTTTTGAAGGATGGCATAAATCCCTCTTGCAAAGGGCCCGTTGTTAAATTTTGGTTTCTGGTCATCTGATGCATGGTGGTTCAAGGAACCAATTTTTATACTTCTCAAGCTGTTTAGGAATTCCTCCATGGTTCAACCAATGATATGATTATTTTTCTCCTGAGTTTTAAGTGTATGTCACTCACAAAAAAAATTGTCAAATACTTGACATCCCTTATTGTTGTAGGTGAAGTTTGGCTTGAATGTTTAATGCATGGACCAATAACGTAAACTGTTTGATATTGGTGACAATATTAACAAACATATATGAAAATAAAATTATGAAAAATGTATCACAGCTTTGGACTAGGAGAACTTGATTTGAGTGCTGAGAATGCCTTGAATTTACGTCCAACCTTCATATATCGCAGCAAGGATGGCTTTTTGAGAATACCCTCTTCATTCCCTTGCTTCCTGCTATATGATAGGATGACAACTTCCTCACTGGTAGAGTGGCCTCCAATGATAATAAGAGAAATACAAAGCTAAATACCATTTAGTGTGCTGATCAATGTGTATGGTTGTAGGTGGCTATTACACCATAGAAAACACCAGCGATACAATATACTCCTCAAAAGTAGAAACAACACATTTTTTGCCCCAATTTTGGTACATATGAGTCAAAATACTCATACCCTTGTACAACGTTCACTCAGCTGAGTCCCACTGCAATAAAATAATATCAGTCCAATTTTCCCAATCTTCGATTACGAAGCATACACCAGAATCCGCCCACATGCACCTTCATACTAATACAACTGAAGACAATGTTTGATACATTACACCATTGATTTTGCATCAAAGATTTACCCTATGATTACACACTCGACCTTCAGCCTTAGGAAAAATTAGATGAATTTGGTGCCCGACTATCGATAAGCGTTGCGTGCATAATGAAATCAGACTCAGCCAGGAGAAATAATGGGACTGTGTCTCAAATTTATATTTCACGTGAGCAACTGTCTTCCAATAATTACTCGGATTTGGTGTGAATATATAATTTGGGGCCCGAATTTTACAAAATACGACCTTTGATGGCCCGCGAGCTTAACTTAACCAGTGGCTACTGTAAAAATTTCACCCACCATAATTTATCTTCAGCCTTTGACGTCCTTAACGAAAACACATATCTTCCATAGCTTTGATGGGGTACAATTCCAATCAACCATAATTTTGGTTGACGTCATGAAACCAGTGAACTGCTTCCCAAAAAACTCCAAGATTTCGAATGACACCTAGCCACTTAATTTTCAGAATTTTGCCCTAGAAATTATGTTGATCATAGAACGAGCCTTTGCCTTCATGAGATAATCAGACCCTTTTCTAATATGATTTCAATCTTGACTGGTAAATGCTCATTGTGCCCAGAATGTATGATTTTCTGTCTTTCACAAAATCGATTGTTGCTTCGAATCCCTTATACAATTTGCTTAGTGGATGTGATACAGAAAATTATCACCCACATTTAAATATAGGTATGATGTCCTCAAATGCAGGTACTATTATAACCGCAAGAATGTTGTCTCAGTCGGACTGCGTCTATTTTCTACGAACAGGCATAGGTCATCGACCCTAGCAAACCTGATTTCAGAGGGCTCGGTCGAAAGGAAAACCCATGGCTCTGTGTACCGATGGCTCGGGTAGATGTCGTGTGACTGGATACCGTCACTGTGGACTCCAATCAACTCTACAAAAATCATGTTTATGGCCCATGATCATGACACTACAGACGAAGAACTTAAGTGTATGCTAACACTGCAATCCAGTACGTCGATTTTTTCTTCTTTCTTCTTTTTTTTTTCCCACGCAGTGGCCCCACTCCCTATGATTTTGTTGTTGGTTCCAATCCTTTAGAAAATAAGGTTTCAGCTTGAAATCATCATGAATGGGATTTAAAATCCTTCACGCTAAAAAAAACCTTATTTCTCCTCATGCTTTAGAAAATATCGTTGGGCTTGACATTTATAAAATTAATTGGGCTTCAAAAATTAACCATTTGACCTCCATGCAATACGATTCAAAAAAAAAATTCTTTTAAATAATATGCAACCCCTTTGAAAACTCGGCCGCTTGACAAATGATTTGGCCCTAAAAGAAACTTGGCCCCTTAGATAATTCAATCAAACAACAAGAAATGGACCCATTTCAAAACATGTTGCCCTTTCCAATGATCTGATCAACATGTTCCTTTTAATAAATTCTCGAGAATTATGTTTTCGACTTCCCCGACAAAACCCCTAATAATCGCGACAATAATAATCACTGCATTGGAGCTGAAACCCACAGGTTGAGCCAAGACTGAAGCTCTGATACCACTGTAATATCCAAAAAGGGATATTTCAACTAAAAATGTGGAAAATTAACTGAACTCCACATTATGTCATAAATTCAACATTTTCTTAACAGAAGATTGCCATGTAAAATTAAACATACAAGTACATGCAAATCCATAACACCATAATGCAGAAAAATAACTCAGCTTTATTATAATATTACTAGGGTTACAAGATGAAATGAAATATTTTTGAGATAACTGAAATACAACTGGCCTCAAGAAAATCTGTTGCACTGTTGCACTGCGTTGTCCTAAAAAAATGAACTGTTGCACTCTCCCTCCGGAAACAACTACCACTGAATCCATTGAAGCACCTGTTGAAGATCTGAATGATCCTCACTCTGATATTGTTGAAGCTCTACAAAACTTCTGAATGAAGTCTCCTCAAAGAGATTTGGGTTTTCGTTCAACACTCACAAATCACCTGAGGGTTTTCGTTCTGGGGCTACGGCTGAAGTAGAGAACCACGTCTCAAACCTCTCATACAAGAGAATGATATGATCCAAGTATAGCTCTCAATGGCCTCCTCCCTTTTTTTTATAGATCTATTGGAGCCTTCTAGAGCCTTATTTTATTATTATTTTATTCATGGAGCACTTTTCCCTCTTATTAAAATATTCCTTTTTAATTCAGAAAAGAGTAAAGTGACTACCATGTCTCCTTCAGTCACTGAAACTCATGTAAAACCATCCAATCATGGAGGTATCCTCGTCCCGGTTCCAATGATATATTACACTAAAGTGTTATGTCATGTATTCCTCTTGGAATTCCACCTTGAGCGTAATTAGCTGAGTTAAGCCCATAAATAACTCAAATTTTCGAAAGTTGTCAGAATGCACTAGAATGAAACCCAAACTACTCGGATGATGGAATATATAAAGAGAATTCCACCCAACTACATGGAAACTCCTCAAAACTCCTCTAAAAATCCTTTGGGACCATTGATGACACCAACCTCTACCTATGACCGATCTGATCCTAACTCTGGAAGTCCATGCTAGCCCTGTCATAGGTGACACAAAAAAGGGAATATTACACTCAAAAATAACATTAGAATAGATACAATTATTAAAGAATAAACATTTTTTATTGAATTAAAGGAAAATCAAGCTTAGAACTTGGTTTCCTTGATGTCACAAGCCTCCTCCATTAGTCTTCATTCCTTCCCTTGATATTCAAACCCAAAATCAACAACATAAGTTTACAAATCCAAGTACCCTCCTTTCCTCTAGTCCTATGCTCAATATATAGGCAAGAGGAAGTGGTTTCTAGTTCCTCTTCTCAAGGGATAGGTTCCTTAAGAGGAGGGAAATAGTTCCATGACCCAAGGGATGAGGTGTCGGTATGTAGTGGTTGAAGGTTTCTAATTTGGATAAGTTTCCTTCATCAAAACTTATAAAAGTTACTTTTTTTATTTTTACTTGCGTGAAAAATATTGTGCAGTTTATAATGGAAGACAATGGAAGATCTGTGCAGGCCACAATGGTAAAAACTGCATATGTGCAGGTAATGGTTAAGAAAATTGCGTAGATTCTCAAAAATGGTTTTTAAGAAATGCAACCCAAAATTTATTTTTTCCCTGTTATTGTTTTAATTCAAGCTTCATATGGGATTTACTTGATACACTCATAGGAGAGATCTGAATTGATAGTCATGGTGACAAAATTTAATGTAACAGATTTCCCCCTAAAGTGAAAATCCAAAAAATATGTTTGATGACTGAAGTGATTTATAATGTCAAAGGTTCATATCAAAGGCCAATTGGTTGAATACCTAAAACAAACAATCAAGGATTACCATATCGTGCTTTCATATAAACATCAATGAGGTAGGAATTCCCATACTCAGAGTACAAGTACCTCAAAGAATCAATTTGGAAATACATCTGAAGATCCATTTCAATAGAAGATACAATATGGATGCAACCATCCTGGATCTATTAGGGTCCTATATATATAGGATTCATAATTTGGAATTGACTTATGATAGTATTGTAAAATATGTACATACCTTGCTTTCTGCAAGTTGTTTTCCCATATTTAAAAAATAAAATATGAAAAATCAAAAATCAAAAAATCAAAAAGAGGGTAAAAGTCCTAAAATAAAGATCAAAGGACTTAAAAAAATATATATAGACCCTAAAAGAAAAAAGATTAAATAAAGCATGAAAGTGTGCAAATCCAAATGCCACTACTTTTTACTATTTCCAAATGATTATGGCAGAGTGCCAATAAATGCCATAATCCATGATAAGTTAAACTGTTTAAACTTGGCTTGTCATGTTTTCAATTTCCATGTTTTAGATAGTGAATAAATATTGGTCAGACAATTTAATCCTGACTAATCAGTAGATAGGTAGAGAATAAAGAGGAGCTCATTAGTTTCATCTGAGCCCTAGGATGGAGTAAGGTAGATTGAGATAGTTTTTATGATTTCAAAAGAATAAAATGTTTCAAGGTAGCAAGCTCAAATCCATCTGCAAAAAGGAAGAAAAAATGTTAGATTAATGTTGAGTAGGTAGAAAGAAGTGGGAAAAATCATGTAATATTCATCACTCGGCAGAAAATCACTAATTTCCCTTCCCTTGTAAGCCTTCAATATTCTACACTTCCAGTAAAAGAGGCTTAGAGCATTTCTCTGAATTTTGTTGGGACCAAACCCAAGGCTTAATGAATGGATAGTGGAAAATGTTAAATTCTTATGATAATGTTTTGAAACCAGCTCCAAAAAGAGAAGAAAAGAGATATAAACACCTTAGAAATAAGCCACTTCGAGGGGGCAACCTCCAATACATTACATGAATGAACAATTCTTGGATGATTCAAATTACAAAACCTCCTTTCTATATATAGGAGTCCATAGGGCCAAAATGTAATCCTATCCGACTAACAATAATAATTTAAGGGCACAATAATAACAAAATGGGGGTTACAAGGGTACAATAATAACAATAAGGGGGTTACACTAACAACAATAAGGGACTATACTAGTAATATAGGGACCTAACATGCCCCTCTCCTTCAAAAAGTGTTGTCCTCAATGCTTGAGTAGCTCTAGGTGCTTTTGTATAAAATTCTCATCCTCCCATGTAGAATCTTCAGTGGGTAAGCTCTTCCACTTGATGAGATACTCTGAAATTGATCGATTCCGTAGTTGTCGAGTTCTTGTTTCCGTGACCGCTTCAGGTTCCAATATGATTTTTCCTTCCTCATCAAGTTTTGGCAATATTTTTTGAACTAGAAGATTTTCACCTATAACCTTCTTTAAGCATGAAACATGGAAAACTGGATGTACTCGTGAAGAAGCAGGAAGCTCCAATTTGTATGCCATAGTACCAATCTTTTGCAGCACCTTGTAAGGACCATAGTGCTTTGGCGATAATTTATTATCCTTCTTAGCTTGCTTGAGGGACATTTGTTTGTATGGTTGTAGCCGTAAAAATACCCAATCTCCTACATCAAAACTTCTCTCGCTGCGATGTTGATCTGCCTGTTGTTTCATTCGATTTTGTGCCAAATTCGGGTTATCCTTTAAGAGTTGGAGAACTTCTTGTTGATGCTCGATGTGATCTTCCACTGCTTGAACCTTCAAATTTTCCCTTAAAGATGATGTGATGGATGGTAGATGATATCCATAAAGTGCCATAAATGGGGTCATTTTTGCTGCAGTATGGAAGGAAGTGTTATACCACCATTCAGCAAGAGGTAACCACTTGACCCATTGTGTTTGTTTATCAGATACAAAACAACGAAGATATCCTTCCAAACATTTATTTACTATCTCAGTTTGACCATCAGTTTGAGGATGATAAGATGAGCTATGAGCTAATTGAGTACCCAAACAAGAAAATAACTCCGTCCAAAAATTTCCAGTAAAAATGGGATCTCTGTTGCTCACAATAACCCTTGGGTTTCCATGTAGCTTTTTAATTGTGTCCATAAATGTAGTAGCAACTGTACTTGCTTTAAATGGATGAGATAATGCACAAAAGTGTGCATACTTGGTACGTCTATCAACTACCACCATGATGACACTCTTTCCTTCGGACTTAGGTAAACCTGTGATAAAATCCATTGAAATCTCCACCCAACATTGACTTGGAATGGATAAAGGTTGTAGAAGACCCGGGGTCTTAATTGTCTCAACTTTATTCTGCTGGCAAACCAAGCATTGCACCACAAACTTTTGAATATCAGATTTAAGGCCATCCCAAAAAATTCTTTCTTCACCCTGTGGTAAGTTTTAAAAAGTCCTGAGTGTCCTCTTAAAGGATAAGTGTGCAATTCCAAAATAATCTTTTGTTTTATTTGGGAATTCTTACAAAGATATAAGCGATCTTTGTACCATAAGGAATCATTTTTCCAACTAAATGTATCAGATGTACTAGGATCTTGCTGCAAATTTTGAATGAGTGTCCACACTTCTTCGTCCTTCTTCCATTCATCTCTTTCTTTGGTTATCCAATCTGGTTGGATAATAGAAATGGCACAAAGCGATGCTTACACCTCTTCATTCTTTCTTGAGAGTGCATCTGCAACAACATTTAGCTTCCATTTTTTGTATATTATTTCAAAGTCATAACCCAACATCTTTGTAACCCATTTTTGCTGTTCTTATGAAGATAGTCTTTGTTCCAAAAATTTCTTAAGACTATCATGATCATTTTTTACCTTGAAGTGTCTTCCCATTAAGTAAGTTCTCCATTTATTTAGTGCATGCAGTATTGCTAACATTTCCTTCTCATAAATAGGTTTCTGTAAATACTTTCCTTTGATTAGATGACTTTCAAAAGAAATGGGTCTTCCTTCTTGCATTAAAACAACACCAATTCCATTTCCCGAGGCATCACATTCCACAATAAAGGTTTTTGTGAAGTCTGGAGTAGCTAAGACTGGTACTAGGCATATTGCCTCTTTAATATGTTCAAAGGCCTTAGTTGCTTCAGGAGTCCATGAAAATGCATCTTTCTTCAATAATGTTGTTATAGGTGCCACTATTCTCCCATAATTCTTAACAAACTTTTGATAATACCCTGTTAACCCGAGAAATCCTTGCAAATGATTTATGGTTGTGGGGACTTTCCATTCCTTAATGGCTTCAATTTTGTTAGGGTCTACCTTAACACCCTCGTGAGATACAATATGACCCATATATTCCACCTCTTGTACTCGAAAGAAACATTTGGATGTTTTTTCATATAATTGTTTCTCCTGCAATAGTTTGAACACCCTGTCAACATGTTGAACATGATCCTTCCAAGACTTGATGTAGATTAGTATATCATCAAAAAATACTAGCACAAATTTTCTAAGGAAGGGTTTGAAAATGGAATTCATAAACCCTTGAAATGTAGAAGGTGCATTGGTAAGGCCAAAAGGCATGAAAAAAATTCATAATGACCCTCATGAGTTCGAAATTTTGTTTTCAGAATATCTTCAATCTTCATTCTAATTTGATGATACCCTGAACGAAGATCCAATTTGGTAAAATAAATTGATCCATGTAATTCATCCAATAATTCATCAATCACAGGAATGGGAAATTTATCTTTAATGGTGAGCTTATTGAGCTCCCTATAATCCAGACACATGCGCCATGATCCATCCTTCTTATGTACCAATACTACAGGAGCAGAGAAAGAACTTTGACTAGGTTGAATTATACCTTCCTCTAACATTTCTGCAATCATATGTTCAATTTCTCTCTTTTGGACATAAGGATATCTATAAGGCCTGATGTTTTGAGGAACAGTTCCTGGAATCAAATGAATAGAATGATCATGATCACGAATAGGTGGGAGTCCTTTTGGAGTTTCAAAAACCTTGGAATGATTGTCCAAGGCTTTTTGGAGATCTGCAGAAATAGATGATTTTGATGTTGGAACTTCTAGTGAGCATAATTGTGAAATTATTCCTTGTTGTTCTTTCTTTAGAAGCTTTGTCATGAAATTAGAGCTTATTATCTTTACTGGCTTCCCTGCAATACCCCGTAATTCGACTTCCTTTCCTTCTGAAAAAAATTCAAGAAGAGTTCTTGAAAATTAAAAGCTATCGTCCCCAAAGATTGTAACCATAGTACTCCTAGTACAACATCAGCACCTCCCATAGGAATGGAAAGAATTGGACTATTAAATACATATTCCCCCATGGTTAGCTTGATATTATGGCATTTTCCAGAGAAATTTATAGTTCCTCCATTTGCAACCATCACTTGAAATTCTGGTGATGGGTATAGGAAACAATTCAATTCCTTAGCTACCTTACAATGAATAAAATTATGGGTACTATCTGAATCAATAATCACTGTTACCTTTTTCTTCTTGATATGTCCTTCTATCTTGAGAGTTTGAGGAGTGGTAATTCCTGCCAATGCATTACACGATATGGTTGGACTCATTTATTCCTCTTCTTGTGTTAGTTCTTGGTGTATATCCTCTTCTTGTTCATTTTCTTCTTCCTCTTCACAATCTATGTAAAATAATTTCTTCTCAGCACACTTATGACCTTTAATGTATTTTCTATCACAACTATAGCAAAGCCCTTTTGCTCTTTTTGCTTCCAATTGTTGTGGTGTCAACCTTGTAGGTTGTGGAAATCTAGGAGTAACAACACTTCCCTCTTTATAGAAGTGAGTGGTAGGCTTCCTTGTCGCCATAATTTTACATTCAATTTTTCTTGCCAACCTGAATGCCTTCTTCAATGAATCAGGTTCCAAAACACGAACTTCATGTTGGATGTTATCCTTTAAAGTACCTATGAAGAGATCAATCCTGTGTTCCTCTGGAATATTAGTTACCCTTCTATTCAATTTTTTGAAGTCCTCAATATGCTCCCCCATTAAACGCTTTTATTTGAGATTTATCAATTGGCTAAAGAAGGTGTTTCTCTTTTTATCCTCATAATGTGCTATCATTTCCTCCATAAAAATTGACCAAGTGACAATTTTTTTACGGGAGCAAAGCCATCGATACCATACAAATGTATTTTGTTCTAAATGTAAAGTTGCAATGCATACCTTTTGTGTGTTTTTCACATTATGGAGATCAAAATATTGTTCCATCTGTAGTATCCATGTTACAGGATCCTTTCCATAAAACTTCCTCATATCCATTTTTGGAATATGGTGGTTCTTCCTGCCAACATTAGATTTTATGAAATCACGATTAACATTTATTTTGTCCTCATCATGAGTTTCCTCTACTATATTTTCACCATTAGGAAACATTTCTTGTATCAACTTTGTCAAACCTTCCATGTCTACTTTTATATCATTCTTCATGTTTTCCATTTTCTCATCGATCTTAGCTTCTATGTCATCCATCTTAGATTCCATGCCATCTATCTTAGATTACATTCCATTATTCAAACCATCCATATTATATTCCATGCATTTCTTCAAACCATCCATATTACTTTCCATGCCTTTCATCAAAACTTCCATGTCATTTTTTGTTGCTCTTTGCGAGAGAAAAATTTGTTGCACTTGCTCTTGTAATTTTGGTATGTCATGTTTCCACTCTTCATCTTCATGAGTCATAGTAGAGCTTTCTAAAGGCTTAATGGGTGTTGAATTATTTTTAGGGGCCATTTTAGAATCCAATACTGATATCTATTCTACAATATGCCCTTGGAATCAATTCAAATTGATTCTTCAAACAAGACTTATGCAATTTGGAAAAAAAATACACACCTTTTACTTGCTTTTGAGGAGCTCGATATTGAAATTTAATTATCTCTACAATTTCAGATCCTCAATATATGAAATTTATCCTTGTAGTAGCCCTCTAAAGCTTCTTTCAAATGCCATAGGTATGATCTACTTTGGATTCTTCAAGGCAAAGTTATGTCCAATCTCCCACAATGACCCAATTTTGGACTGGTTCAGTAGAGTGAACTTGTACGACTTGCCACGTGTCACTGTTTCCTCCTTTGTCTCTAAAATTGATAGACTGAAAACTACAGTCCATGTGATTGTGGCCACTTTTTACATTATTCCAATCCGATGCTCAGAGAGAGAGATATGAAGATTTTCCAACGATCACCTCTTTGAGATGAAATTCAAAAGCCTCAAAAAGCCCTAACTTCCACAGATCATATCTCCGAAAATATTGTGAACGAATATCTAAAATTTTGCGACGATGTTCCTCAGGATTGCAGATTCTTACTTTAAAAATTTCAGCTTCTGAACCTTCTTAGAAAAGAAGTTATTACGAAAATACCACGATGACCTGTTTAGATTAAATTCAGGAGCCTGCAAAATGACCTAACTTGCACAGATCATATCTCCGAAAATATTGCGAACCAAGCTCTAAAAGTTTGTGACATTGTTCCTCAGGAGTTTAGTTTCGGACTCTAAAAATTTCAGATTCTGAACCTTCGTAGAAAAAAAGGTATAACGAAAATTCCACGATGACCTGTTTGGAGCAGCGAAACCCTAGAATCTCAAAGCTCTGATACCAAATCTTGTGAAACTAGCTCCAAAAAGAGAAGAAAAAAGACATCAACACCTTATAAATAAGCCACTTCGAGGGGACAACCTCCAATACATTAAATGAATGAACAATTATTGGATGATTCAAATTACAAAACCTCCTTTGTATATATAGGAGTCCATGGGGCCACAATGTAATCCTAGTGGGGCCACAATGTAATCCTAGCCGACCTAACAATAATAATTTAAGGGCATAATAATAACAATATGAGGGTTACAAGGGTACAATAATATCAATAAGGGGTTACACTAACAACAATAAGGGACTATAATAGTAATATAGGGACCTAACAAATAAACTCCCCTTCACCAATATTCATTCATCATTCATACATTTAATTCATTTTCATAAGTAAAAAATCCCTTTTTACTTAATGATACATAAGAGCCCATTTGATTAACTCCCTTCATTCATAAAGCATACAAACCCTCAAAATTGCTCTATCCTGAGTAAAAGTGGTGAAATTATGAAATAATAAGCCTTGCTTTAAAAAATTTCACTTTACATATAAGTGTATTTTTGAGTATTCCTTTCCCCTTGTCATATTAATTTCTAACTTATGCTATTAAATCCCCTAAATTACCTTATCCTACCTATATAATTCCCTTTATGTTAAATATTCCCCAAAAACCCATTATTATAAGATTTTAAGCCAAATTTATTATGCACATGTTGAAATAAAACCCAAAAAATACCCCCTTTGGCCTAAAACTAACTATATAAAAATACCTCGCCCCTTATAGTTATTAAACCCCCCATGGTTTAAAAAGCTATATAATAAAATAAAAAATATACGAATAAGTTTTCGGGTGTATCCTATGTATTTGAAAATAAAACATACTCCCCCGCTTATTTTAAAGTTTAGTTTAAACCAAACTTTAAACCCAAAAGCCTTTGCAATATATATATATATATATATCAATCCCCACATACACCTTTAGCCTGAGGTTCTATCATGATAAAGCTATGGTTTGATTTTCATTCAAATTAAACCTTTCCACTATTATTCCCGATATGTAATAGCCTTACGCTATACATAAAATTAACCCTACCGCCTCACGCACATCCCTCATATTCCATTAAACCCACTATATATATAAAAACTTTTTATATATATACCACCACTTATTTCCTTTTAAAAACCATATATTAGCTCCGCATATATTTAACCCCCGCCAGCTCATATAAAGGTTTGATTACATTATCAATTGCCCAGTGCATATAATTTAAACCCTGGCCCCACATCCGTTCAACCGCAACTTCCCAAAAAAATCCTCACCATTCGCTCCCTTTCTGATGATCCAATGGTGCAGGATAGATATCATGTCCGTAAACCAAACATTCACCCAAAGCCAAAATAGACGTGAAATGGGCAGTTTTCCCATTTCCGCCTCTTGTAACGTGGCACGATTTCATTCGATCGCGTTCATTTCACAAAATACAACTTACCACCATGAGCCAAAGCAAAAACCATCGATGGTTTTCACATTTCAAAATCCAAGGATAAGACTGGCATTCAATGCATTAATGGTGATTAATTACAAAAGTTAAAAACCTTTGAAACATCATTTTGATTGTTTATTTGTGCATTCCAAACTAAAAAAGAACTTCGCCTGATTGTATTGAAGTTGCTCGACTGTGTTTAAACCCACATTGATCAATTTCTCAATAAAAACCCAGATTTGACCACAGATTTCCTTGTTTGAAGACTGGAAAATCCATTTTCTACTCTAGCAAGTTGGACCAGAGCTCAAATTCAACCAAAAAAGTTGCAGAAAACCCTTCCAACAATCAAAAACCTACCATTTGAAGTATTTTTCGACAAACAGACCTGCAAATTTCAAGATTAAACCATCCATAAGTTAAGTCTGAATTAGGAAAATTATCCATGGAAATTGCCCAAAAACGCCCAAAACAAGCCAAACCCTGGCCAATTTTTTCCAGGAAACCTTATTTCTACTGTAAGCCTTTTTAAGCCAATTTCCTTAGTTGTGTCCACTTAAAATCAATTTCAAAAAAAAAAAGAGGAGGTTGAAACCCAAATATATCTTGAAAACGCCTTCTTACAGTCCAAATTATTCAAAAAACCCTTGCTTTCTGTCTTAAACCAATTTTCATATCTTAGATACCTAATTGAGCAAAGATATCACTTGAAGCTTATCCTTGGCTTATAAATTGATAAATTTATCCTCTGTTTAAAGAAAACAACTCTTGCAAATAGTTTAAGCTTGCATTAGTTACTCAAAAAATGACTAAGAAACAGATGACATCTAAAGCTGGGGGTTTTAGGCCTATTAAACCTGGTGGATCCAAGCCTCCCAAATCTGAAGCATCAAAAGCCATCAAATCTATACTTGCACTTACTGCTAAAACCACTATGTCTGTAAATCCCCTTCAGCCACCAGTACCTACTGTAGAAACCCTTCCATTGACTGATATGGATTACAAGATTGCTAACCCTGTGGTAGAATTTAATCTCATCGAAATACACAATTGGTGCTATGATAAATACCTTGACCAAGATGAAATGCCTATTTGGGAAACTCACTTGCCCCAATATGTAGTTCCTTTGACTCATCCTGGACAAGATCTTGTTAGATTGTGTCAACAGCATTATGAACCAGACCAAAGGGCTATTGTAAATGTAGACAGAGAGGTCCTTTTTACAATCACAGCAGAATCCATAAATCAAATGCTGCAATTACCATTTGATCCTCATTTAGTCCCCCTTTTTATTGAATATTTAACCCAGTTGTACTTAAGCCTGGATTTCCCAAAGAAGTTTATGATATTCCAGGACTTTATGCCTTCCCATGTTGATATCCCTAAGTTGAACCCTCCTTATTCAACTGCCAAATTTCCTGAAGGGTCAAGGCATATTATTTCCATGTTATCTTTTATACTGGGATATTTCACAGATGGATTCACTGATGAATCCATTCTTGGATTTGTATCCACTTTATCTCCAGGTCAACCCCCAGCACTCATTTTTTATTATGCCAGTTTTTTAGCAGACACTATTCATCACCAGCTTACCAAACTACCCACTGAAGGGGTGTTTAGGTACTCATCATACTTGTTTCATTTGTTTCTATTCTTCCAAGCTGACAATTTCCCAATTTTATTGCAAAAAATAGACTTAGAGGGCCAACCTCTGTCCATTATCTTCTAGACTACCTTGCTGAGGAAAGAAAACAGTGAATTCGCTTATACAGACTTCTCAGACCTTTTCCTCCATAGAGCAATGAATATATTGTATAAAGTAGAGCAACCTAGAGTAAATGAAGATATGAAAAGAATATTGTAGTTATCCGAACAAAATAAGATGGCAGATTGGTTTCTTTATGAAAAACACATAGAGATAAGAATTTTTGCCTCAAAATTATTACCTTATAAGTTGCCAAAACACATGTGCATGAGAGTTTTTGCATTGGAATACTTAAGGAAAATTCTAAATTCTGACTCCATCAACTTCTTAGCTGCCAAGAAAAAGACCCAATTCAAGCTTAAAAATCAAGTTGGGCCTTTCATCATAAATAATAGAGAAGCTGAAAAGGAAATCACCAAGATACTAGTAGGGTTTAAATTTCAGGATAGATTTCCTTGGAACTCTGATCCTCAAGGGATCTTGAGTGATTTAAGGGTTAAATGTAAACTTACACCATTTATACATGAACCTAAGCCATAAATTGAGAAGTTTTCAAATCAGGCAGAATGGATAGTGAAAACTCTGATAGATACAACAGTCAATGCAGAGCCAACAGAAAAAATGGATACTACACAAGCTATGGTAGTTGCAAAACAGCCGGAAACTTCAACAAAAAGAGACAGAGATGAAGGAACTTATATAGTTGAGACCACTACAGATACAAAATTCAAGTTGATTTACAATAAAAGGCTCAAATTCAACTCAATTGGGAAAGAAAAGGTAATTGATGTGGAAGATACAAATGAGCTAGAGGTGAATAATGATGAAGGTACAAAAATAATCAATGAAACTCTTGCAGAGATTGGAAAAGATCAAACAACAGGTAAAGATGATACTCAGATAATTGAGAAACAATATATATATGCTTCTTTCTCACAAACAGTCGAGGAAAAATACTTAAATATAAAAGAAAAATACAAGCAAATCAATAAAAAAAATGAAGAATTCAAGTCTGAGATTTATTCTCGGTTTCTTAAGAAAAAACCAGGGAATCAAAACAGGTTAGTGATAGCCTTTGACTATTCCAAAAATAAAAATATTATGTCATATCTGCAACCAACTACTTCAACACCTAAGACAGTGGCAGACTATAAAAAGGTTGAGTTTGAAGTAGATACTAAAAATGTGCATGAGCTAGACCAAATTGAATTCCACAGACATAGCTCAGATATATATAATTCAGTTGTGGTAACAAAGGCTATGAGTGCTACTAAGTTGCAGAATATCATTATTAACATTTGGGATCAAATGAAGCTGGACAAAGGCTCTTTTTATGCAAAAGACCTAAGGATTAAAGCCTTAGAGGATTTGATTTTACAAGTGGGATATGATCCCTCAAATGTGCAGGAAAATGAATTATTGATTAAGAAAAAGAATGAAGATATTGCAGTTTTGAGGAAACAACTAAAGCTTCCTCAAAGTGAACACCCACAGACCAAAGAAATACTTCAGTATCAAATAGAAAAAGAAGAAATGATGCAGCTTATCCTCAAAGTAACTGCTCAGATTAAAGAAATGGATACCCAAATGGATCAACTCATTAAGGAGAAAGAGACTGTGAATGAAACTAATGCTCCTATTATTCCTACAGTGATACCAGTTATTACCACGACTATGGCTTCCACTTTGGGAGAAAAATTAGCACCTAATGAGCCATTGGCAATTGCAGTGCCAGTGCATTCAGCTACTACATTAGCCACATATTCTTCCACAACATAGGTACAACAAACAGATGGAGCAGGTCAAATAGTGAAAGCTATGGAGGAATTTTCCTTGAAAAATAATGATATAAATAGCTTGAAAAATATGATTCAAAGTCTTGAAGCCACCAACAAAACAACATTAATAACTGCTAAAAACCATGAGCAGAAGGCTATCAGACTTTAAGAACAAATGAAGAATTTACAAAAGGAGTTAACATTTACTGAACAGATTTCCTACATCAAGAATCATCTTTGGAAAAATATTATTGAGGCCATACATTCTCAATGGCCTTCAATTCAGGTCATCTATGAGCAGAGAGACTCACTGTTAGCAACCCAAACTGAGATTCAAAGAACCAAGGATGAGTTAGCTGATAAGCCATCACAAGCTTTAAAACTCATCACTTTCTTGAATAGTAAAAACAGAGCAGAGTTGGAAGAGTTACAAATACAGGAAAGAATTGAAACAATATTACAAATCAAGAAGGCTGTGACCAAGAGAAATTTGATGAACAACCTAGAGGAAAAATGTGAAGTTATGAAAAATTCCATTACTAAGTTTTTGGAAAAATACACTATTTTGAGGTAGAAAGGCATGTCGGATATTGAAGGGTCATCCTTCAATATTTTGAAGACTTGTTTTTTTTACAACATGAGATTAGACATATTTTTGTTTTCAAACCTACCTTTGCCAAGTACATAGATGTCGATGAAAACTTTAGAAAGCTAACAAATGTGAAATTTCTAGATGCAGAGCAATGGAAAGAATTCATAGATTTAATGTAACAGTGAAATAAAGAGACAGTCAGCTAATTTTTTACTATAGTAAGACATATTTTTCAGTAGTAAAGAGTGAAATATTAGTCAAAGTGTATAAATGTTTAAAGAAGCAGTGCTAAAGAGTATCAGAGGAAAGTGTGTCAACCAAGGAAACTCAAACAAAGATATTTCCTAAACATCCAGCAAGCAGGACAACTATTCAATAAAAAACTCCTTGTTAGATAAAGTTGTTCTATATATTTTGGATAAGAGGACAACTTGCTGATTTGTTAAGCATCTGTCCCTCTTATTTTGTAAAGATATTTTATATTTCCTAAATATATTCCTACATTTCTCTATGATATTTGTAAACAAAATTTTGTATAAATACTTCTGTATTAGAAGTGTTAAGGGTGGAATAAAATTGCTAAGATTACTATAGACTTTTGTTGATACATTGGAGGCTCTCATGTGTTGAATTCAAAGTATCAGGTTGGACAAAGCTAAAGTGGCATCATAATTCAATATTCTTGTGATAAGTTGAAGAGTGAAGTACATCTCTTATTGTCATTTTTTCTTTTCTAAGTTTCATGCAATTCATTATGTGTTTGATTTATCTTAATGTGTAACTAGGAATATTACTATAGGACTAGCCTTTTGCTCCCTATTTTTAACTAAGTTACCATTTAAATGTTTTTTGCTGATTTCCAGTGTTAGGAATTCTTCATTGCTCCTACTCCTATTTGACCCCTGCCTCCTTCTTCCATTTTCCGAATTAAAGGATCCTTCATTGCCCTTTATCCCGATCATACCATTTCATCAAAAACCTTTCCCCAAATCTCTGAGGGTCATCTACCTTACCCTGAATACATTTGTACCCTTTTCGCCTTGCCTTCTAGTACTGCTATCTAGACTTAGACTCCATAGCCCAATGGAAAAGTAGATCTCTCCTTAGTTTAATCCTAAGTGATTTTTACCCACCAAAACCTTCAAAACAAAACCAATTTTTCTATCATAACTAGCCTAAAAACATAAATCGAAACAAAGATAAATCTTAAAGAGAGAGCCCTCTCTGAATTCTAAGAAGCCTAGATCCTAGGATTTGAAGTAGGTTTGTGGTTTCCTCTAGTATTCTTAGACTAAAAACTCAAATCCCACAACTTACGAAATTGTTAGAGTGATAACATACTAGCGACCATACTGGGGAACTAACCAATCTCCAGTCTTAAATTTAGTCTTAAAGGAAGATATTTCATTTATCTTTTTCTTTTAAGATTATTTTTATAGGTTGTGGGTATTCAAAACAATCATTCTTGCTTCTAGGAAAACCTACTATACCAGGTCTAATCCGGATCCTAAGCCTGCAGTTAGAGTAGATAACCCAGAATAGATTGGAAAAAAGAAAAAACAAACTGTCAATTTAGAGACTGAAGTACCATTAAGAAAAGCCAATTATTTACCCAAAGAGTTAGTGAGTTTGAATGATATTGATTTTGATCTGAAGTTTGAATATTCATTGTTTAAAACTAAATCTGAAACTAGTTTGAAAAATACTGTGATAGATCATGTTTTCCTTTCATTTTTGAATGCAAAACAAAAAAATATTTCAGTAGGAACAAATTCAAATAAATCTGAATATCAAAATACAGTTGAAAAGATTAATATTTCACTGATTAAAGATATTGATGAAGCTATTGAATTAGCTCATTTATTATCTTACATAAAAACTCCAGTTTCTCAATTGCATACAACAATAATACCAACAACAGATTCATCTTTATATGCTGTCACTTCATTTATAGATAATTCTGCAAGTTTATCTACATACCATTTCATTCCTAAGTAGCCTTTGTAGACTAGGATATTATTTCCTTCATCCACTCAATCCACTGCATCCACTACTTTGCAATCGGATTTTATAAGCACCACATCTTTATTTCCAAGTAATTCCATTTACATACCATCTTCATTTCCCAAATCTTCAACTACATTTGTTAATTCATTAGCTACCATATCTAGCATTGCCCCTATCATTAATGTTATACCTCCCAGCTCAGCAAAGCTTCAAGCCATGGCTACTAGGTATGCTCCCCTTGTCTTACCCCAAAACCTCCATGATATGCCTCAGGACTACCAAAAAAATGTACCACTGTTTGATGGCCTTTCACAATATATTTCTCAACAACATGTCACTAAAATGACAGATTATTGTGAAATTTATGAAATTTATGAGTCAGATGTCTAGATGAGGTTATTTGCCCAAAGTTTGACAGGAGAAGTTAAAAAATGGTTTAAAAATTTAGCTGCTAGTAGTATTGTTGATTTAGCTACATTTCATAGAAAATTTTTAAATAAATGGGAAAAAAAGGAACCCCCTTCAAATTTTGTCTGAGTTTGATGCTTTAAAAAGATCTCCTAATGAGTCTGTCCAAGATTACTACACTAGGTATAATAATGTTTATAATTCTATTCCTGCAGATCTTAAACCTACACCTTACTCTGTTTTGCTCAAATTCCCTGATGGATTTGATACAGATATGGCCTATCAATTGAGAGAAAGGGATGCCCAAACATTAGAACAGATGCAATTAAATGTTGTTAGTGTGGAAATTAACATTTTAGCTAAGAAAGCCAGACTTAGAAATGAAAGAAGAGTTACAATTAAAAAAGAAAGTTCAAACTCAGATGTTAAATTAGATTTCGTTGCTAAAAATTTAGAAAGGGTGGTAGAAAGAATAGATAATTTAGATAGAAAAACTTAATGGGATAATCAACCTCAGATCATAAATCCCAATTTCGGAAAAAATAATAAACCTGGAAAAGCTAAAGAAGCTGCTCCAGACCAAAACATTAGGCCCCCATTTCAAGAGAACTATGCTGAAAGTTCTCAAAATAATGATGAAGATGAGGATAACATCAATAATCTAATGGGAATAGATGAAAACAAAACCATTTTCCTCACTCAGGAAGATTTGGAACTATTTGAGCTTCAACAACTCAAATTAAACTCCAGTGAATCCTTTGACTACAAACAAGGTTATGACTTTTCTATTAATGAAATTCACAGTCATCATAACCTTAGAAATAAGAAAAATAATGAACCTTATACTAAAAACAATTCCCAAAATAAAACCAAAAAGAAAGTAGAAGCCCCAGAAACAAAAGTTTTGCAAATTATCCCAAGGGAAAACAATCAAAATTCCAATCCTTCTAGTCCTAAAAAACCAACAAGTCCCAAGATTGTTGATATTATTGATGAAGTAACTCAATATTCCAAATATGCACCAAAAGCTAATACTAAAAAAGCCTCAAATTCAGTAAAAACAACAATTCCTGATCCTAAAAAGAGTCCTGTTGATTCTAAATCAGCAAATCCTAAAACTAATAATACAAAAACAACTGCTAAAAATTCAAAGTCTGATAGAACATCTACTGCCACACAAGATATCCTTGAAAAAATAATTAAAAGTAGCAAAAGTCAAGAAACTTAGACAGAGAATATTAGAACAACTGAAGATAAAAGTACATCTGTTGAAATTCAAGAAAAACCCACTCAAATAACAGTTACAAAAGATGAATTACTTCAGATTAGTAAGTCTCAACCCTCATTCAAAATTCAGACTGAAATCGCTAAGTTAAAAATACCAATTCATTTAACAAAATTGGTAAAGAATGACTTATATAAATCAACAATAACTGAGACTTTGAATATGAATGATGGTGAAGATTCCATTAATTTGAATGATGATCAACTAGAGTTGATCTTTGGCCCTGATGTAAATGGTAAGCATTCAGATGGATCAGTACCTCCTTTCTATATCAGCCTTACTATTCATGATCAGATTTTACATAACGCTATGTTAGATTCAAGAGCTTCCCATAACTTAATGCCTAAAGCCATCATGGAAACTTCTAATCTAGAAATAACCAGACCTTATAAAGATTTGTTCTCATTTGATTCTAGCAAAGTTAAGTGCATGGGATTGACTAAATACTTATGTGTGAATTTGGTTCAGTACCGTGGTAAGAGTATGGTTATGGATATTGTAGTAGCTGACATCCCACCAAAGTATGGTATGCTTCTTTCTCGCTCATGGGGAGCAAATCTGCAGGGATTTCTACAATTAGACATGAGCTATGCTACTATATCAATATTTGGACAGCCCAAGAATCTTTATAGGGAAAATTTAATGAAATTCATGGTCAACAGTGCAGAAAAATCCATAAATTACCCCATTTATTCAACACCAACTGACCTTGATTCCTTCATTTTATGTAACTTTGATAAAAATGAAATCCAAACATAACCAATTGACATAAATCCAAAACCAAACAATGAAAATATTTTTCATGAAGCCCTTTGGCACTTAGACTTTGATGGCTCTGTGAACAAAACAGGAGTAGGAGCAGGAATATGGATCACAAACATTGAGACAGGTCATTCAGAAGGACATGCCTTTATACTCAACTTTAAATGTAAAAACAACATGGCAGAGTGTGAGGCACTTATCTTAGGCCTCCAAATCATTCGAAATTTAGGAGGAAAAGGAATTTTAATCATGGAAGATCAGAATTAGTCATAAAACAAATAAATGCAGAGTATTCTATTCATAATCGTAGATTAGCCAGATGTAGAGATACAACAACTAATTTATGTGAAGATTTATTGGAATGTAAGTTTTCTAATATACCTAGAAAATAGAACATTCAAGCACATTGCTTGGAAACTTTTGCTAGCACATGTAACTTACCTTTTAAACCAACACATAGGTATACTGCTAAATTTAAATACACACCCATTGTCCTAGACAATGTCAAATACTAGCAGATTTTCTCTGAAGATGAACAGATTTACCATTTTTTGAGTAATGAGGAAGAACTTCAAAATTGTAAGATAGATTCAAACTATAATATAGATTCAGATTTTAATTGTGAAATAGATAACATAGATGTACATAAATTTAACAAACCCACTGTATTTACTCAATCTGACTTAGATAAATTAGAGAAAGTAGATATAGAGGAAATCATTGAAGAAGAAAGTGACATGTTAGATCTAAAAGATAATTTTTTGCTTAGGGTTTAACTCCATTGGAGGACCTTTTTGATTCCAATGACGTGCCTAAAAAGCCAAAAATGGAACCAATCAGGTCTGACATTGAAGAATGTAACATTGGGACAGAATTAAAACCAAAAATTATTAAACTATCAAAATCTTTACCTCCTCAAGAGAAAGAAAAATATATATAACTTTTAAAAGAATATCAAGATGTGTTTTCATGGAGTTATGAAGATCTCAAAGCTTATGGCACAAACATAATTCAACACAAGGTTCCTATAAAAGATGACCAGAAACCATTTAAACAAAAATTGAGGAGGATTAATCCTGTCTTATTACCTTTGATAGAAAAGGAATTTAAACGCATGTATGATGCCCAAATCATTGCACCAATCAGATACTCTGATTGGGTTTCAAACTTAGTACCTACCAGAAAGAAAACAGGTGAAATCAGATTATGTGTAGACTTTAGGAATCTCAATAAAGTATCTTTGAAGGATAATTACCCTTTACCCAAGATGGATCATATTTTACAAAGGGTAGTTGGTTCTTCCATGATATCTTTGTTGGATGGTTTTTCAGGATACAACTATATTCTTGTTCAGAAGGAAGACCAAGCTAAAACAACTCTTACCACTCGTTGGGGCACTTTCATGTATGTGAAAATGCCTTTTGGTTTGATGAATGCCGAAACTACCTTTTAGAGGGCTATGGACATAGCCTTTGCTAAGGAAATACATGGCTTATTTGTTATTTATTTAGATGATATTACTGTTTTTTCTATGTGAGATAATGAACACTTGGATCATTTGAGACAAGTTTTTATTAAATGTAGAAAATTTGGTATATCTTTAAACCCTAAGAAGAGTCTTTTTAGACTAGAGGAAGGTAAGTTACTAGGAAACATAATTTCAAAGGAAGGTATTAGGATAGATCTTGCAAGAATAGAGGCCATTTTGAACATTCATCTACCTACAAATATCAAAGACTTACAAGCATTTTTAGGTAAAATTAATTTTTTAAGAAGATTTATTTATAACTTAGTAGAAATCATTAGAGAAATGAATAACATGCTTAAAAAGGACTCGGTTTTAAAATGGACAGTTGAAGCAAAACAATCATTTGACTCTATTAAACAAGCTTTAACTAAAACACCATTCTTAATTAGTCCAGATTTCAAAAAAGACTATATAATTTTTTCATTTGCCTCAGAGCATACCATTGCTGCAGTTCTACTATAGAAGAACGATCAAGGTTTTGAACAGCCTATAGCCTTTTTCAGTAAGACCCTTAGAGATGCACCTCTGAAATATAACATAATGGAGAAACAAGTTTTAGCCTTGGTTAAAGCCATAAAATATTTCAGAGTTTACATTCTTTACTCCCACATTATTGCCTATGTCCCTAATTATATAGTAAAAGACATTCTTACTCAGGATGGTCCTAATGGAAGAAGAGGAAAGTGGATTTTCACTATCGTAGAATATGACATAGATATTAAACCAACTAAACTCATCAAAGGAAAAGGATTAGCTAGATTGATGGCTGAATCCAATTGCAATGCTTTAGATATAAATTTTATTGCTCAAGTTGATAACTAGGAAGAGATGGCGACTCCATTAATCAGTGAAGCCTTTCTAGATTCACCATGGTACTCAGATATTATCTTTGTACTTACATACTTACAAGCTCCTCCTAGACTAACAAGGACTAAAGCCAGATTCATTAAACTTAAAGCAATGAGATTTTGTATTTGGATAATGTGCTTTTTTGGAAAGAACAAAGTGGGATATTACTGAATTGCTTACTAAAATCAGAAGCTGACAAAATTCTTGAAGAATTTCATGCAGGTGATTGTGGAGGACACTTATATTGGAAAGTAATACAGATAAGATCCTTAGATCTGGTTTTTATTGGCCTACCTTATTTGTTGATGTGAAAAAAATTGTTACTACATGTCATAAATGTCATATTTTTGAAGGAAAAAAGAAGTTGTTACCTTTACCCCTAAAGCCTATTTCTACTGAAATTCCATTTCAACAATGGGGTTTAGACTTCATTGGAGAAATTCACCCTCCATCCTCTTGCCAACACAAGTGGATTTTGACTGCCACATATTACTTTACTAAGTGGGTTGAAGCCATTCCTACCAGACAAGCTACTGACTCAGTCATTATCTCTTTCATAGAAAACAACCTTTTATGTAGATTTGGATGCCCACAAAAAATAATTACTGATAATGAAACAACATTTAAATCTAAGAAAATGATTACCTTCTGTCATAAGTACCATATTACCCTAGGCCACTCTACTACTATTTACCCTCAGGGTAATGGCCTAGCTGAATCTTCAAATAAAATCCTTGTGAATATCATTAAAAAAATACTTGAAGACAACAAGAAAACTTGGAATAAAAATTTAGTCTATGCCTTATGGGCAGATAGACTTACTACCAAAAAGTCAATTGGAACTTCTAGTAATGAAGATCATTCAAGAATTTTTCCCATCATCATTAGGTGTTCCAGGAATGAAGATCATTCAGGAATCACAAGTGGAGTTAAATGATATACAAAGAAGGATAGATCAAACAATTCATCTACAACAAACAAAGTAAGAAGTCTATGAAAAATCTCAAGTCATTCAAGATAAAATCAAGAATTTTTTTGACAAAAGAAGTAAAGAAAATGACCTTTTCATTGGAGATAAAGTATTAAAATGGGATTCCAGGATAGAAGAAAAAGGAAAGCATGGAAATTTTGACTTTCTATGGAAAGGGCCGTATATAATTTATGGATATAGGGGTAACCATGTTGAGATAAATATTTGAGAGGGGGTGAATCGATATTCTTGCATATTCAAAATTTTTACTTTTTCATTCCTTTAAAACCCATACGCTACTTTGCTGAAGCCAACTAGCGTATACACGCGGATATCCTTCATAAAAGTCGCGTATACACAGAGATCTAATTATGCCATTAGTTCTTCACTTATATCATTCCATCATTCATTCATTAGATGTTCTATAAACAGTAAACATGTGCAGTAAGAACAGAATAAACCATCACACAAAGCATCACACATGAACACCAGGATTTTTAGGTGGAAACCCAAGTGGGGAGAAAGTGGCCTTTCTTGGGTTGCTCGGCTTGGATATTTTGTTGTAGAAAACATCTTTAACATATAATATTTGGCATGGACAGCCGACCATGTGTTTTCCTAGCACTCGTTTACCAACCTCTCTTGGAAGGGAGCTCCAACCCCCTGACTCGTTTACCAGCCTCTCCTGGAAGGGAGCTACGACCCCCCGATCTCGTTTACCAGCCTCACCTGGAAGGGAGCTACGACCCCCTGACTGAAGGCTACAACCCTCAGCACCTCTATGGACCACGTTTCATCAATTTTCACACTGGATCCAACCACTTCAATAGAACAACACTTGCAGGCCACATTTCATCATATTTTCACACTGGACCCTTTCCATACTTTTAAGTTCAACCATACATCATCAACAGATACATATCAACACAGATCAGATAGCAGAAACACAGCAGAACAGATCAGATATTTCATACCCCTTGCTTCAGCAAACCCTAGTTTGCATACACGCTTTCCCTTCACTGATGTCGCGTATATACGCGCTTCCGTCCACACAAACCAGCGTATACCTCAGTGTATATTTTATTGCGCATACGCGCTTTTACTTCATAGAAGCCGCGTGTATACGCGCTTCTGCCACGGCGAAGTAGCGTATAGATCTTCAATGATTACAGAGCTGCATACTTCATCAGATCAGATGTTCAATTCAGATTTACCCTTTTTACTTCAGACAGATGTTCGCCAAGATGTTCACCTCATCACAGATCTAGGCCTTCCATAAGCAGAACTACTACATACATGTGCATTTCAGATCTAGATCCCCTTCTTCATCATTGGTGCATCATACCTTCAGATTTGTCTTCCGGTATATTCCATTAGGATCTGCTTCCAGGCGTGTTGTTCAGCTAGGACATCTTGCCCACACTCATCATTTGCTGACCGTTCTTCTCCTTATATGGGATTTATCCTTTTGCTTTACGAACCCTTTCGTACACGAGCCAAACCAATACCACAGGCAAATGCTACAAAACTGCACAGGCAAGAAAGATTAGGCGAGATCATTGATCTCTAGAGTCGATACCATGGTGGGTACATGGTTTTGCACTTTTGGCGCTTTTTTCCATAACGAACGTTCCTTTAGCAGTGCATACAGCTTCCCACCAAGCAAATCTCGGCGACCTTAAAAGACATACTCTTTTTATCATAGATCTATCACATGCTCAATTCCTTTCTTCATTGCCTTACCTTTTAACATAGAATCATCATGTTTTCTTCATGGGGAACATATTCTCTCGGCACAACTTCATTAAGAGGGTTGACTTTCAAGGACAACACTTAGCATCATATTGTCGACAAACATCATATCACATCAGATTTACATCATTTACCAAGTCCATCAAGTCAAGAATAACTTCATCAGGTGGATTGCCATCAAGGACAACACATGTCAATAGTCACATGTCTTCATCTTCATTCAGTGGGTTGCCATCAAGGACAACACTCTGCATCATATTTCCAACAATCTCCCCCTTTGGACTTGATGGCAACCATGATGGTGTTTGGTTACCATAGCAGATAGATATCATGTCACTCTCCCAAATATGTCACATCATTATCTTTTCTTTATTCAAACACCATGTCACTCTCCCCCTTTGACATCAAGGGCAAAGGGCGGATCAAAAACCAACATTCTCCCCCTTTTCTCCTCATGTGGAAGAAACATTCTGTAGAACTGATATATGCTGAAGTGGCCAAGCTCCCCCTTAGTTCATGCTGAATCTTCAAACATATTTTTCAATAAAGTACATGACTCTTCCTATCACCAAAGACTCATACTTACATCAAATATCCAACCAAGTGGATTTACATATAAGACTCAAGTACCCAACCAAGTGGGTTTACATATTTCAATTCAGCTACCCAACCAAGTGGGTTTACAAAAATTGACTCAGCTACCCAACCAAGTGGGTTTACAAATTTGACAAGTTCATACATGACTGAATATTACAGATTTTACATCAAGGGTCTCAACATGACCTTTTCATCAAAAATACAAATATGACTATTCATGACCAATACCAAGAAGACCTCAAGAGAGATCATATAACAGAACCATCATAATGCCAACAATGCATTATACTCAGCAACGCTAATGCTCCCCCTGAATCTGTGCATCCATGCATCCTTTCCAAATGACTAAGGCTCCCCCTTAGTTTGTGCATCAACAGTTTTAATAATTTCGCGTATATCTGCTTGTTGTGTTCGAAGCAGCGTATCTAAGCCATCTTCTAAATTTCAACCAGATCTTATCCTCTGTGAGGAAACGACAGTGTTCAACTTCTTTCTGAGATATTTGACTGCTTCCCTGGACTACAGATAGATAGAACAGTGTAGTTGTGTCTTCAAGCGTCATGCATTAGTAACCAAGTCTTCATATTCCGTGCAGCATCAATACATTCTTTCCAAGAGAAATTATCATACCAGAACAGCATCTTCACATCAGAGTCAAGCAATCATGCATGTGGTCCAATATCACCATGATCTTCAAGAAGTAACATATGTAGGCAATAGGTCTCAACCATAGTAACACATTCTGCATAAATTATTTCTGAATCAAACAACTTCCAACTCATCCATGTGTGAGCACAAAAGATACTTTTTAGTAGACAGGGATCAACATCTCATCACAATAAACCATGTACAAAGTCATCATCATTTCAGCATGAGTATCACAATAACCAAGAATAGGCAGACATATTTCCAACAATGCAATCATTAGTATTCAACACGCTGCTCCCCCTAGACCAGTGCTCTTCCTTAACTTGTGCAATCTGAAACACCTTCAACAGCAAGTCATCAGCAACAATCTCTGCATGATCTGTTCTTATCTCTAAATTATAGGACTTTCATCTCAGCAACGAATACTCTTCATTCAACAAGCAAACATGACTCATCCATAAATTTCAACATAAGACATCAAGTATCATATCATTATCATTTAGAACTGATAAATTAAGCTGTTTCTGAGTCAATAACACAGTTAATAACTGTCAGACTGATGCTCCCCCTGAGCCTCTGCTCCAGATCTTCAGCTATCATATGAATTCTCTTATCATCAATGCATACGCTACTGTGTCTGCTGGAACTCGCGTGTATACACGACTTTTGTGAATATAACTCGCGTATGGAAAGTGAAACATAGAAATTTTTCACATTCCTTTATCTCCCCCTGAACTTGTCCTTCCTGTACCTGTCTTCTTCATATCAGATGTTCTGTTAGAAATACATATAACCAGAATAATCAAATCAACCATGAGAGACTTCATACATTGCTCCCCCTGTGACGATACATTACTAAATCTCATAATGTATCCCACATCATTCCTGCAGTCAATAAGAAAAGTCAGCTTCAGAAGCGGATGACTGCAGTAGGGTCAGAATTCCCTACGTTTCTGATCGGTCCTCCATCTTTTTCCAAATTTGTTTGAACTTTCTATTTGTGTGCTGGAAGTTATCCAATTTCTCATATCTGTTCAACTTGCATTCCTTTTCTACATGTCCATACTTGTTACAAGAATAACATCTCATGTGTCCAGAGAAATAAGCATAAGAATCATAATGAGTATTTCTAATCTTCCTCCTTTTGCAATCAACTTCTTTATGTCCATACATGTTACATGAGAAACAATATCCCCTGAAGAAACTAGAGTACCTTTCTGAGTAGAACCTGTTTGTTTGTGGCTGAAATGATCTGCTCCTGCAATTTGCTGCAACATGCCCAAGATTATGACATCTAAAGCATTCAATATTATTGAATGATTTCCTTTGAGAATTCATGACTGTTGGTTGACCTTTTCTTTCTTTCAACACTTCAGATTTTGCATTGTCTTCCTTTGAATCATTAGCATTCCCTTGTGAACTAGATTCTCCTTTGACCGTTTCATGAAAACCAAGACCAAGTTTGATAGAAGGAGACCTTTGATTACTCAGAATATTGTCCAAAATATTAGTACTATCTTGAAACCTCAAAAGTTTAACCTTTTCTTCTAATTTACCTTTGAGAATGTTTACCTCAACCTCCAAGACTTGACATTGCTTTGTCATGCTTTCTTCTTTCCTTCTTCCATCTTCTACTTGATCCTTCAGATTTAGAATCTCTTCTTTCAACCAATTTTCGTTTTCTTCACATGTTTGTTTCAGCTCTTCATTCTTCTTATTTGATTTTTCCAGATCTTCTTTGAGAGAGATGATTTCTGCTTCAAGGCCTTCCTTTTCAAATGATTGTAGAGGTTCCTTATTTTTCTTACTTGATGCTTCTAAATCTTCCTGAAGACAAATGATTGCAGCTTCAAGTACTTCATTCTTCTTGCTTGATTTTTCAAGATCTGCTTCTAGATCTTTAATTCGATTGGATGCATAAGTATGAAACCTTTGATACTTGTCCACGTGTCCATTCAACATTTCTATTTGATCTTTCATTTGAGAGGTCATCTCTTTGTAAATAGTTTCTTGCTTAGAAGTTGAACTTTGTAGTTCTTCAACTTTAGTCTTGAGAGCTTCTACAACTTTACTTTCACTATCTTCACTATTTTTTGCACAAAGAAGAGTATTACAAGTGGCCTTCTTCTTTTCCTTCTTTGCCATGAGTATTTGTAGAGCTTCGTCAGAAACTTCTGGATCCATACTGTCACTTTCACTGTCATAATCTTTGCACATGCAATTAAGTAAGAGACAAGAACAACGATTAATACCTGGTTCATCTTCTTCAATTTTTTCTATACATGATTTCTGAGGTATCTTCTTGTTTCGAGTAGCCTTCTTCTTTTGCTTCTTAGCCATGAGCACTTTCGGATCTTGGTCAGAATCTTCTTCATCTTCACTGGACACTTCATCATCATCTTCTTTTGCATAATAACTCTTTCTCTTTTCAAATTGTTTCCCTTTACCATTTTTTTCTCTATAAGGACATTTAGCAGCATAGTGACCAACTTTTCCACACTCAAAACATTTGAAGGGAAGCTTACCTTTGAATCTTCCAGTACCTAGTTGGAGCTTTCTCACGAAATTCGCTTCTTCTTCATCGGATATATAGCTGGATTCTTTGACAACTTCCTTTTCCTTTCCTTTTGTAGATGCCTTAAAATCAGCTTCTCTTATTTGAGAAGGACCTCCTTGTCTCATTTCAAAAGCAGTCAGAGTACCATGTAATTGAACAATAGTAAGCGTTTGTAGATCTTGCCTTTCTTCAATAGCTGAAACTTTAGAGTCAAATTTTGAAGTCAAGGATCTTAAGACCTTTTCAACCAGAGTAGTATCAGTTATGGTTTCACCCAAATTTCTCATTCGATTTACAATATCATCCAGACGTAAGAAGAATTGAGCAATACTCTCATCACTATACATCTTCAAATTTTCATATTCAATTCTAAGAGTTTGGAGTTTTGCACTTTTTACCTTTGTATCTCCTTCATAGCTTAGAATGATCTTGTCCAATATTTCTTTTTGCGGGCAGGCACATCACTTTGTAGGTACGATTCGAACATGCTTCCTAGCAGACATTTTATTGCTTTGTTGGTTTCTCCTTCTTTATCCATTTTTATCGGTAGGAATACTTGCCGGGTATTGATAACCTTCTTCCACGATTGCCCATACATCTGCACCAAGACTTTGCGGATAAGCTTTTGTACGTACCTTCCAGAAGATCAGATTGCTTCCATTGAATAGAGGTGGCTTTATAGACATTACTCCTTCTTGACTTCCCATTGCGACGAATCTCCTTTAAGCGATCAAGCTTCTGCACAAGGACCTGCTCTGATACCAATTGTTGGGAAAAATACTGAGAGGGGGGGGTGAATCAGTATTTACTGCATATTCAAAACTTTTTACTTTTTCATTCCTTAAAACTCATACGCTACTTTGCTGAAGCCAAGTAGCGTATACACGCGGATATCCTTCATAAAACTCGCGTATACACAGAGATCTAATTATGCCATTAGTTCTTCACTTATATCATTCCATCATTCATTCATTATATGTTCTATAAACAGTAAACATGTGCAGTAAGAACAGAATAAACCATCACACAAAGCATCACACATGAACACCAGGATTTTTAGGTGGAAACCCAAGTCGGGAGAAAACCACCGCTGCAGTTGCTCAGCCTTCAATATTTTGTTATAGAGAAAACATCTTACAACATATGTGCTGGTGCAGACTCCTACCAGCACGCAGGCACCCACCTGCGCTCGTTTACCAGCCTCTCCTGGAAGGGAGCTCCAACCCCCTGACTCGTTTACCAGCCTCTCCTGGAAGGGAGCTACGACCCCCTGATCTCATTTACCAGCCTCACCTGGAAGAGAGCTACAACCCCCTGACTGAAGGCTACAACCCTCAGCACCACCTTGGACCACGTTTCATCAATTTTCACACTGGATCCAACAACTTCAATAGAACATGGGTGCAACCTGTGTATTTTCATTGGACCTATCCATACCTTCTCGCACAAACATACATCACCAACGAGATACATATCAACACGGATCGGATGGCGAGAAACACGGCGGAAACGGATGGATGTTTCGCACCACTTGCTTCGACAACCTGGTTGCATACGCGCCGCCCTGCGATGTCGCGTGTATACGCGCTTCCGTCCATACAAACCAGCGTATACCTCAGTGTATATTTTATTGCGCATACGCGCTTTCTCTTCGCTGAAGCTGCGTATATACGCGCTTCCTCCGCGTCGAAGTAGCGTATAGATCTTCAATTTTTCCAGAGCAGCATACTTCTTCAGATCAGATGTTTAATTACGGATTTTCCTTTTCACTTGGGTCAAATGTTCGCACACAGATATTGTGCCATGTCATCACGGATCTAGGCTGCCCAAAACGGTCTGTGAGATACAAGTGCCATTTCGGGATCTAGATCCCCTTCTTCATCATTGGTGCATCATACATTCAGATTTATCATTCAAGTGTAACCCTTTCCATTCAGATCTACTTCAGAGAGAAGTATTCATTCAAGCTCAGACATCTTGCACCCACACTCATGATTTGCACAATGAATTTCTTCTCCTTATATAGGTTTATCCTTTTTCAATACCACGAGCCCCTTTTTCAATACCATGAGCCAAAACAATACCATGAGCCTTCAATACCACGGGCCCCTTTTTCAATACCATGAGCCAAAACAATACCATGATAATTTACATGGTTTGCTTTTGGTATGTCTGTGACTTGGAACGTTCGACATAAATGCTACGCTTCTAAACCAGTACGCGTATACAAAGACATACTTTTCATCATATTTTGAGCATTACGAATTCACTTTCTTCTTTGCCTTCACAACACACCTTTGTGAAATCATCATATTTTACTACCATAGGGAACATGTTCTCTCAAAGCACAACCATCAGGTGGGTTCTTTCAGGACAACATAAATAGCATCGCTTAAACCTTGATTTACATCATTGCTAAGTCCGTCAAGTCACGAAATAACTTCATCGGTGCATCAAGGACAACATGTCCAACGATCGCATGTCTTCAATATTCATTTGTTGGGTTACCCATCTAAGGACTTATTTTCTTGTGGTATTTCAACAAACAATGCTTTCTTCATCAAAGATTTGGATGGAACAGATATTCAAGAAGGACCAGTTAATGGTAGAATGCTCAAACACTACTATTCTTCTTAGTTAACCAATGGTTAGTCCCAGTTAATTTTCACATCATTGTAAATATCCATTGAATTTTTAGTTTGGATTGGATATTTTCTTTCCAAAGTTGATGCCCAAAGAGAAGGCCCTAAGCTTTGAAGAGTAAAATTTCATAAATATGAGTGTTTGCAGAAAACAAAAGATAACTACTGGATCATCAAGGTCAAAATTAAAGGCTACTAGTCTTAGAGTTCTTGACATTTCACCAGGAAATTCCATCCCCATGTGAAGCCATTGTCCTATAAGTATAGGATTCATAATTTGGAATTGACTTATGATAGTATTGCAAAATATGTACATACCTTGCTTTCTGCAAGTTGTTTTCCCATAAAAAAAAATAATCAAAAAAATCAAAAATAGGGTAAAAGTCCTAAAAGAAAGATCAAAGGACTTAAAAAAAATATATAGACCCCAAAAGAAAAAATATGAAATAAAACATGAAAGTGTGAAAATCCAAATGCCACTACATTTCACTGTTTGCAAATGATTATGGCAGAGTGCCAATAAATGCCATAATCCATGATAAGTTAAATTGTTTAAACTTGGATTGCCATGTTTTCAATTTCCATGTTTTAGATAGTGAATAAAGATTATTCAGACAATTTAATCCTGACTAATTAGTAGATAGGTAGATAATAAAGAGGAGCTCATTAGTTTAATCTGAGCCCTCAGATGGAATAAGGTAGATTTAGATAGTTTTTATGCTTTCAAAAGAATAAAATGTTTCAAGGTAGCAAGCTCAAATGCACCTGTAAAAAGGAAGAAAAAATGTTAGATTAATGTTGAGTAGGTAGAAATAAGTGGGGAAAACCATGTAATATTCATCACGGCGAAGAAAATCACTAATTTCCCTTCCCTTGTAAGTCTTCAATATTCTACACTTCCAGTCAAATAGGCTCAGAGCATTTCTCTAACTTTTGTTGGAACCGGACCCAAGGCTTAATAACTGGATAGTGGAAAATGTTGAATTATTATGGTAAACTCCCCTTCACAAATATTCATTCATCATTCATACATTTAATTCATTTTCATAAGTAAAAACTCCATTTTTACTTAATGATACATAAGAGCCCATTTTATTAACTCCCTTCATTCATAAAGCATACAAACCCTCAAAAATGCTCTATCCTGAGTAAAAGTGGTGAAATTATGAAATAATAAGCTTTTCTTTAAAAAAATTCACTTTACTTAGTAATATAAGTGTATTTTTGAGTATTCCTTTCCCCTTGTCATATTAATTTCTAACTTATGCTATTAAATCTCCTAAATTACCTTATCCTACCTATATAATTCCCTTTATGTTAAATATTCCCCCAAAACCCATTATTATAAGATTTTAAGCCAAAGTTATTATCTACGTGTTGAAATAAAACCCAAAAAATACCCCCTTTGGCCTAAAACTAACTATATACAAATACCCTGCCCCTTATAGTTATTAAACCCCCCATGGTTTAAAAAGCTATATAATAAAATAAAAAATATACATTTAAGTTTATGGGTATATCCTATGTATTGAAAATAAAACATACTCCCCCACTTATTTTAAAGTTTAGTTTAAACCAAACTTTAAACTCAAAAGCCTTTGCAATATATATATCAATCCCCACATACACCTTTAACTTGAGGTTCTATCATGATAAAGCTATGGTTTGATTTTCATTCAAATTAAACCTTTCCATCATTATTCCTGATATGTAATAGCCTTACGCTATACATAAAATTAACCCTGCCACCTCACACACATCCCTCATATTCCAATAAACCCACTATATATATAAACTCTTTTTATATATATACCACCACTTAATTCCTTTTAAAAACCATATATTAGCTCCGCATATATTTAACCCCCACCAGCGCATATAAAGGTTTGATTACATTATCAACTTCCCAGCGCATATCATTTAAAGCTTGGTCCCACATCCATTTGACCGCAACTTTCCAAAAAATCCTCACCATTCTCTCCCTTTCTGATGATCCAACGACGCAGGATAGATATCATGCCTGTAAACCAAACATTCGCCCATAGCCAAAACGGACGCGAAATGGGAAGTTTTCCCATTTCCGCCTCTCGTAACGTGGCACGATTTCATTCGATCGCATTCATTTCACCAAATACAACTTACCACCATGAGCCAATGCAAAAACCACCGATTCTTTTCACATTTCAAAATCCAAACTGCCTCCCGCCTTGATAAGATTGGCATTCAATGCATTAATGGTGATTAATTCCAAAAGTTAAAATCCTTTGAAACATCATTTTGATTGTTTATTCATGCATTCAAAACTAAAAAAGGACTCCACCCAAATGTATTGAAGCCACCTGACTATGTTTAAGCCCACGTTGATCAATTTCTCAATCAAAACCTAGATTTAACCACATATTTCCTTGTTTGAAGACCGGAAAAGCCATTTTCTACTCCAGCAAGTTGGACCAGAGCTCAAATTCAACCACAAAAGTTGCAGAAAACCCTTCCAACAATCAAAAATTTTCCATTTGAGGTATTTTTCGACAAACAGACCTGTAAATTTCAAGGTTAAACCATCCATAAGCTAAGTAAAGTTTGAATTAGGAAAATTATCTGTGGAAATTGCCCAAAAATGCCCAAAACAAGCCAAACCCTGGCCAATTTTTTCCAGGAAACCTTATTTCCACTGTAAGCCTTTTTAAGCCAATTTCCTCAGTTTTTTCCACTTAAAATCAATTTCAAAAAAAGAAGAAGAGGAGGTTGAAACCCAAATATATCCTGAAAACGCCTTCTTACAGTCCAAATTATTCAGAAAACCCTCGTTTTCTGTCTTAAACCAGTTTGGATATCTCAGATACCTAATTGAGTAAAGATATCACTTGAAGCTTATCCTTGGCTTATAAATTGATAAATTTATCCTTTGTTTAAAGAAAACAACTCTTGCAAACAGTTTAAGCTTGCATTAGTTACTCAAAAAATGACTAAGAAACAGATGACATCTAAAGCTAGGGGTTCTAAGCCTATTAAACCTAGTGGATCCAAGCCTTCCAAATATGAAGCATCAAAAGCCATCAAATACACTACTACACTTACTGCTAAAACCATTGTGTCTGTAAATACCCTACAGCCACCAATACCTACTGTAGAAACCCTTCCATTGACTGATATGGATTACAAGATTTCTGACCCTGTGGTAGAATTTAATCTCTTGGAAATACACAATTGGTGCTATGATAAATACCTTGACCAAGATGAAATGCCTATTTGGGAAACTCACTTGCCCCAATATGTAGTTCCTTTGACTCATCCTGGACAAGATCTTGTTAGATTGTGTTAACAACATTATGAACCAGACCAAAGGGCTATTGTAAATGTAGACAGAGAGGTCCTTTTTATAATCACAGCAGAATCCATAGATCAAATGCTGCAATTACCATCTGTTCCTCATTTAGTCCCCCTTTCTATTGAATATTTAACCCATTTGTACTTAAGCTTGGATTTCCCAAAGAAGTTTATGATATTCCAGGACTTTATGCCTTCCCATGTTGATATCCCTAAGTTGAACCCTCATTATTCAACTACCAAATTTCCTGAAGAGTCAAGGAATATTATTTCCATGTTATATTTTATATAGGGATATTTCACAGATTGATTCACTAATGAATCCATTCTTGGCTTTCTATCCACTTTATCTCCAGGTCAACCCCCTGCCCTCATTTTTGATTCTGCCAGTTTTTTAGCAGACAATTTTCATCACCAGCTTACCAAACTATGCACTGAAGGGGTATTTAGGTACTCATCATACTTGTTTCATTTGTTTCTATTCTTCTAAGCTGACAATTTTCCAATTTCATTGCAAAAAATGAACTTAAAGGGCCAGCCTCTGTCCATTATCTTATGGACTTCCTTGTTGAGGAAAGAAAATAGTGAGTTCACTTATACAGACTTCTCAGACCTTTTCCTCCATACAACAATGAATATATTGTATAAAGCAGAGAAGCCTAGAGTAAATGAAGATATGAAAAGAATATTGCAGTTATCAGAACAAAATAAAATGGGAGACTGGTTTCTTTATGAAAAACACATAGAGATAAGAATTTTTGGCTCAAACTTATTACCTTATAAGTTTCCAAAATACATGTGCATGAGAGTTTTTTCATTGGAATACTTAAGGCAAATTCTAAATTCTGACTCCATCAACTTCTTAGCTGCCAAGAAAAAGACCCAATTCAAGCTTAAAAATCAAGTTGGGCCTTTCATCATAAATAACAGAGAAACCAAAAAGGAAATCATCAAGGTACTAGTAGGGTTTAAATTTCAGGAGAGATTTCCTTGGAACTATGATCCTCAAGGGATCTTGAGTGATTTAAGGGTTAAATGTAAACTTACACCATTTATACATGAACCTAAGCTAGAAATTAAGAAGTTTGCAAATCAGGCAGAATGGATAGAGAAAACTCTGATAGATACAATAGTCAATGCAGAGCCAATAGAAAAAATGGATACTACACAAGCTATGGTAGTTGCAAAACAGCCGGAAACTTCAACAAAAAGAGACAGAGGTGAAGAACTTATACAGCTGAGACCACTACAGATACAAAATTCAAGTTGATTTACAATAAAAGGATCAAATTCAGCTCAATTGCGAAAGAAAAGGTATTTGATGTGGAAGATACAAATGAGCTAGAGGTAAATAATGATGAAGGTACATAAATAATCAATGAAACTCTTGCAGAGATTGGAAAATATCAAACAACAGGTAAAGATGATACTCAAATGATTGAGAAACAAAATATGGATGCTTCTTCCTCACAGACAGCTGAGGAAAAAGACTTAGAGATAAAAGAAAAATACAAGAAAATCAAGCAAAAAAATGAAGAAATCAAGTCTGAAATTTATTCTTAGTTTCTTAAAGAAAAACCAGGGAATCAAAATAGGCTACTGACAGCCTTTGACTATTCCAAAAATAAAATGATTATGTCATATCTGCAACCAACTACTTCAACACCTATGACAATGGCAGACTATAAAAAGGTTGAGTTTGAAGTAGATACTGAAAATGTGCATGAGCTAGACCAAATTGAATTCCATAGACATAGCTCAAAAATGTTATATTCAACTGTGGTAACAAAGGCTATGAGTGCTACTAAGTTGCAGAATACCATTATTAACATGCAGGATCAAATGAAGCTGGAAAAAGGCTCTTTGTATGCAAAATAACTAAGGATTAAAGCCTTAGAGGATTTGATTTTACGTGTGGGATATGATCCGTCAAATGTGCAGGAAATTGAATTATTGATTAAGAAAAAGATTGAAGATATTGCAACTTTGAGGAAATAGCTGAAGCTTCCTCAAAGTGAACACCCATAGACCAAAGAAATACTTCAGGATCAAATATAAAAATAAGAAATGATATAGTTTATCCTCAAACTAACTACTCAGATTAAAGAAATAGAGACCCAAATGGATCGACTTGTTAAGGAGAAAGAGACTGTGAATGAAATTAATGCTCCTATTATTCCTACAGTGATACCAGTTATTACCACAGCTGTGGCTTCCACTTCGGGAGAAAAATTAGCACCTAATGAGCCATTGACAACTACAGTGCTAGTGCATTCAGCTACTACATCAGCCACAGATTCTTCCACAACACAGGTACAAAAAACAGATGGAGTAGGTCAAATAGTGAAAGCTATGGAGGAATTGTCCTTGAAAACTAATGAGATAAATAGCTTGCAAAATATGATTCAAAGTCTTGAAGCCACCAACAAAACAACATTGATAATTGCTAAAAACCGTGAGCAGAAGGCTATCAGACTTGAAGAACAAATGAAGAATTTACAAAAGGAGTTAACATTTACTGAACAGATTTCCTACATAAAGAATCATCTTTGGACAAATATTATTGAGGCCATACATTCTTAATGGCCTTCATTTTAGGTCATCTATGAGAAAAGAGACTCACTATTAGCAGCCCAAACTGAGATTCATAGAACCAAGGATGAGTTAGTTGATAAGCCATCACAGGCTTTAAAACTCATCACTTTCTTGAACAGTAAGAATAGAGCAGAGTTGGAAGAGTTACAGATATAGGATAGAACTAAAAAAATATTACAAATCAAGAAGGTTGTGACCAAGATAAATTTTATGAACAACCTAGAGGAAAAATGTGAAGCTATGAACATTTCTATTACTATGTTTTTGGAAAAATACACTATTTTGAGGCAGAAAGGCCTGCCAGATATTCATGTCTTCAATGAAAAACTAATGGTCCAAAAAGATTATGATAAGAAGATAAGGGAGTTTGCAAAAGAACAAGTCAACAAACCACTGCGACTGGGCACTCCTACAAGAAAGGCCATCCTTCAATATTTTGAAGACTTGTTTTTTTTACAGCACGAGATTAAACATCTTTTTGTTTTCAAACCTACCTTTGCCAAGTACACAGATGCTGATGAAAAATTTAGAAAGCCAAAAAATGTGAAAATTATAGATGCAGAGAAATGGCATGCATTCACAGATTTAATGTAACAGTGAAAAGGTAAAACAGTGAAGAAAAATGCACTAAAAATAGTCAAACAGAAACAGTAAAATAAAGAGACAGTCAGCTGATTTTTTACTATAGTAAGAAATATTTTTCTGCAGTAAAGAGTGAAATATCAGTCAAAGTGTATCAATGTTTAAAGAAGCAGCATTAAAGAGTATCAGAGGAAAGTGTGTCAGCCAAGGCAACTCAAACAAAGATATTTCCTAAACAGCTAGCAATCAAGACAGTTATTCAATAAAAAGCTCCTTGTTAGATAAAGTTGTTCTATATATTTTGGATAAGAGGACATCTTGTTGATTTGTTAAGCAACTATCCCTCTTATTTCGTAATGATATTTTATATTTCCTAAAGATATTCCTACATTTCTCTAGGATATTTGTAAACAACATTTGGTATAAATACTTCTGTATTATAAGTGTTAAGGGAGGAATAAAATTGCTAAGATTACTATAGACTTTTGCTGATACATTGGAGGCTCTCATGTGTTGAATTCAAAGTAGAAGACTGGACAAAGCTAAAGTGGCATCATAATTCAGGATTCTTGCGATAAGTTGAAGAGTGAAGTGCATCTCTTCTTGTCATTGTTTCTTTTCTGAGTTTCATGCAATTCATTATGTGTTTGGTCTATCTTAATGTGTAACTAGGAATATTACTACATGACTGGCCTTCTGCTCCCTGTTTTTAACTAAGTTACCATTTAAATGTTTTCTGCTGATTTATGGTGTTAGGAATTCTTCATTGCTCCTACTCCCGTTTGACCCCTGCCTCCTTCTTCCATTTTCCGAATTAAAGGATCCTTCATTTCCCTTTATCTCGATCATACCATTTCATCAAAAATATTTCCCCAAATATCTGAGGGTTATCTACCTTGCCCTGAATACATTTGTTCCCTTTTGGCCTTGCCTTCTAGTACTGCTATCTAGACTTAGACTCCATAGCCCAATGGACAAGTAGATCTCTCCTTACTTTAATCCTAAGTGATTTTTACCCACCAAAACCTTTAAAACAAAACCAATTGTTCTATCATAACTAGCCTAAAATAAATCCAAACAAAGATAAATCTTAAAGAGAGAGCCCTCTCTGAATTCTAGGAAGGCTAGATCCTATGATTTGAAGTAGGCTTGTGGTTACCTCTAGTATTCTTAGACTAAAAAATCAAATCCCACAACTTAAGAAATTATTAGAGTGATAATAGGATCTATGTTTACAATCACAGATATTTAATAACTCCACGTAGCTTGGATGGATGAAACTAGATCTAGGGTCTTAATCTCCATGTCTCGACGTACAAATCTAACCATGTGAGTAAATGTCTTGAAGTCAAACATGGTAGAAACCACTTGATTACTATTCAATGGTGTAAACATTTAAGAGGTGCAATAGAAACCACTAATAATTACAATGACTATCAAGCTACTCTAATACAATATATGAAGTGAAATTAAATGTTTTAAATTCGAACACTCATAGAATATTTTGATCAAATGTTAATGATGAGAACCTGTCGTTGAAAACAAGAAACCTGCCATTGATGCATGCAGACTCCAAGGTACTAAAAGGGGGTTTCTAAGTGAACTTCCCAGATAATGAGCTAACATGGAAAGGAAGTGACCCATCGCAGGAGGGGCTTGATGTATCCCCCATAAACAACATGAAACATGTATTAAGATTTGGAGAAAAAAATGGAGTGGTTTAATACTGGCTCAAGGATGGCCAACGAGATTGAAAGTTATGATTTGAAAAGTAATTTTGGATGAGGTTAGAATTCTCTTGAACATATTAGTGACACAAAATTCTGACTTGGAAAATTTTGACTCAAAAATAATACCCAAAACCAACTAAATGTTTTCAATGAGGTTCGATTATTTATGAGACAAATAGATTTCCCAACCCGAACACAAAGGTGACAAAGTGTCATGTTCAAGAACGACATACTTCCTTTCATAATAAAAAGATTATGTTCTTCCCAATCCCCCCGCCCCCCACCATTACCGGAAAGTACCTCTTTATTTTTGTTCAAGCTTGAGGAGGATAAAATTTGATTGTCTTTTAAGCTCAACCTTCGGATTATTCCTTCAAATTATTTTTAATGAAACCTAGGAAGGAATGGTCCAGTCTCATCATGATTGATGAGTCCTGCATTATTTTCATTTTATGAGTCCAGTGAAGGGATAAATCAATGTCATTTTAATTTTTAAAGAGTTTGAAAATACAAGAAAAGAAAACTCATTCAGTTTTTTCAACGTAAAGTTTAATGAGTCCGAAGAAAGTAAAACTTGGCATTTTTCATTTTTATGGAGTTAGGAGAAAAATATGAGTAAACTCCAAAATGTCCTTTTTTTGTAAATTTAGTTTCTCAAGCCCAAAAAAGGGTAAAATGATGCAAGAGAGATATCTATTAACCATGGTTGGTCAACATATATTTTTTTCAAATAATCTAGTCTAGTCCGGAAAAGGGTTAAACTTATACTGAATAGACGACTGCTCATTTACTTTTTTGAGTTCGAATAGTCAAGTACTCGATGATCTTTTCATGTGTAGAGAGTATGAAAATGGATTAAAATAGAACTCCAGGGTTTCTCTTTTTTTCGTAAGTTTTAACGAGTCCTAAAAAGTGATGAAAGTGTACTCATATCATTGAATTTCAATTTAATTAATGAGCAGGAAAAGACGAAAATAACTTGACATTTTCATGTACATTTTACGAGCATGAAAAGATAGAAAAAGAAGCTTGTGATTTTCTTCAGTTTAACTAGTCTTGAAAATAATAACCAAAATGGACTCATAAATAGGTTTCATTTTATACAAGCTTGAAACAGAGAAAAACTATGCCTGAGAGTGGTTTCATATTGACACAAGCTTGAAACAGAGAAAAAATATGCTTGAGAGTGGCTTCATTTTTACACAAGCTTGAAACAAAGAATAACTATGCTTGAGATAAGTTTTCATGCCCCTAGCATAATGACTTAATTGTAGGCACATGCCCCCCAAGCTTCATTTCATTCACCTAAGTAGACTACTGGTTACTAATAGGTGGATGGAATTTTTTTTTTTTTATGAGATAAGATGAAATACTCAACTTAACATTTATGAGATCTAGTCAAAAAATCGACTCAACATTTACGAGATCTAGCCAAAGACTCAACTCAATTAGGGGGGATTTGTTTCATTTTTTAACGAGCTTGAAGTAGGAAAAAATATATTCTCATGGAGCCTTGTTTCATTTTTTAATGAGCTTGATAGAAGAAAAGGAACTATGCTCATGGAACCTTGTTTCATTTTTTAACGAGCTTGACACAAGAAAATGAACCATGCTCATGGGACCTGTTTTATTTTTTAATGAGATTGACACAATAAAAGAACCATCCTTATAAGGATATGTTTCATTTTTTAATGAGGTTGAAAAAATAAAATAACTATCCTCACAACGATCTTGATCATGGCTTCCTATTACAAGGATCACATGTCAAGGGAAATACCTCGATCAAGGATTCCAAAAGGTCTTCATTAGATGGAAGAAAATTTATTTGGAAGGAACACATGTCAAGGGGATCAATATAGGTTAGAAAATCAACTTCAAATGTCTCCATTGATATGTTCACAATGTCAATTACTAGATCCAAGTCAAAAGAAGTCGAGCAAACAGTTAGAGGCTTGCTTGCATTGGTAACTAAAAATATGAGACAAGTTGCCACAGAATTAACCCGTTGTGGGGAAGGTACCACTCACATACAAGGAAAATTTAGGGATGCCATATGGTTGGTAGTTCAATCAAGACTAACAAACGAAATCTATTCAATAGTCACAATGTTTCCATTGTGAGGAAAAGACATCACGAGAAAGAGTGTTGATATGATAAATTTCATGGCATAGACATAGTATTGCCTAAGGAGAAAATTGAAATCCAAGGGGCCTTGACCTACCATAATTTCAATATAGACACATTTTCCTTTGAGATTAATAGGTAACTTAGGAAGGATCCCTAAAGGTTCAATAATGCTTCCGTTAAAAGCTAATAGATTCCGTGTAATAGGCACAAGATGAGGGGAACCGAAAGCTTGCCATGCGCTCGAGGGTAAAATAATAACAAAAGCACCTTTGTCGATGTTTGTGAAAAAAAAATTCTTATCATAATACTTCACAATGATTTGGAAAGGTGTGTAAGAAGGAATATGAGTTTCTATCAGTCTACTCCAATAAAAGGAAATGACCTCAGTACTTGGAGGGGGTTCCATGAAAACAGGTGAAATTCCCCTTGTGCAAAAGAATATGAAGAAACAAGAAGAACCTGAGTGGTATTAACTTCACTCTCTAAAGGGAGAGTGGGATCTATCAAAGATGAAATTGATTCAATCACATGATAAAATAATGGTCAATTAACCCTAGTGATATGTGTTTCACTCTCCAATGGAAGAGTGGTATTGACTGTACTTGGAATTAAATCAATCACTTCATCAACTGACGGTAGGCTAGGAGAAAGTTTACGGTAACCAGTTGGAAGTTTCTATTGAGAAACAATAAGTTTTTCCAACAATTTTGAGGCTTCATTCATTTGAGGGAAAATGTGACTATGATGAATCCCTTTGCATAACCTACAAGGAAACCTAATTTTACCCCTTTTAGACCACAATTCTAACACCTTTGGAATACAAGGACAATCAATAAGAATGTGGTCACCCTTAAAAATTTTACAACGGAATTTGAGCTTGTTGTTTCTTTTGGGCTGTTTGTCAACATTTTCCATACACAAAGCTGGTTGGTTGACTTATTTATTACCTTGCTTCTTTTACTTATTCTTCCTTTTCTTCTTCTTCTTAGCCATCTGGTTACTAGCATCAAGGCTTTTACCAAGCGAAGAAGAAGAAAGGGAGGAAGACATTATGAGTGAAGAAGGTAAAGGGTTAACCAATGGTTGGTTTTGTTGAGACAAAGAACTTGGTTGAGGTGAAAAGCTTGGTTGAGGTGGTACAATTGGAGTATTTTGGACTGAATAAGTTGAAAACAACCACACCGGTAAACCTATCATGAATCCAGGAAGTGACAATGTAGCCATATAAGGAGGATCGAGATTTCCAAATTTAGGAAAAGGACTAGGTTTCTCATTAAGGGGGGTTCCTTGATCGGTAAATTTTGGATTTTTTTCCATTAGATTCAAGTAAAATATGTTTTATTAAGAATTTAAATAATATTCACAATCCACACCTAAGGGCTATAAAAAGTAAAAACAAGCGAATACCACACACTAGTAAATATGAGGAATAAATCCATGCAAAAAAACTTTTCACAACAAAATCACTAGTTGGTGATGAAATCCAACCGCCTAGTGATTAATGTGGAAACTAAAATAAAGATAGAGAGGCTGTAACTAGTTATGATGAAAACCTGCTTAATGAACATGATCAGGTGCAAGTATTCCACTTATGCGATCTCGAGTGAAGAATACCCTCCAAAAAGATCCAAGTGAGTCTAGCCAATGTCTGTTACATGTACAACAAAGAATTCCCCACCATCGTCACGTTGGGTAAAATCCCTAATATAATGGTCTCTAATATTACCACATACAACCATTTAACCTGGGGGGATAGTTGCAGATTGAATGTACATGTAAGGGAAGAGTAACAAAGCTCAATCCCCTTGAAAGTTCCTCAACATGGTTAATATGAGGTTTACTTTCATGTGACTCCTGAGCAGCTTTCGACACTATTTGTAATGAATGCAAATCACTCTACCATAACCAATGAATTAGGGTTGATCAATCCAATAGGTTCAATATGATCTCATGCTTAACTCCCCTCTCATAGGAGCATCCTAGAGCCAAACTCTAATAAATGGATTTAATCCCTATCACAATATTCTATTGTTTGTTTGAAGCTTTGGAAATTTAACTCACTTCCCTATTCCAAAGCCCTATAACATGATCTAATGTAGGTGGAAAGAGCCCTAGAAATATAAAAATTCTAATTAATTTTATTAGCACTTTGTTTTAAAGTTGTTATTTACTCAATGGGTAAATGGATGTGAAACTGATGGTTTTATGACCTGACTCAAAATTTTAATGCAATAAAACATGATATTTGCGATCTTTTCATTTCAATGAATTCTAGCTAAAGTAAGGAGATAGGTTCTTCTTTAAAATATTAATCCATAATGCACCACTTCTAATTTCCAATGGAATTCAAAGCCTTAAAATTAAAAACCATGCAATGTAATCTATGCACAATTTTCTTAAAAACTATGCAAATGTAATCTATGCACAATTTATGTTCATATTAAGAAAATGCGAATTCTAACTATGCAAATGTAATCTGTGGAAGAAAATTCTTCAAAACAAACACAATATGATTCAAAATCAATGAAAGAAAAAAATGACTATTTTCCTTCACTAATGTAACTAAATAACCAATCGAGTGTAAGTAAAGGAAATTGGGTGAAAATTCCAAAGATCAAAAGTGATGACACTCAAAGGTGATTAACACTCAGACACAATTCAACCCCCCTCTATGATTGAGGGGGACTTTATTTTTGAAAAAATGAAAGCAAAAACATGCAAAAATTGTTAAGAAACTGAGAAAAACTTTTGAGTAATGACCAAAGGAAATGAAATTAAGAATTTATCAAAAAGAAAATTCAAAACACCCAATCAAATTGAGAAAGACTCTATAAGATTGTAAACAAGATTAGGAAATCATAAAAACAAAAAATATGGACTTAAATAAGAGAAACCTTAGCTTTTTCAAAAATTTTACATGGTTGCGTAGGAAATCAGTTTGATTCAATGTGCATTTACACTGGTGCTAAGGACTAAGTGCACATATCGGCACATTGTTGTTAAAGGAAAATTGTGCAAACCTAAAAAATTTAGAAAAAAAATAAAAAACAAAGGCCTCAAACCAGAAATTTCAATTCTGAAAAGGGTTTAAAGGCATCAAGGGTCACAACAGGACACAATGGATAACCCTCATTCCCTAGTACGGTCGCCAATTTTCTATGGCATACTAATTGCTAATGTAGACATAAGTAGTCTCCCTATATTTAATGACTAACTCTAGTAACAAATGTCAAAATAATTGCTACATTTCCTTAGCCTATAAATGAAACATGAAACATGTAGTATGAGAAGAATCACTTACCTATTATTAATGTGCTTGTAGAAATCCTTTCAGTTATTTCGATAGCCAACTTTCCTCAATGCTTTAGAGGCTTTACCAATGCTATCCACAAATTCTCCATGATGCTCCAAAACATATCTGCATAGACAAAAACATTCAAAGGGATCAAAGCATATCACATATAAAACCAGAGATAAATTAAATCCCTAATTTAGCATATAACATATAATTGAATCAATAATCAATTATAAACCATGTGAGTGATCAAGGAATATCGCAAATAACATCAAAATAGACACAATTAGGAAAGAACAATTACTTTGTATTCAATTGAAAGGAAAAAAAAGTTTACAAACTGGTTAGCTTGATGTCACAAGCCTCTTCCAATGGTATCCATTCCTTCCCTTGATGACAAGCTCTTCAGACCCAAAATTAACAAATAAGTTTACAAATCCAAGTCCCCTACTTTCGTCCAATCCTATGCTTAATTTATAGGAAAGAGGAACTTGTTTCTACTTCCTCTTCTCAAGGGATAGGGTCCTTAAGAGGAGGGAATTATTTCCATGGCCCAAGGGATGAGGCACATGTATGTAATGGTTCGAGGTTTCTAATTTGGATAATATTCATCCATCAAAGCTTATAGAATTTTCTTTTTTAATTTTTACTTGCGTGAACAAGATTTTGCAGTTTATAGTGGAAGACAATTCATAGATCTACATAGGTCACAATGGTAAAAAATGCACATGTGAAGGTAATGGTTAAGAAAAATGTGTAGATGCTTAAAAATTATTTTTAAGAAGTGGAAGCCAAAAATATTTTTGTCCCCTGTATTTTTTTACTTCAAGCATCATATGGGATTTACTTGAGACACTCATTAGATGGCGAGAGATTTGAGTCGACAGTCATGGTGAGAAATTTTAGTGTAACAAGATCATATTTACAAAAAAAAATAGATTGTGAATGTCAAGAGGACAGGGTGAAAATGTCCCCATCAAATAGGAATATTTCAATACCCCTACTCCAACATATTGATAATATTGTGGGGATTCACCCACAACAGGGATGCTTCCAGTTGTATGAGAATTATTGGGAAAAAATGTAAGTTGATTGATGGCCATGATGCCTCCATGGTGAGGGAAAGTGATAATTCTAAAATAGGTCCAAATGAAAAGTACCATGGAATAAATCCATGTGCAACCTAGTAAAAGGTTATAATCCAATGGTCCATCTATAACTTCAACTTCTACTGAAACCGTTTTTGTGGCTAATTCTGCTTGCAATGTATTTAAAATTCCATAAGGTTTGAAACCTATTCCATCAAAAGATTTAAGAGTAGATGGTGACTGATTAAGTTAAGGAGTACCAATAGCTTTCCAACAAAAAATTGACATGATACAATTCGAAGCACCTTCATTCATAATTTTCCAATGTATACTTGTACTCCGAACAAAAACTTGGATCATCAATGCCAGATGTGGGGGAAGTTTGGGAGTATGATTCTCATGATTAAAGACCACAATACTTGAATACAAAGGATATACACCTCTGATTATGGAAATTAAATACCTCTTTTGGTCAGAAAAATTGTGAAAAACCTTGAGAGTTGACATAACATAAGGAGCTTGAGCCAATTCCTCAACTATATTATAGTTTTGTGTAGCTCTCGCACGAATATTGAATGCTGATTTGTGAATAATGCCTTTGGGAGGTTTAATAGTTAATTTAGTTGGTATCACATTTGGAGAAGGATTTGAGGTGAATGATGTGGAACTTGAATGTTGATCAATATACTTACCAGTAAAGGGATTTAGGTTAATCTCATTTTTATGTTTGGTGGAAGATAACATCATAACTTTGGAAGAGGAAGCTTAATCTCGTGTAACCATATTCGTCTCCTCACAGGGAAATGGATCTGTTAACACAACAGGTGCGTTAGATGAAGATTTGAGGAATTGATTAACTTCCGCCTGATGTGGACAGTCCCGAGTGAAATTTACCTCATTACAAATAAGGAAAGGATAATGAGGTTTTTGTTTATCGTTAGGAAACTGATTATTTTGTTTTTCGTGCAAATATTTGTATTTATAATTATTTCCTCTTCCTTTGTTCTTACTTCCGAGTTGATGAGATTTGAATTTCATGGATTGAATGACATTAATTTCATAAGTAGTCATAGGAGTAGTAGAGGATGAGTTTTGAGTAGCTAAATCAAGAGATGAACCAAATATTTTACTCGTTATCTGTTGACTAGCAAAACCAATCACACAATCAACGACGTGATTCTTTCGTGAGCAGTGGTGGAACAATATGCTGAGGTCTCATAGCATTGGGTATTTTTTCATAGAGCATGTTGGATTGAGTATAAATCAGATCAAGTTATAAAACTCCATATTTAACAACATCTTCAGTTATAGATGGTAAAAAGGCTTAGATAAACCATTTATCCAATAACTGATCAAGATTTTTCTGTTTGACTATGTTAGTCATCAATAAATTTTCTGATATCCAAAGATGACTAAGTTAACAATACCAGATATCTAGAAACAATATTTGAAGAAACATTGTGAGCTCCAGAAATCTCACTACCTTCATTAATCTAAACCTGTTTTGTGTCACTACAAACTTCATTCAAACTCTCCCCAAGTCAACCTGCTGCTTGAAAAGGAAACTGATTTCATGCTATTTTCACCATTTTCACCTCCTTTTCATCCCCCCATTTTACCATTCTTAACCCTATTTTTATCAGTCCCTTTTCCCTCTGAAAAATCCATTTTCCCTTCACTAATTCTTCATTTACCTTAAAAAAGGCCTTTTTAAACCATAAAAACCTCTTTATTTGGTTTGAAAATACCCTGTTTATCCTATCGGAAGTCTCCAAAAAGGCTTAAAACACCCTTTTTTAGGCCTATTTCCGACCATTTTAAATATCAGGCCTTAAGCCCTTTTTCGCTTAAGCTTTAGTCCTTTTGTCCTCCACAAAACCATACCCTACGCCTTCACTTAAGCCCCCTTCACCTTATATTTTACCCATCGTGCCCTTTTTTTTCTCCCAAGCAATCACGTTCATTGATCGAGCTTGATCTAACGGCTATTGCGCCCCCGCCCTTCATCCTTTCTCCCAATCATACTCCCGTTCGTTTATTCCCTCGAGCAAGATCAATTGTAGATCCTCCAGATCTGACAGCCCTCGTAAACCCACAGCTTTAAACCCTACTTGATAATATTTCGCTTCCAGACAAAATAGATGACCTCATCCCCGGTCCCACTATCCATCTGCCCAACGATCACGCCCATCCTGCGTCGTTGATTTGGCTCCCCCAGATCCAATGGACCATCTTTGATATCAAGCCCGATTTGCCCAAATGGGTCAACGCCATATTTCCACGCGAAATGGGAGGTTTTCCTAGGGACGCGTGTCATCTGTTGGATGGTATCGCGTCCATTTGGGAAGAAACCACTTACCGCCTTTCCTCTCCACGATACCACCCGGTTTTCGCCCAAAACCACTTTCCTTATTTTCACCGATATTTGAATTTATTCCCGTTTCTTCATGATTCCGCCATGGAAACCCTCCTCTGCAAATGCTCCAACACCCACCCCAAGCCTCTGAAACGCAGCTTAACTGAAAAAATGCAGGTTTTATTAAAATGTTTTTGTTTATTTTGCAGGTTTAATGGCGGCCCAAAGTTAGCAGGCCCTCCCACTGCCAAATCCACAATGGAAAGTCTCAGGACGACGATATTTAAGGCTAGATAAGTAGAAAATGGATTTCAGGGTTTTGATTCAAAGGTTTAATCAGTGTTTCATGACCACCGGTTGAATCATAAAACCCTCCAGCGCACCAAAAGGAAACCCTTGCACACAACAAAACAAGAACAAAATATTAGTGAAGAAGAATGGAGAGAAGAAGTCTAAAGAATTAATCAAATGTTAAGGTTATTAAAGCAGAAATTAGCCTTTTAACAAGAAGTGATCAAAGACAGAAGCTCTAAGGTCAAAGAATTCACGAATGAATAGTTGTTTCAAGAGGACCAAGGACAAACACGGTAAAAAGGATTAATTAAAGTCAAATCAGAGTTAAAAGCCTATTACCAAGTTTGATGGATAAAACAAGGAAACTTAGGCCAAAGGTAGCCTTGAATAAATCAAAAGGAAGCAGTTATTCCTCCAAAAGATCTAATTGCCACCTATATCATGCCCCCTGTCTATAAAGGAAATTCGCAGTTATTACACAGTCAGAAGATATTTCTAATTTTTCATGGTAGTTATTGTAAAAGATAAAGATAGGCCTCAAAGTCAAACTTTTCACCTCTTTCCTTAGAATTTAAGACAGAGTTATTAAAACAGAGAAGTAGCTGCAACTGTTCCTACCTTATGCCTGGCATGGTTTTCAAGGTTAGGAATGCATTTACTCTGTAGTTAATGACACTCAAACCCTAGATCAGTTCCACTTCCTCATTTGCAGCATAAATACTGCATTGGAACTCATTGTATTGTTGGTATTTGATGACTCTTTGAAGTAATACATAGTCTCGTTGAAGTTGAAAGGAAGTTTATGTTTTGGAACTTGTGGATGTCTTGACTTGCTTGTTGATGGAGAAGGCTAGATCATTGGATCCCTGATCTTGGCTATTGGTTAAGTAATCTAAATCTATTATTGTTATTCCTGTTTCATTATGTTTCATCATTCTCTGTTGCAGTAGAGTAAAATTTTTAGGCTAAGAAATGTCTTTTGAAAGCACCTTAGTCCTATTTACTCTTCACTGTCTTAATGTTTTCTTCTACTAGGATGTTTTAGAGATTTCTTAATTGCTCTCTAGAACCCCTATGCTTTTTTATTTCTTGAATATTTTAATACATTTAGTCTTAAGAATGATTTATGTTTTTCCCTGCTTATTGCCACTTAAAAACTGTTTCTGAAGTCTCCCTTCAAAGTACCATTGTTTAAAGTCTGCCAAAGAGGTTATGTTCTGATCATACCCTTTGTACTTTCTTAAATAATTGTTTTGGAGGTCTTTATAGCTGTAATATAAGATGTCTAGGAGTTCCCTCTTCCATGAATGCAATTATGTGTGAATCGTGAATTTTTTCTTATCCTTGAAGGTGAAATCACTAGAAGTTAAATGAGTTTCTCGCCTTCTAAATTTCATTAGAGAAGTTTGTCTTGAAATTATTATTTTCTAAAGTGTTGTTTGTATAATTTATGGTTAGCCCTGTCTATTGAATGCCTCTTTATGTTCAGATAATGTTTTAAGTCCCTTTGCTGAGAAGTACATATAATTAAGGATTCTTAATTTCCCTTAGTTCTACTTTTCATTCTAAAAACCATTGATGTCCACTTCATTTCACCCGAAAGACCTTAAAATATCCACTGGCCAAGTTAGATTTTCCCTTTGATACCCCTAATCCATTTATGAACTTGTTACAACTTCTATTTTACTCTATTTCCCAATGAATATGAGATTTCCTCATTCTACCTATGCTTCTTATATCATCATGTCCAACCAAACAATCAAACAAACTCATGCTTAATAACTAGCCTAAAATTAACCCTTTACTAGAAAACAAGTACAATCTTTGCAAAAAATTGAGAGATCCCTCTCTGAGACTAGGAAGGCTAGGTCCTAGAGCTCTAAAGACTGGTTTTGATGTTGCCTTGTCACTTGGTATACCAATCTTCCAAATCAAGGACTACAACATAATGGCGATCATGGTGAGACCATGAGTACATAGAAGCCTAACAAGCCCTTATAGACTCATTTGTCCTTCAAATACCTCAAAAAATTAGCAGATAAGCCATAGAGTAGACTCTGTTTGGTTCACCATATTAGCTAAATGATGAATCAGGTATAGGACACTCTTACAAGCCATAGAACCATATAAAAACTCAGAAAACCCAAAACATTTCAGATTGGTCTTTAAAATACTTATTGGTGGTGGACCATAAAACATTTTACCTCCATAAAAGCTAAAAATGTCCACTTGGCGACTCCATTAGCCCCAGTAGGCCTATTACCTCACTAGAACTCCAGATTTCCTTAGGATTTTGTTAACTAGCCCTAAAAAGTTTAGAAGTCTAGTCCCATATTTTAGAAGTACATTAAACATTGAGAGAGTTTAAACTTTTAAAAACAGTTCTTATACTTTCAGCCTCTCTTAAGTTTTGAACTTGAAATCTGGCTTCACATAGGATCTATACCAGATCTCATCCAGACCCTAATCCTCCTACAATAGTTGATGATCTAGAAAATATTTTGTGGCAAACTTCTAGATCTGAACATTTAACTACTGTTAGGACTATCCAAAGAAAAAGATCTGTCCCTGAAAACCTTACAGTCTTGAAAGATCCTCACTTTGAATTACCTCATACAAAGAACTTATTCAAAACCAAGGCATATAGTGATATTGACCAAGCTGATCTTGAGCCCACAGATTTGTAGTAGAGCTCCAGTAGAGAAGCCTCACCTTCTAATCCACCTGATTCACAGCTTCTCCATCACTTCAGCTCCTTTCACAACAAATATTCTCAAAATCAGTTTGTTGGTCCAAGTTTTTCCTCCCCTCCCATTCACACATCTACTGTTCAAAACACTCCATTTCGGCCCACATTTCCTCTTGTAAACCCACCTCTTTTAAATCCCCCATTATTTCATAACATGACTACATGGTATGCCCCATTAGTGTTACCACAACCTCTGGTTCCTTTACCAAATAATTATTAGTCTAGAATTCCCCATTTCACCAGAATTGAATCTACTATTGCTCAACAACGTGTAGATAAAATGGATGATGCTTTTGATTGCATGGAAATAGAAGAAGAGACCATTAAGATGAGAATATTTCCCCAAATTTTATGAGGAGAAGCCAAAAAATGGTTTAAAAGCTTAACTCCTAATAACATAAATGATCTCCCTTCTTTATATCAAACATTCATAAAAAAAATTGGAAATTAAAAATAACCCTCTCCAAATCCTTTCTGAATATAAAAACCTTAAGAGAAACACTGGGGAAAGTGTCCACGATTATTGCACTAGATTAAATAGTGTTTACAATGCACTTCCCCCAAACATGAAACTTCCACTAGGCTTGGCCTTAGCTAAATTTCCTGAGGGCTTTGATCTAGACATGGCCTACCAGCTAAGAGAAAGAGACCCCTTAACCTTAGAAGATATGAAAAGGGGAGCCATAAGTGTAGAGGAAAATCTTATTGAGAAGAGAGCTAGGTTGAAATCAGAGAAAAGAGTTACATACAAAGATGAAACAGTGGCCTCAACCTCATCATTTGATGCCAAAATTGACAACTTAGTGAGGTTAATGGAAAGAGTGCTTGAGAAAATAAATTTAAATGACAAAATGCCTCCAAGAGAAAATCAAACCAACCCGCAAAACATAAATAGAAATCCTAATTTCAGAAGAGACCCTATGCAAGATAGACAAAGAGATAATGATCAGCAAATTAGGCCTCCCTTTCAGCAAAACTATGTAGATCAAGAGGAAGAAAACGAAACCGAAAGGTTGGACGAAAATCATGTAAATTTAATAGGATCTGACAGTGAGAATGATGCTTTTCTCACTGAAGAAGAACAAGGGTTCTCCTCAAAACAAACTAACACAACCTATGATAATTCTGAAGTTTATAGATTGGGGTTTGAGAATGTAGTAATGGAGGTCCACAAACAGTATTATCTTAGAAGCAAAGGGAACCCTGAAATTTCCAATGACAAAAACACTAGTACTGTTGTTAGGAAAACCTCCTAGAGAAAACCAAAATAACCCCCAAAATAGAAATAGAAACACAAATTTCAGAAGAGACCCTAAACAAGATAGGAAAAGAGATAATGACCAACATATTAGGCCTCCCTTTCAACAAAACTATATTGATCAAGAAGAAGAAATGGAAGTTTAAAGGTTGGAAGAAAATCATGTAAGCTTGATAGGATCTGATAGTGAGACATGTTTTTCTCACTGAAGAAGAACAAGGATTCTTCTCTTCAGAACAAATTGGAAACAACCATGAATATTTTGAATATTATAGATTGGGGTTTGAAAATGAAATCATGGAGGTACACAAACAATATAATCTTAGAAGAAAATGGAACCCAGAGATTTCCAATGACAAAATCACTAGTACTGCTATTAGAAAAACTTCAGAAAATCAGCCTAAAAATATAGCAAGTAACACCAACAATATGGCTAAGAAAACTTATCTAAACAAAGATAAAAACAACCAAAAAAGTGCTGGACAAAGCTGCCCTAGTACCTCTGCTAGTGGCCCTAAAAAATTTGTCCTAAAAACAGTCCAAATAAAATTCAGTAAATAAAAATTGTTGAAAGAGCTATGCCTGAAAAAACAGATGTAAAGATGTCAAAAACAATAGTTCCTTTCATCCTTGAAGGAGAAATTTCCAAGATAAAAATTAGCATATCCTTAGCTGAACTAGTAACTCAGGATGTATATAAAAATCAAGTTTTGAAAGCTTTGAATATAGGCAGTGATACTGATACTTTAAAATTGATAGATGACAAATCAGAATTGGTGTTTGGTCCTGAAGTTGAAGGAAAATACCAATAAGGGGTTGTCCCTCCCTTCTATGTTAGCTTGAACATACATAATAATATCTTGCATAATGCCATGCTAGACTCAGGTGCTTCTCATAACCTTATGCCAAAAGTAGTAGTGGAAAGCCTAGGCCTAGAGATTACTAAACCATATAAGGACCTGTATTCCTTTGATTCAAGCAGGGTCAAATGCTTGGGCCTAATCAAATATCTATGTGTCAACTTGGCGCAAATTCCTACTAAAGGTCTAGTTATGGACATATTATTAGCTGACATTCCCCCAAAGTATGGTATGCTTCTATCTAGATCATGGGGAGCCAAAATTCAGGGGATCCTTCAAATGGACATGTCCTGTGCCACCATCCCAGTGTTTAACCAAACTAGAATATTATATAGGGAATCCCATATGAAATACATGATGAGCAACATAGATAGGCCAAACAATACTCCTGTTTACTCTATTCATTCAGATTTAGACTCCTTTATCTTGTATAATGAAGATGAAATCAACCAAAAAGAAAAGGAGAATGAGGAACAATTCAGTCCACTAGAACAATCAAATCTGCCATCAACTCAAGCACAAAACAACTCAAACTTTAGCAGCCTTGAACACCAGAAAGAAAATGAAAATGAGATAGAAAAAATTTGGAGAATGATCTTTGATGGCTCTTGCAATAGAACAGGTTCAAGGGCTGGTGTATGGATACACAATAAAAACCAAGGGCATTCCTATAAACTATATTTTCCATGCACCAATAACATTGCAGAATATGAAGCCTTTCTCCTTGGCCTACATTTGCTAAAAAACTTAGGAGCCAAGAAAATATAAGTCCAAGGAGATTCATAACTGATTATTAGGCAAAGAAAAGGGGAGTATTCTGCTAAAAATCCAAGATTAAGAGAATATAGGAATGTTTCCCTTGAGCTCTTAAAAACCTTTGAAAAATATGAACTCACATTCATCCCTAGAGCTCAAAACCACCTTGAAAATGAACTTGCCTTTGCTACCAGTAATTGCCAAATACCCCAGATAAATGAACAATTCAATGTCAAAGAAAAAATCAGACCTGCAGTCCCTAACAATGAAGACTACTGGAAAGTGTTTGAAGGTGACAAACACATAGTTGATTTTTTGCAATCAAGAAATGATTTTGCCATACCAACACCTACTTCAAGCCATGAAGAAAAATGTTTTAACAAAGAACAAATCCCTGAAACAGAGTTGTCTGCTATTGCTGATATAAATCAATTTGAGCATCTTTTTAAGGAAGAATTATTTGATAATCCAAACCAAAAATACCTTGAGGTTTTAAAATGCAAAGGTGATATTATACCAAGGGTCCTTACACCATTAGAGCAGCTTTTTGATTTCAATGATGTAGCCAAAGAACCAAAGATAGAGCGTACAAAAGCTAATATTGAAGAACATAACATAGGCAGCCTAACTGAACCCAAAATGATCAAGTTATCTAGCACTCTTCCGGATCATATTAAACAACAATATATTGAACTTTTCAAAGAGTTTGGAGATGTGTTTGCATGGGGGTACAAAGATTTGAAATCATATGATACCAGCATCATTCAACACAAAATTCCTCTTAAGGAAAATCAAAAACCTTTCAAAAAAAAACTAAGAAGGATCAACCCTATTTTATTACCTTTAGTTAAGAAAGAGATCAAGAAGATGTATGATGCTGGGATCATAGTTCCCCTTAGATACTCACAGTGGGTTTCCAACCTTGTTTCTGTTAGGAAGAAGATTGGGGAAATTAGGCTTTGCATTGACTTTAGAAATTTGAATAGAGCCTCCCTGAAAGATAATTATCCCTTGTCTAAAATGGACCATATAATTCAGAAGGTGGTTGGGTCTAAAAGGATATCACTGTTGGATGGGTTCTCAGGCTACAATCAAGTATTAGTACTCCCAAGTGATCAACATAAAACTGCCTTCACTACACCTTGGGGTACGTTCATGTATGTCAAAATTCCATTTGGTTTTATGAATGCAAGGGCCACCTTCCAAAGGGCCATGGACATAGCCTTATCAGAAGACATAGGCTATTTTATAATCATTTACCTTGATGAAATTACCGTTTTCTCCAAAAATGATAAGGAATGTCTGATTCATTTAAGAAAATTTTTTGATAAATGTAGAAGATATTTCTTACCTTTGAATCCCAAAAAGACACTCTTTGGTCTCCAAGAAGGAAAGCTTCTTGGTCACATAATTTCCGAAGAAGGAATCAAAGTAGATCCTAAAAGGATTGATGGCATTTTGAAGATCAACCATCCTAGAAACCTCAAAGAATTGCAATATTTCATTGGGAAGATTAATTTTTTAAGGAGGTTCATCCCCAACCTTGCTGAGCTATTAAGAAACATCACAAACATTCTTAAGAAAGAGATAGGTGTTAAATAGACAATACAGGCTAAAAAATCATTTGAACTAGTGAAACAAGCTCTAACTCAAACACCAATTCTTATCAGTCCCGATTTCACCAAGGATTTCTATAATTTTTTCTTTGCATCTGAACATACAATAGCTACAGTATTGTTGCAAAAGAATACTATGGGGAAATAATAACCAATATCCTTTTTTAGTAGGGCCTTAAGAGATGCTCCACTCAAATATAACATCATGGAGAAAGAAGCCTTAGACTTGTTAAAAGCATTGAAAGACTTCTGAGTCGACATTTTACATTCTCATATCATTGCTTTTATCCCAAATATAGTTGTCAAGGATATTCTAAATCAAGACCCTGATGGAAAAAGGGGAAAATGGATTGCTGTTATTTTAGAATATGACATAGAAATCAGGCCTACCAAACTAATCAAAGGGCAGGGATTAGAAAATCTCATGGCTGAGTCAAACTTCCAAGCCTTAGATATAAATATGGTTGATATTTTGGAAGAAATAGAAGAATTCATAGCTCCATACATTGAAGAAAAATTTTTGAATTCACCTTGGTATGTTGATATCATATATGTGCTTCTCTATCTGAATACCCCTCCTTCCCTATCAAAAAATAAAGCTAGATTTTTAAAATAGAAAGCTTTAAATTATTATATTTTAGATGGGGTTCTATATTGGAAAAATACTGTTGGAATATTGCTTACATGTTTGCTTGAGATTGATGCAGGAAAAATTATGCATGAGCTGCATGAGGGAGAATGTGGAGGACACCTTTACTAGAAGACCACAACAAATAAAATCCTTAGAGCTAGATATTATTGGCCCACCCTTTTCCCAGATACTTAGAAACTAGTCATGACTTGCCATAAGTGTCAAATTTTTGATGGCAAGAGAAAACTCCTACCTTTACCCTTGCATACCATCAGTGTTAAAGCTAATTTTCAACAATGGGGTTTGGAATTTATTGGAGAGATTCACCCTTCCTCATCTGCCCAACATAAGTGGATCCTTACTTCCACCGATTATTTTACCAAATGGATAGAGGCCATGCCTTCTAGGAATGCTACTGACTTTGTCATTATCAAGTTCCTTGAAACCAACATACTATTCAGATTTGGTTGTTCTAGGAAAATTATCATAGACAATGCTGCTGCCTTCAAATCTAAAATAATGGTTGACTTCTGCTACAAATATCATATCACATTGGGTCACTCCATAGGCTACTACCCTCAGGGAAATGGATTAGTTGAATCCTCCAACAAAAGCCTTGTCAATATTATCAAAAAAAAATTGGAGCCAAATCAGAAATCATGGCATAGTAAGCTTATTCATGCTTTATGGGCTGACAAATTGACTACCAAGAAATCAATAAATATGTCCCCCTATCAACTGGTATATCGTATGGATGTAGTTTTTACTACATTGTTGGGAGTTCCAGTCATGAAACTCCTCCAAGAAGTGAAATCTGAAGAAAATGACATGTAAAGAAGGATAAATCAAACCATTCATTTACAGTAGTCCAGAGAGGAAGTGTACAAAAGAACACAAACAATCCAAGAAGGCATCAAGAAAATGTTTGACAGGAGGACTAAAGCAAATGATTTCCAAGTTGTAAATATAGTTCTAAAATGGGATTCTAGGAGGGAAGAGAAAGGTAAGCATGAAAAGTTTGAGAATCTCTGGAAAGGGCCCTATATCATTCATTCTATTAAGGGTCATAATGCTTTCTTTCTACAAGAACTGAATGGAGAAGAATTGTTTGGAGGTCCTATCAATGGCAGGATGCTAAAACACTATTTCTGTCAAGAGTCCTAATTTCAAAGTATTTTTCACTCATTATACATAACATAGTTGGAAAGAAATCATAGGAAATAAAAAAAACAATAAAAGAAAGGAAAAGAGGGCTTATTCAAAAGAGGTACAACTCCATACCCAAAAAAGAGAATTTTTTGAAAGTGAGCAAGTCTAAATGCCCCTGCTAATTCAAAATGATATCTTGTTCAGTCATCTAGCCTAATCATGGTTGAACATGATTTAAATTTATGTTGATAAGATAGTAGAGACATTGATTGATAAGATTATTTCAGACTTAACTTGTCAAGAAGAATAGATTAGGAGAATATTAAGATGTTGGTTCCACATGCTCAAAACAGAACCAAAGAGATAGATAAGGATGCATTACTAATGAAAAATCATAGCCTCATATTTCTGAATTTACTTTATGCAAATAATTTTTGTGTGCAGCTTGTTCCAAATGCCACAATCATGGTTGATCAGATTGTCTAATCCTGATTCGGACAATGATTTAAATTTTCATGTCAAATAGCTAGAGAATCAAGATTGTCAAACATTTTAATATTGGCAGCCAGTTAGTATAGGTAGGGCATAAAAAGAGTTCAGCAGCTTAAACTAGACCCTTGGAAGAAATAAGGATAGGAATAGATATTTTATTTATGTTTTCAAAAATAAAATATCAAAGAGTTTGCTAGTTCAAAAGCACCCAAAGAGGAAGGAAAAAATGTTAGGAAAAGTAGGATTGGGTAGGTAGAAATACTGTGTGAAAATAATTATATATTGTATATTGTCAAAAAGTTGTCTTTTTCAGAGAAATATCAGCAAGTAAAAAGAATAAAATCTTCCCAATGGATAGGCACTGATCTACTAAAACTCAAAAATTTCATAAACTAAGGTTCTGGACACCTTGAAAATAAATTTGCCCTCCCCAAGTTGAGCCACTATTAGTCATCAATAATTTTGCTGATATCCAAAGATGACTAAGTTAACAATACCAGATTTCTAGAAACAATATTTGAAGAAACATTGTGAGTTCTAGAAATATCATTGCCTTCATTAATCTAAACCTGTTTTGTGTCACTATAAACTTCATTCAAACTCTCCCCAAGTCAACCTGTTGCTTCAAAAGGAAACTGATTTCATGTTATTTTCACCATTTTCACCTCCTTTTCATCCCCCCATTTTACCATTCTTACCCCTATTTTTATCAGTCCTTTTTCCCTTTGAAAAACCCATTTTCCCTTCACTAAATTTTCATTTCCCTTAAAAAGGCCATTTTAAACCATAAAAACCTCTTTATCTGCTTTAAAAATATCCTCTTTATCCTATCGGAAGTCTCCAAAAAGGCTTAAAACACCCTTTTTTAGGCCTATTTCTGACCATTTTAAATATCAGGCCTTAAGCCCTTTTTCGCTTAAGCCTTAGTCCTTTTGTCCTCCACAAAACCATACCCTGCACCTTCACTTAAGCCCCTTTCACCTTATATTTTACCCACCACGCCCTTTGTTTTCTCCCAAGCAATCCCAGCCGTTGATCGAGCTTGATCTAACGACTATTGTGCCCCCGCCCTTCATCCTTTCTCTCGATCATACTCCCATTCGTTTATTCCCTCGAGCAAGATCAACCATAGATCCTCCAGATCTGACGGCCCTTTCAAACCCACAGTTTTAAACCACGCTCGATAATATTTCGCTTCCCGACAAAATAGATGAACTCAACCCCGGTCGCATTATCCATCCGCCCAATGATCGTGCCCATCATGCGTCATTGATCTGGCTCCCCCAGATCCAAGAGGCCACCTTCGATATCGTGCCTGATTTTCCCAAATGGGTCAATGCCATATTTCCACGTGAAATAGGCAATTTTCCCAAGGATACGTGTCATCCGCTAGATGGTATCGCGTCCATTTGGGAAGAAACCACTTACCGCCTTTCCTCTGCGTGATACCACCCAGTTTTCGCCCAAAACCACTTTCCTCATTTTCATGCCGATACTTGAATTTATTCCCGTTTATTCATGATTCCACCATGGAAACCCTCCTCTGCAAACACTCCAACACCCACCTCGAGCCTCTGAAACGCAGTTTAACAGAAAAAACGCAGGTTTTATTAAAATGTTTTTGTTTATTTTGCAGGTTTAATGTCGGCCCAAAGATAGCAAGCCCTCCCACTGCCAAATCCATAATGGCAGGTCTCAGGATGATGATATTTAAGGCCAGATAAGCAGAAAAGGGAGTTCAGGGTTTTGATTCAAAGGTTTAATCAGTGTTTCATGACCACTGGTTGAATCATAAAACCCTCTAGCACACCAAAAGGAAACCCCTGCACACAAAAAAACAAGAAGAAAATATCAGTGAAGAATAATGGAGAGAAGAAGGCTAAAAAATTAATCAAAGGTTAAGGTTATTAAAGCAGAAATTAGCCTTTCAACAAGCAGTGATCAAAGACAGAAGCTCTAAGGTCAAAGAATTCACGAATGAATAGTTGTTTCAAGAAGACCAAGGATAAACATGGTAAAAAGGATTAATTGAAGGAAAATAAGAGTTAAAATCCTATTATCAATTTTGATGGATAAAACAAGGAAACTTAGGCCAAAGGCAGCCTGGAGTAAATAAAAAAGAAGCAATTATTCCTCCAAAAGATCTAATTGCCACCTATATCATGCCCCCTGTCTATAAAGTAAATTGGCAATTATTACACAGTAAAAAGATATTTCTAATATGTCAAGGAATTTATTGTAAAATATAAATATAGGCCTCAAAGTCAAACTTTTCACCTATCTTTCCTTATAATTTCAGACAGAGTTATTAAAACGGAGAAGTTGCTGCAACTGTTCCTACTGTTGGTGTGCTATGATTTGGCTAATTTGCAAACCAAATGACAAGACAAAATATAACCAAGCTTTAGAGCTCTAGGACCTAGCCTTCCTATTCTCAGAGAGGGATCTCTCAATTGTTTGGAAATATGTAAGCTTGATTTGCTTTTAAGGGTTGATTTTAGGCTAGTTATGAAGCATGAGTTTGTTTGATTGTTTGTTTGGGCATGATGATCTAGGCAGCATAGATAGAAAAGGGAAATCTCTAAGCCATTGGGCAATGGAGTCAAGTGGAAATTGTAACAAGTTGGTATATAAATCAGGGATATCAAAGGGACAATCTAACTTGGCTATTGGATCTACAAAGTCTTTCAGGTGAAATGAAATGAACATTAAATATTTAGAATGAAAAGAATAACTAAGGGAAATTAAGAATCCTTAATTATATGTACTTCTAAAAAAAGGGACTTAAAACGTTATTTAAACATAAAGAGGCATTCCATAGACAGGGCTAACCATAAATTCTAGAAATCACACTTCAACAAATAATAATTCCAAGACAAAATTTTCAAATCAAATCTAGGAGTCGAGGAACACTCTATTTCATCCAAAGATTTCACTTTCAAGGATAAGAAAACATTCAAGATTCACAAAAAATTGCATTCATAGAAGAGGGAACTCCTAAAAATCTTTGATTACAGCTATAAAGACCTTTAAAACAATTATTTAAGCAAGAACAAAGGGTATGATCAAAACAGACCTCTTTGGCAGACTGTGAACAATGGTACTTTAAAGGGAGACTTCAGAAACAATTTTTAAGTGGCAACAAGTAAGTAGGGAAAACCATAAATCATTCTTGAGACCAACTGTTTGAACTATTTCTGAAATAAACAAGCATAAGGGTTGAAGAGAGGAATTGAGAATTCTCTAGAATGCCTCAGCAGAAGAAAACATAAAACAGTGAAGAGTAAAGAGAACTAAGGTGCTTCTAGGAGACATTTCTTAGCCTAAATTTTTTACTCTACTGTAGTAAGAAATGATGAAAATAGAATGGAAAACAAGAAAAACATTAACAGATTAGAATACTTCACCAACAACCAAGCTCAGGGATCCAATGACAGAGCTTTTTCCATCAAAAAACAGGTTAAAACATCCATAGGTTCCAGAAAATAAATTTCTTTTAACTTCAGCAGAGCTATGTATTACTTCAAAAGAGTAATCAAATGCCAACTTTACAATGAGTTCCAATGCAGTATTTATACTGTAAATGAGGAGGTGGAATTGATTTTAGGGTTCAAAATTTTATTAATGACAGAGTAAATACGTTCCTGACCTTGATAACCATGCAAGCCATAAGGTAGGAACATCAGTAGATACCTCTCCGTTTTAATTAATTTTACATTTAACTCAGGCTACATTTTTTGACTTTGAAGCCTTTGGGTAGGCTGGAAATTACTTCTGAGTTGTCTTTAATAAAATATCTCTGACTGTGCATTTACTGTGTATGGTTTTGAGAAAATAAACCTGTAGGTGGCATTTCTGGCTTTCCGAGGACTAATTGCCTCATTGATGTAGCATTTAGAGCCAGTCTTCTGCTAATATTTTTATGCTCTTTAAACTCTAAATTAGGCCTTTGATATGTGTTATGGGTCTTCTTTAATCATCTTTCGGGATTTTTGTCCTTTATTGACTGTTTTAACCTTTTAAACTAATTTTGTCCTCAAACTGTGCTTTACTCCTTTATCTTCGGATTAAGCCTTTTGATCTTTACACTTTGCGCTTTAATCCCTTTATCTTTAATCTTCTGATTAGTCTTCACTGCTCTTCATTTGACTTTAATTGTTCGCTGACAAGTGCTTTCGTTACGCGCTGGAGGGTTTTTGCTGAGTAACCAATGCTCATGAATTATTGGTTAAACCATGAAATCCGACCATTTTTTTTCCCTTTTTTCTTTTGATCAGGTTCTGAGGATCGTCACCCTCGGCCTCTATCACCTTTATTGGACTGTGGGACAGCTTTATGCTATGAAACCGCCATGAAACCTACAACAAACAATAAAAATTATAAAATCCTGCATGATGTGGATAAAATGCTTTAGAAGGCTTTGGAGGAGGCAGAGGAGCAGTGCAGAGGAGGTGAAATGCAGGCAGAGGCTTAAAATTTTCATTGGCACAGAGGATTGAAAAGCGATTTTGCGAAACTAGAGGTGGTTTTCGCATAGGCTCTGGGCAGTGAGTGGTTTTACCCCGAGGGAACGCGATACAGGTCCCTGGGCGACGCGTGTCCAACAAAAACCACCATTTTCACGTTGAAAACGCACAATCAATTCTTTTGGTGAAATGAACGCGAAATCAGCTTTAGACCATCCGATCTGGGGGGGCGGGCCAGATCTACGGCTGTAAGCGAGCGCGAAAAATAGAAAAGATGTGTGAAGGAAATATATGGTGGGGAAAAAACAAAGGGATAATTCCTTTTTGCAAGGGGTGCAGGGGTAAAACTTGGTTAGGGAAGAAAATTCGAGAGATGCAATGATAGTCGTTGGATCAATTTCGATCAACGGTGGAGATTGATTCAGAGGGGGAAGGATAAGGGATGGAGGGCTCATATTTATACAAAGGTTTTGGGGTTATTTACTTAGGAAAAGGGTTTTATAAGAGCGACGGAGGGGATCAGTGGGAAACGTTGGATCAATAGGATCAACAGTTGCGATTGTATCGAGGAATCAAATATCTGAGGAGAAGAGGGTCCAGGAACAAGGTTTTTGGATTTGTGATGCCCGATGGCCGATAAGAGGGGAAATTTCCATGGGGAAGCACCAATGCGATGAAGTGCGATGGATGGAGGGTTGTCCGACCAATATCAGGATCGACGACGGAGATCTTATCTGCAGGGGACCATCGGCGGAGAAGGAAAAGGGTTACCAAGGAAAACGCCGAAGTGTGATGCAGCGCGGACCGTCAGATCTGAGGAAGATCGACGGTCCAGATTTGATCGGCAGGAAACCAAAAGTGGAAGGGAAAAGGGGAATACGCCGATGCGATGGAGTGGTAGCCATCGGATTTGAGGAAGATCGATGGTCTAGATTTTATCAGCGGATCGGCATATTGATGGAGAAAGGGTCCCGGAACAAAGGAACAGGGAATGCCAATATGCGATGGAACGATCGGGGCTTCGAATTGGTGGAAAACATTTTACAAAGGAAAAAGGTCGCGGGGAAAGGAAAAAGGTTGAAATGCTTATGGGCTTAGCACTTTGGTCGGGGAGCCAGGTCACATGGCGGAAAAAAGGGCTTCGAGCTTAAGCGAAAGGGGCTTAAGGCCTAAAAGGAGAGAAACAACTTTTTCAAAGGTTTTTATGGGTTTTTTAGTGTTTTTTAGTGTTCTGAGTGAAGTAAAATGGATTTTTAAAACCAAATAAAAAGGGTTAAATGGTTTTAAAGGGGATTTTTAAGGAAAATAAGGGTAAATGAGGGAGGAAAGGGACCTTTTTAGAGGAAAAATGAGTGATATGGGGCAGTTGTGAAAAGGAAACGGGGGAACGAAATGATGGAAATTGGGCCTTAGAAAACAGTTTTTTCTTTGGAAACAACAGGGTTTTTTGAAGGATTTTTAATGAAGATATCATTGAAAAGGATCCTTTTGGACTAGGAAAATAGCAAGGCTTCAAGAACTCACAATTTTGCTAGGAACTTGTTTCTTGAAGACTAAAAGACCTATTTTAGCCATCATCAGTTATGACAAAATTTTATTGATGGCTAACAGTGGCTCCACTTGGGGATGGCAGCTCCATGGAGGTGTCAAGAATCTCAGAGGTAAATCTCTGGAAAGTAGAGTAGTGTCTTGATGTTGTGATGTGCTTTGAAAACCTCTTCCTTCTTTGATCATGTTGCTTTAAAAAGATGATCAGTATCTGTATCAACAAAATGAATTTTCCCAAACATTCTACCTACACAACCTATTTCCTAACATTTTTTCTTCATAAGGTGCACTTGGACTTGCAAACCTTTTGACATCAACATTTTATTCTTTTATTGAAAGCAGGAAACTAATCTAAATCTACCCTTGTTTCTTCCATGAGTTCAGATTAATCAGTTGAACTCATAAATTCTCTACCTAAGCTACTATCTGCCAGGATTAAACTATCTGACAGATTTTATTCTCTATATTCTAAAACAAAAAATTTAAAACATAGCCAAACTAGGATTAAACTATCTGATTTGCTGTGGTGCCTATGGCTGTATGTATAAGCTGCACATAGACTTTATTTGCAAATTTTTTTTAAAAAAAACTGTGAAGGCTCAAGATCTGAAAATTACAAGCATCCTTCTTTCTTTCTTATGGCTTAGATTTTTATCTGTTTTGAGTCATCCCTTTGCTTTTATCTTGGTTCATATTTTGAGCATGTTTGAACCATTTTCTTCTATCTCTTTGGATCAAGTTTTGGTCTGATTAGAGCCATTCTTCATCAAACTTATAGGTTCAGGATTTAATCTTGTTTGAACCTCTGTTTTTCTATCCTAATCTAGTCTACTGATAAGCCAAGTTTAGACAGTTTGGAAAATCTTCTTCACTATCCTATCAGCAGTAAATTGAAATCTGTCTAGTCATGATTAGGCTGTATGACTAAATAGCAGTTCTCTCTCAAGTAGTGGCATTTAAGCTTGCACACTTTTAGATTTTTCCTTTCTTTTTTGGTATGGGGTTGTACCTTTATTCTTTTATATCTGCCCTCTTTTTCTCTTTTTATATTTTTTTTGTATTTTTTCATTTTTCTCATGCAATGATATATACAATGGATGAAAAAATTTGAATATAGGACTCTTAACAGAAGTAGTGTTTGAGAATGCTGCCATTTACAGGACCTCCAAACATATTTTCTCCATTCAACTCTTGTAGAAAGAATGCATTATGACCCCTTATAGAATGAATGATGTAGGTCCCTTTCCACAAATTCTCAAACTTACCATGTTTTCCCTTTTCTTCCCTTCTAGAATCCCACTTTAGAACTATATTTCCAACTTGGAAATCATTTGCTTTAGTTCTTTTGTCAAATAATTTCTTGATGCTTTCTTGGACTGTTTTTTTTCTCTTGTACACTCCCTCCCTGGACTGCTGTAAATGAATGGTCTGATTAATTCTTCTCTGCATATCATTTTCCTCAGATTGTACTTCTTGAAGGAGTTTCATGACTGGAACTCCTAGAGAGGTTGGGAAGATTTCATCCATGCCATAAACCAGCTGATATGGAGACATATTTATAGATTCCTTGGTAGTTAATCTGTCAGCCCATAAAGCATGAATAAGCTTACTATGACATGATTTCTGATTCTGCTCCAACATTTTTTTTATAATATTGACAAGGCTTTTGTTGGAGGATTCAGCTAATCCATTTCCTTGAGGATAGTAGGCAGTGGAATGACCCAAGGTGATATGGTATTTATGGAAAAATTAATTCATTTTTTTAGACTTGAAAGTAGCAGCATTATCTGTGATAATTTTTTTAGGACAACCAAATCTGGATAGTATGTTGGTTTCAAGGAACTTGATATTGACAGAGTCAGTAGCATTCCTAGAAGGTATGGCTTCTATCCACTTGGTAAAATAATCAGTGGTAGTGAGGATCCACTTATGTTGGGCTGATGAAGATGGGTGAATTTCCCCAATGAAGTCCAAACCCCATTGTTGAAAGGGAGCCTTAACACTGATGGGATGTAAAGGTAAAGGTAAGAGTTTTCTCTTGCCATAAAAAATTTGACACTTATGGAAAGACATGACAAGTTTTTGAGTGTCTGGGAAAAGGGTGGGCAAATAGTAACCAAATCTGCGGATTTTATTTGCTGTGGTCTTCCAGTAGAGATGTCCTCCACATTCTCCCTCATGCAACTCATGCATGATTTTTCCTGCATCAATCTCAAGCAAGCATTTGAGCAATACCCAACAACATTCTTCCAATATAAAACCCCATTTAATATGCAATAATTTAAAGCCTTCTGTTTCAAGAATCTAGCTTTAGTCTTAGATAGAGAGGGTGGGGTATTCAGATAAAGCAACACATATATGATATTAGCATACCAAGGTGAATTCACAAAATTTTCTTCAATAAATGGAGTTGTGAATTCTTCTATTTCTTCTAAGACATCAACCATATTCATATCTAGTGCTTGGAATTTTGACTCATCCATGAGTTTTGCTAATCCTTGCCCTTTAATTAGTTTGGTGGGCCTAATTTCTAATTCATATTCTAAAATAACAGCAATCCATTTTCCCCTTTTACCATCAGGGTCTTGACTTAGAATATCCTTGACAACTATGTGCGGGACAAAAGCAATGATATGAGAATGCAAAATATAAACTCTAAAGTCTTTCAATGCTTTCACCAAGGCTAAAGCCTGTTTCTCCATGATGTTATATTTGAGTGGAGCATCTCTTAAGGCCCTACTAAAAAATTATATTGGTTTTTCTTGCCTCGTGATATTATTTTGCAGTAATACTACAACTATTGTATGTTCTGATGCAAAAGAAAAGATATAGAAATCTTTGGTGAAATCAGGACTTATAAGAACTGGTGTTTGGGTTAGAGCTTATTTTACCAGTTCAAATGATTGTTTAGCTTGTGTTGTCCATTTAACACCTACTTATTTCTTAAGCATGTTTGTGATATTTCTTAATAGCCCAGCAAGGTTGGGGATGAATCTCCTTAAAAAACTTATCTTCCCAATGAAAGATTGTAATTCTTTGAGGTTTCTAGGATGGTTGATTTTCAATATGCCATCAATCCTTTTAGGGTCTACTTTGATTCCCTCTTCAGAAATTATGTGGCCAAGAAGCTTTCCTTCTTAGAGACCAAAGAGTATCTTTTTGGGATTCAAAGATAATCCATATTTTCTATATTTCTCAAAAAATTTCATTAAATGAATCAAATGTTCTTCATCAGTTTTGGAGAAAATAGTAATGTCATAAAGGTAAATGATTATAAAATAGCCTATGTCTTCTGAAAAGGCTATGTCCATGGCCCTTTGGAAGGTGGCCCATGCATTCATTAAACCAAATGAAATTTTGACATACATGAATGTACCCCAAGGTGTAGTAAAAGCAGTTTTATGTTGATCACTTGGGAGTACTAAAACCTGATTGTAACCTAAGAATCCATCCAACAATGAAATTATTTTAGACCCAACCACCGTTTGAAGTATATGATCCATTTTTGGCAAGGGATAGTTATCTTTAAGGGAGGCTTTGTTTAGATTCCTGAAGTCAATGCAGAGCCTAATTTCCCCTGTATTTTTCCTAATAGACACTAAGTTGGAAACCCATTCTGAATACTTGAGAGGAACTATGATCCCAGCATCATACATTTTCTTAGTTTCCTTCTCAACTAAAGGCAATAAAACAGGGTTTATCCTTCTTAGTTTTTGTTTGAAAGGTTTTTGATTTTCCTTAAGATGGATTTTATGTTGAATGATGTTGGTATCATATGATTTCAGATCCTTGTATCCCCATGCAAACACATCTCTAAATTCTTTGAAAAGTTGTATGTATTGTTGTTTAATATGAGCTAGAAGAGTGCTGGATAGCTTGATCATTTTGGGTTCTGCTAGGCTACCTATGTTATGTTCTTCTATGTTTGTTTCTATAGGCTCCATTCTTGGTTCTTTGGCCACATAATTGAAATAAAAAAGGTGCTCTAATGGTGTAAGGCCTTTTGGAATTGTATCATTTTTACATTGTAAAACTTTCAGGTCCTTTTGGTCTGTATTGTCAACTATTTCTGCCTTAAAAGAGTGTTCAAAATGATTTATATCAGCAGAAAAGGGCAACACCATTTTAGGGATTTGTTCTTGGTTTAAACTGATTTCTTCATGATTGAAGTTTGGTGTTGGTATAGAAAAATCATTCCTTGATTGAAGGAAATCATCTATGTGTTTGTCATCTTTAAACACTTGCCAATAGTCTTCATTGTCAGGTACAACAGGTCTGTTTTTTTATCTTTATATTAAAATTTTCATTTATCTGTCGTATTTGGAAATTACTAGCAGCAAAGGCAAGTTCATTTGCTAGATGATTTTGAGCTCTTGGGATGAAAATGAGTTCATATTTTTCTAAAGTTTTTAGGAGATCAAGGGCAACATTTCGATATTCTCTGAGTCTTGGGCTCTTGGTTGAATATTTCCCTTTAATTTGTCTAATTATTAGCTCGGAATCTCCTTGGACTGATATTTTCTTGGCTTTTAAATCTTTGAGCAAATGTAGGCCAAGGAGGAGGGCTTCGTATTCAGCAATGTTGTTTTTGCATGGAAAATCTAGTTTATAGGAATATCCTTGGTTTGTATTATGTATCCACACACCTACCCCTGCACTTGTTCTGCTACTAGAGCCATCAAAGCTCATTCTCCAAGGTGTTTCTGTCTCATTTTCATTTTGTTTCTGCTGCTGAAGGATGCTGGAGTTTGGGTTGTTTTGTATTTGAATGGAGGACAGATCTATCTGTTCTAGTGGATTGACTTATTCTTTGTTTCCTTTTTCCTATTGACTGATTTCATCTTCATTGAATAAGATAAAGGAATCTAATTTTGAATGGATGGAATACATAGGATTGTTGTTTAGCCTATCTATGTTTCTCACCATGTATTTCATGTGGGATTCCCTGTATAATCTTCTAGTTTGGATAAACACTAGGATGGTGGCATAAGACATGTCCATTTGAAGGCTCCCCTGAAGTTTGGCTCCGCATGATCTCGATAAAAGCATGCCAGATTTAGGGGGAATGTTAGCTACCACTATGTCCATTACTAGACTCTTATCAGGAATTTGTGCCAAATTAACACATAAATCTTTGATTAGGCCCAAGCATTTGACCCTGATTAAATCAAAGGAATACATGTCTTTATATGGTTTAGTAATTTCCAAGACTAAGACTTCCATTACTACTTTGGGCATAAGGTTATTTGAAGATCCAGAGTCTAACATGGCATTGTGTAAGATTTTATCATGTATATTCAGGCTGACATAGAAGGGAGGGACAACCCCTTCTTGGTATTTTCCTTCAACTTCAGGTCCAAATAATAATTCTAGTTTATCATCTGTCAAGTTTAAAGTATCAGTGTCACTGACTATATTCAAAGCTTTCAAAACTTGATTTTTATATACATCCTGAGTTACTAGTTCAGCTAAGGGTATGGTGATTTTGATTTTGGCAATTTCTCCTTCAAGGATGAAAGGAACTATTGTTCTTGACATATTTACATATGTTTTGTCATTTACAACTCTTTCAGCAATCCTGTTTTGCTGAACTTTATTTGGACTGTTATTTGGGACAGATTTGCTAGGGCCACTAGCAGAAGTACTAGGGTAGCTTTGTTCGACACTTTGCTGACTATTTTTGTCTTTATTTAGATCAGTTTTCTTGGCCATAGTGTTGGTGTTACTTGCTGTATTTTTGGGCTGATTTTCTGAAGTTTTTCTAACAACAGTACTAGTGATTTTGTCATTGGAAATCTCTCAGTTCCATTTGCTTATAAGATTATATTGTTTGTGTACCTCCATGATTTCATTTTCAAACCCCAATCTATAATCTTCAGAATCTTCATGGTTGTTTCCAATTTTTTCTGAAGAGAAGAATCCTTGTTCTTCTTCAGTGAGAAAGAGATCTATCTCACTATCATATCCTATCAAGTTTACATGATTTTCTTCCAACCTTTCAACTTCCATTTCTTCTTCTTGATCAATATAGTTTTGTTGAAAGGGAGGCCTAATCTGTTGGTCATTATCTCTTTGCCTATCTTGTTTAGGGTCTCTTCTGAAATTTGTGTTTCTATTTCTGTTTTGGGGGTTATTTTGGTTTTCTCTAGGAGGCACTCTATCATTCAGATTTACCTTTTCAAGAATTCTCTCCATTACCTTCACTAAGTTATCAATTTTAGTATCTGATGAAGAGGTTGATGCTATTGTATCATCCCTGTATGTAACTCTTTTCTCTGCTTTTAACCTAGCTCTTTTCTCAATCAGATTTCTTCTACACTTAAGGCTCCCCTCTGCATATCTTCTAAAGTTGAGGGGTCTCTTTCTCTTAGCTAGTAGGCCATTTCAGGATCAAAACCCTCTGGGAATTTAGTTAAGGCTTGACCTAGTGGAGGTTTCATGTCTGGGGGAAGTGCATTATAAACACTATTGAATCTAGTGCAATAATTTTGGACACTTTCCCCAATGTTTCTTTTGAGGTTGGTGTATTCTGAAAGGATTTGGAGAGGGTTCTTCCTAATTTCCCATTTTTTTACGAATGTTTGATATAAAGAAGGGAGATCATTTATGCTGTGAGGAGTTAGGATTTTAAACCATTTTTTGGCTTCTCCTCCTAAATTTTGAGCGAAAATTCTCATCTTAATGGTATCTTCTTCTATTTCCATATAATCAAAAGCATAATTCATTTTATATACATGTTGTTGGGCAGTAGTAGGTTCATTTCCAGTGAAATGAGGAATTTTGGATTGATATTCATTGGGTAAAGGAACCAGAGGCTGTGGTAACACTAGGGGGGCATACCATGCTGCCATGATAGGAAATAATGGAGGATTTACAAGAGGTGGATTAACAAGAGGGAATGTGGGTTGAGATAGAGTGTTTTGAACATTGGATGTATCGACAGGAGTAGAATAAACACTTGGGCCAAAAAAATGATGATGAGTATATTTATTATGGAAGGAGATGAAATGATGGAGAATTTGAGAATCAGGTGGAGTAGAAGGTGAAGATTCTCTACTAAAGCTCTATTTAAAATCTATGGTTTCAAAATCAGCTTGGTTTAAATCACTTTGAGATTTATTTCTAAATATGTTCTTTGTGTGAGGTATGTCAAAGTGAGGATCTTTCAAGATTGTGAGATTTTCAGGGATAGATCTTCTTCTTGGGATTGTCCTATCAGTACTTAGTTTCACAGATCTAGAAGTTTGCCACAAAATATTCTCTGGATTATCAACTTTGGTAGGAGGGTTAGGATCTGGATGGGATCTAGTATTGACCCTATGTGAAGCCAGATTTCAGTTTCCAAAATTTACAGAGGCTGAGGTTTTTAGGATTGTTTTTCAAGATTTTTCCTCTCACAGTGATTTCTATAATAGGGGACTAGGTTTCTAAACTTCCTCAAGGCTGGTTAACACGGTTCTAAGGAAATATGGAAAATATAGAGAAGTAATAGGGCTACTGGGGATAGTGGAGTCGCCAAGTGGAAATTTTTAGCTTTTATGAACGTAAAATGTTTTATGGTCCACCGCCAATGATTTATTTGAAAACCAATATGAAATGTTTTTGGGTTTTCTGAGTTTTTGTAGTTATATGGTTATGAGAGTGTCCTATACCTGATTCAACACTTAGCTAAGGTGGTGAAACAAATAGAGTCTACTCTATGGCTTACTAGCTGATTTCTTCAAGGTTTGATAAGGGTGTCTTAGAATCCTAAGGGTTACTTAGATTGCCACTGATTCAGATAGGTCCTATCATGATCACCATTTTGCTGGTAGTGCTTGAAGGAAGCTATCTTTCACTTTATGTTATTTGATTTATTGAGGGTCTAATGAGTTTTTTAAAGAGGTGTTTATGCGACTATATACTCAGAAGTCCCACCGTGATCGCCAGAATGTTCGTGTACTGTGATTTGGCTGATTGGAAAACCAAATGACAAGGCAACATATAACCAAGCTTTAGAGCTCTAGGACCTAGCCTTCCTAGTCTCAGAGAGGGATCTCTCAATTGTTTGCAAAGATGTAAGCTTGTTTTTCTTTTAAGGGTTGATTTTAAGCTATTTATGAAGCATGAGTTTGTTCGATTGTTTGTTTGGGCATGATGATCTAGGAAACATAGAAAATGGAAATCTCTAAGCCACTGGGCAATGGAGTCAAATGGAAATTGTAACAAGTTGGTAGATAAATCAGGGATATCAAAGGGAAAATCTAACTTGGCTATTGGATCTACAAAGTCCTTCAGGTGAAATGAAATGAACATTAAAGGTTTAGAATGAAAAGCAGAACTAAGCGCAATTAATAATCCTTAATTATATGTACTTCTCAACAACGGGACTTAAAAAATTATTTAAACATGAAGAGGCATTCCATAGAAAGGGATAACCATAAATTCTAGAAATCACACTTCAGCAAATAAAAATTCCAAGACAAACTTTTCAAATGAAATCTAGGAGTCGGGGAACACTCTATTTCATCCAAAGGTTTCACTTTCAAGGATAAGAAAACATTCAAGATTCACAAAAAACTTCATTCATAGAAGAGGGAACTCCTAAAAATCTTTGACTACAGTTATAAAGACCTTTAAACAATTATTTAAGAAAGAAAAAAGGGTATGATCAAAACAGACCTCTTTGGCAGACTGTAAACAATTGTACTTTAAAGGGAGACTTCAAAAATAGTTTTTAAGTGGCAGCAAGTAAGCAAGGAAAACCATAAATAATTCTTGAGACCAACTGTTTCAACCATTTCTAAAATGAACAATCATAAGGGTTGAAGAGAGCAATTAAGAATTATCTAGAATGCCTTAAAAGAAGAAAACATAAAACAGTGAAGAGTAAAGAGAACTAAGGTGCTTCTAGGAGACATTTCTTAGCCTAAAATTTTTACTCTACTGTAGTAAAAAATGATGAAAATAGAATGGAAAATAGGAAAAAAATTAACAGATTAGAATACTTCACCAACAGCCAAGCTCAGGGATCCAATGAAAGAGCTTTTTCCATCAACAAATAGGTTAAAACATCCACAGGTTCCAGAAAATCAATTTCTTTTAACTTCAGCAGAGCTATGTATTACTTCAAAAGTGTCATCAAATGCCAACTTTAAAATGAGTTCCAATGCATTATTTATATTGTAAATGAGGAGGTGGAATTGATTTTAGGGTTCAAAATGTTATTAATGATAGAGTAAATACGTTTTTGACCTTGATAACCATGCAAGGCATAAGGTAGGAACATCAGTAGATACCTCTCTGTTTTAATTAAGTTTACATTTAACTCAGGCTGCGTTTTTTTACTTTGAAGCCTTTGGGTAGGCTGGCAATTACTTCTGAGCTGTATTTAATAAAATATCTCTAACTGTGCATTTACTGTGTATGGTTTTGAGAAAATAAGCCTGCAGGTGGCATTTCTGGCTTTCCAAGGATTAATTGCCTCATTGATGTAGCATTTAGAGGCACTCTTCTGCTAATATGTTTATGCTCTTTAAACTCTGAATTAGGCCTTTGATATGTGTTATGCGCCTTCTTTAATCATCTTTTGGGCTTTTTGTCCTTTATTGACTATTTTAACCCTTTAAACTAATTTTGTCCTGAAACTGTACTTTACTCCTTTATCTTTGGATTAAGCCTTTTGATCTTTACACTTTGCGCTTTAATCCCTTTATCTTTAATCTTTTGATTGGTCTTCACTCTTCTTCATTTAAATTTAATTGTTCGTTGACAGGTGCTTTTGCTGTGTGCTGGAGGGTTTTTGCTGAGTAACCAATGCTCATGAATTACTGGTTAAACGATGAAATCCGACCCTTTTTTGTCCCTTTTTTCTTTTGATCAGGCTCTGAGGATCGTCACCCTCGGCCTCTGTCACCTTTATTGGACTGTGGGACAGCTTTATGCTACGAAAATGCCATGAAACCTGAAACAAACAATAAAAATTATGAAATCCTGTGTGATGTGGACAAACTGCTTTAGAAGGCTTTGGCGGAGGTGGAGGAGCAGTGCAGAGAAGGTGAAATGCAGACGGAGGCTTAAAATTCTCATTAGTGCAGAGGATTGAAAACCATTTTTGTGAAACCAGAAGTGGTTTTCGCATAGGGTCTGGACAGTGAGCAGTTTTACCCTGAGGGAACGTGATACGAGTCCCTGGGTGACGCATGTCCAACAAAAACCACCATTTTTGCGTTGAAAATGCGCGATCAATTCTTTTGGTGAAATGAACGTGAAATCAGCTTTAGACCATCCGATCTGGGGGGGGCAAATCTACAGTTGTAAGCGAGTGTGAAAAATAGAAAAGATGTGTGAAGGAAATATATGGTGGGAAAAAAACAAAGGAGAATGCCTTTTTGCAAGTGGCGCGGGGGTAAAACTTGGTTAGGGAAGAAAAGTCGGGAGATGCAATCTTAGTCGTTGGATCAATTTCGATCAACAGTGGAGATTGATTCGGAGGGCGAAGGATAAGAGATGGAGGGCCCATATTTATACAAAGGTTTTGGGGTTATTTACTTAGGAAAATGGTTTTATAAGAGCAGCGGAGGGGATCAGTGGGAACCGTTGGATCAGCAGGATCAATGGTTGCAATTATATCAGGGAATCAGAAATTTAAGGAGAAGATGGTCTAGGAACAAGGTTTTTGGATTTATGATGGCTGATGGCTGATAAGAGGGGAAATTGTGATGGGGAAGCACCAATGCGATGAAGTGCGATGGATGGATGGCCTTCTGATCAAGATCAGGATCAACGACAAAGATCTTATTAGCAGGGGACCATCAACGGAGAATGAAAAGGGTTGTCGAGGAAAAAACTTAAGTGCGATGTAGCACAGACCGTCAGATATGAGGAAGATAGATGGTCCAGATTTGATCGGCAGGAAACCAAAAGCGGAAGGGAAAAGGGGAATGTGCCGATGTGATGGAGTGGTAGCTGTCAGATCTGAGGAAGATCAACTGTCCAAATTTCATCGGCGGATTGGCATATCAGCAGAGAAAGGGTTCGAGAACAAAGGAACAGGGAATGCTGATATACGATGGTCGATGCGATGGAACGATCGGGGCTTCGCATTGGCTGAAAGCATTTTACAAAGGAAAAAGGCCGCAGGGAAAGGAAAAAGGTCGAAATGCTGATGGGATTAGCACTTTGGTCATGGAGCCGGGTCACATGGTGGAAAAAGGGGCTTCAGGCTTAAGCGAAAGGGGCTTAAGGCCTAAAAGGAGCATAACAACTTTTTCAATGGTTTTTATGGGTTTTTTAGTGTTTTTTAGTGTTCCAGGTGAAGTAAAATGGATTTTTAAAACCAAATAAAAAGGGTTAAATGGTTTTAAAGGGGATTTTTAAGGAAAATAAGGGTAAATGAGGGAGTAAAGGGACCTTTTTAGAGGCAAAATGAGTGATATGGGGAAGTTGTAAAAATGAAATGGGGGAACGAAATGATGGAAACTGGGCCTTAGAAAACAGTTTTTTCTTTGGAAACAACAGGGTTTTTTGAAGGATTTTTAATGAAGATATCAGTGGAAAGGATCCTTTTGGACAAGGAAAACAACAAGGCTTCAAGAACTCACAATTTTTCTAGAAACTTGTTTCTTGAAGACTAAAAAACCTGTTTTAGCCATCATCAGTTATGAAAAAACTTTATTGATGGATAACACCTACCTTATGCCTTGAATGGTTTTCAAGGTTAGGAATGCATTTAATCTGTAGTTAGTGACACTCAAACCCTAGATCAGCTCCACCTCCTCATTTTCAGCATAAATACTGCATTGGAACTCATTGTATTGTTGGCAATTGATGACTCTTTGAAGTAATACATAGTCTCGTTGAAGTTGAAAGGAAGTTGATGTTTTGGAACTTGTGGATGTCTTGACCTACTTGTTGATGGAGAAGGCTAGATCATTGGATCCCTGAGCTTGGTTGTTGGTTAAGTACTCTAAATCTGTTATTGTTATTTCTTGTTTCATTATGTTTCATCATTTTCTATTGCAGTAGAGTAAAAGTTTTAGGCTAAGAAATGTCTTTTGAAAGCACCTTAGTCATGTCTAATCTTCGTTGTATTCATGTTTTATTCTGCTAGGATGTTTTAGAGAATTATTAATTGCTCTCTAAAACCCCTATGCTTGTTTATTTCTTGAATATTCTAATACAATTGGTCGTAGGAATGATTTATGGTTTTCCCTACTTACTTACTACCACTTAAAAATTGTTTCTGAAGTCTCCCTTCAAAGTACCATTGTTTAAAGTCTGCCAAAGAGGTTTTATTCCGATCATACCCTTTGTACTTGCTTAAATAATTGTTTTGGAGGTCTTTATAGCTATAATCTAAGATGTCTAGGAGTTCCCTCTTCTATGAATGCAGTTATGTGTGAATCTATAATGTTTTCTTATCCTTGAAGGTGAAATCACTAGAAGTTAAATGAGTTTCTCGCCTTCTATATTTCATTGGAGAAGTTTATCTTGAAATTATTATTTGTTGAAGTGTGGTTTGTATAATTTATGGTTAGCCCTATCTATTGAATGGCTCTTTATTTTTAGATAATTTTTTAAGTCCCTTTGTTGAGAAGTACATATAATTAAGGATTCTTAATTTCCCTTAGTTCTACTTTTCATTCTAAAAACCATTGATGTCCACTTCATTTCACTTGAAAGACCTTAAAATATCCATTGGCCAAGTTAGATTTTCCCTTTGATACCCCTGATCCATTTATGAACTTGTTACAACTTCTATTTGACTCCATTTCCCAATGACTAGGATATTTCCTCATTCTACCTATGTTTCTTAGATCATCATGTCCAACCAAACAATAAAAAAAACTCATGCTTAATAACTAGCCTAAAATCAACCCTTCACTAGCAAACAATTCTAATTTTTGCAAATAATTGAGAGATCCCTCTCTGAGACTAGGAAGGCTAGGTCCTAGAGCTCTAAAGACTGGTTTTGATGTTGCCTTGTCACTTGGTATACCAATCTGCCAAATCACAGGACTACAACATACTAGTTGACATTAACATCACCACTAATGAATATGATCAGAAATATGAGTGGATTCAGGCTATTTCAACAAGGTAAAAATCTCGGTTCTGGTTTCATTTCAGATAGATAATTGAAAATGGGTCATGAACATCATTTCCAAGGCATTGAAATTGTTAAATGAAGATCGTGGCAATTCAACATACTGCGTAGTTGTTGTACGAGTAAGAGTTCTTTGAAAAAGTCATAAATGAATCGAATAATCATTTAAGGAGTTGGATGAACACTGTAAATGATAAGTGATAGCATGAGTAGACAGTTCTTCTCCGGGATTTCTGTCCAATTTTGGGATATTGCTCGACAATTTGGTAGGAATGGTCGGCCAAAAGGGAGAATGACAAATAGGATCATTCGCCAGCCGTGTTAAATCTAGAAATTCAAGGGCTTCCACAAATGAAAACTATCTATTAAAGTACAGTGGAGGATATATTGGGTATGATGGAATGGGTTGAGAAATATGTATATTCATTCCAAGTTAAGGAGGATTTTGATAACCAGGATAAACATATCGAGATTTTCCAGTTCCAAGATAATCTTGGAAAGACTGAAATGGATGTGTTTGAATCTATTAGCCTTGATAATGAATTTGTGGAACAATATTTTGACCAATAAAAATTTGTGGAATACATTGGAGAGGTTTTCCAAAGGGATTTTCCATCATCCCTACATTGGGTTGAATGGTTGACACTTGGGCCATACCATATATAGGTTGGTCTACCTGCATTTGAGGAATAGGATGACCGAGTGGTGGATTTTGCAATGCACCCTGAAGAGTATCGGTAGGTGGGATTAGAGAGATGCTAGATGCCAATGGAATAGGTTGTGTTTGATGTGCATCCTAGATAGGTTTAATTTTTTGAGATAAAACTTGAACAGGTTGAGGCATATATTGAATGAGTTGGAAAGTAAGAACCTTGGGTGTGACTAAGGTAGGTTGAGAAATGAGAAGTTTATTCAAAACCAAAACAGGTTGAACAGGAAATGTGGGACTCTAAGGATTAGAATCCATTCCTAGAAATGGAGGACTCAAATAGGAGGGAGCACCAACTTGTGACATTTTATCAGGAGATGGAGACATATAGACAACAGGTTTCCCCTCTTCTAGGGGATAAGGAGAATATGGAAGTAACTGCACTCCAGGAGGAGGGTACCCAGTATAGGACAAAGTAGACTATTGTAGATTTCCCAATCTACTGAAAAATGATCCATATTTCTTTTCCAAAAAAGGTTGGGGTGCAACAAGTTGAATGGGTTGTGAGGTTCTTACCAAAGAATTACTAAATAACATTCTATATGGAGATGACAAGGGCGAAGTCCATGGACTATTCAACGCACCAAAAAAGGTTCCAGATAATGACTAGTAGCTAGGTGGCATTGAAGGACCACCATACAAATGGGTTTATAATGAAGTCTAAAAGATGGAAGAAGCAGCAACTTCAGTTGACTCGCTCATGATAATAAATACAAGTTGAGTAATCATCATTGAATCAGTCATGGATAAACTTCCCAAAGAATTTTTCAGAGGGAAAATTAAAGGTGATTTGAAATGATGAGTTTTAGGTAAAGGAGCTTGTATCATAGTGTGAGGAGTAATTAAAGGATGAGATTGATAAAGAGGAGTCCCTCTTAAATGGATATGAGAGGAAGATCGAGACTCTTCTTTAGTAATTCCTCAACACTATATAGAGTAGGTGGAAGTTATTCTTTGTCGGGACCGAAATATATGGGTAGTGGTTGAGTCAAAGGCAGAGGAAGAGAGGAAGAAGGTCCTCAAGTAACAGGATTAGTTAACTGAGGTTATTGAGGTTGTATAGCCTCAAGTTGCAATGTACTTGAATTAGGAAATTCAAGTTCAATGACCTCAGGTAGTGAAGTTTCAAGGGCTTCAATTTCTACCGCGCCAGACTCACCAACTGGTAAAGATATGATTTCAGGTTCATTACATATGGGAAGTAATGATTATGGCTGATTGATTTCAGATATAATTCCAGAAGGGGAAGCTTCTGAAGCACCAGTTACAAAATTTTGGGTCTTTTTAATCTTTCGATGACTAGGTGTTGACTCTAGAGGTAGAGGAGGAAATATTTTCATTTTACACGAATGTCGAGGTTGTTGAAGGTGTTCTTCCACGATGGCTTAATAAATTTTAGAACTTTAAAAACACAAAATAAAACAAATGGGTAACTAGGCAGAGAAGGATTACCATGTCATTGTGAATTGTGGAATGTCGTTTCCAGTACATGTTGTAAATATCCTCAAATGTTGTGTTCAATGTATCATAATGGAGAAGGCATTTGAATCGGTTACCTATGGCAAGATAAAAACCTATAGGGGACTTCAAAAATATACCTAGAGGTACATGGAAGTGCATTCCATTATAGTGTTATCTAATGTGTCCAATAAAAAATATTCTTATATACTTTTCATATGTGGAGCACCACCCGATATACCCAAAGGTACATGGAGAATGATTTGATATACTTATGTATGTGGAATACCGACTACCCCCAGAATGTTATGAAAATAAGTAACAAAAACTCCTATGTTTAAAGATGCTAGAATTTTACAGGAAAAATGACCTCCTCATCACCTCAGAGGAGAATGAAATATGGAAGGAAGAAAATGATCCAGACAGAGACCCATTTTGCTAAGGTAACGCACCCCAGAGACAACTAGGCCAAGTTATAATGCATCATAACTATTAAAAGGGAGCGTTAGTGTCTAGGTTAACACTCATTCTTTCCTAAGGGGCAACGTTACCCATGCTTTCATGAGAAAAGGAAAAAATCCCACGGAAACTGACTGGCATTTCCTACTTTTTCTCAGAATGAGTCTATTCAAAAGTAGCGACCTGTAGTACAAGCCTCTTATTGGATGTTTCCAAACATAACTAAACACCTATAGAGGGAAAAAGCAAGGAAAGGAAAGGAAACATCAAGATTTTTCCCTCATTCAAACTAATTGAAAGGATTGGCAAGGTCTTTCCTCCCCAATTCCTATAAATTGGAGGTTTGGGCTCTTGGTCAAGGGTCAAAGGTTTGATCGTGTGTAGAGCAGAATTTCAGTGTTGAGTGTGAGGCTTAATGATTGGCAAGGTTCATTGAGAACTCTTAGCCCAAGTATTATTACACTCATATATAGAGGAAAGAGAGAGAGGACTCATAGGATTGAGGAAGGTTTTGTTCAACCAACGATTCTAACTCTCCTTCTTATATATTAATATAATTGTATATGTTTTGTCCATTTAATGTTTAAGTGTCACATTTTTTGTTCATTTTTCTATGAAGCATGATATAAATGGCTCATATTTGCATAGTTTAATGTTGATTATATACTTGTTTAATTGCTAGTAAGTGATACCACTATGAATATTACACATGTGCTTTATTTGGTTGCAGGACCTAAATTTGGAGCCAGTGAGGAAGGACTTCACCACACCGCTTAGCGCTCTCCATAGGATCTACTGTTTAGAAAGGGGTAATCCTTCAGTATCTCGCTTTGTCAATTATACATTAGTATAGAAATGTGTGCAATTTCTTTGTAACTATACATCTAATCTGACTGTCTGCCTTGGGCACTGGGAAGCCTTGAGAGGGATATCCATCAACTACCACCCAAGAATTTTACCCCTTAGCAGAAATGGCGACTCCGCTGGGGATGTTAATCCCAAGTTCCCAGATTTTTTGTTTCTAATCCTTTGACTCTTTCCCACTGATCACATCCCCTTCTGATCAGTCTGCATGCTCTACAACCATCTCAGTAGCTCACAGTGTCCAGAATAGACCCTGCCTAGCCATTTTTACCACTTTACCTTGAGTAACGCTCCCCCTGCAAGTGTTCCAGTGAGTTATAACACTGCTTATGCTCAGATACAATGTGTTAGTCCTATCATTAATGCTATGTAGCCTCTGCTAGCCAGCGTTACCCAGTAAATTTTTTTTGTTTACACCCTTGATGTGTTTCCCTTTGGCTGTGGAGTTATTGGCTACTAGATTAGCTTCTGTTGTTTGGATCCCTGTGCTTGGTTTCCTGCTAGAATGTTTAGTTTTCTTGTTTAAAAAGTTAGTGTTAGCCGCATTTACTTTTTGAAGGAGTTTTTTTTTTTGTTTTTCTGAACATAGCTGAATTCATTCTGAAATTTTTGGTTAAAAATGCTATTAGAGAGGATAGATATATGTCTAAATATTTTTAAGTTGAACTGCATTATTTGAATGTTTTCTACAAAGATGTTTGAAAGATCTCTCCCTGTAGACTAAAATCTTCTTTGAATTGAATATTAAAAGAATTTTTCTGCATGGTTTTGAGTCAGAGTCTCATTACATTTCATATGTCCACTCCCCCTCTGCAAGAATAATAAGCAAGTACAATAAGAATCAAGCGCTAATAAAATTAATAACCTAACTCTTTTTCCGAGCTCACACCAACAGTAGTTCAATCTAGGATCTTAGGATATGAGAAGTAAGAAAATTACCCAAGATCACAAAACTTGAAACTAGAGTCATTAAAAAGTCAAATATTGTTGCACTCATACTATTGGGACCACTCCACTACTACTGGAGTAAAGAGCGAGGCAACACTAAGGTGCATGAGAAGGTAGCTTGCCTTCGAGTTCATAACAATGGGAATTCTATATATTGGGGTTTCCCTCGGTGATGTTGAAATTAGATCGGGGATCTATGTGTTCTACCCATATAGCATGTTGTATACGACTGTGACCCCCTTGATAGTGTCTGTTATTTGAGGTATATTTAGTTGCAATACTTTTATGGACTTACAAAATGTGACTGGAACAGGCTTCCCTGGTACCTAAAACAAATGGACCTACTCTGTCTTCGGTCTTTAGGAGGGTACTCGTCTTCACAAGAGTGCTTACACCTATTGTCTGAGATTCGGGAAAAGCTCTAGAGTAATCGTAACTATATATTTGACCAGCTCTCTCTGTATTCTATTGCGATACTGGGTTTCATCTCTAGAAAACAGTAGTACTCAGACATGGTCATACCCCTTCTGGCTACTTGATTGATTGATTTTAGAAGTTGTTTTTTTTTAGGTGTGTGGTTACTATCACTGAGACTTTACAATACATCACAATAATAATTTGATAAAATTAAACAGGTCACTGTGGCATCCTTCGACCCTCATCATCTTTCTAGACAGTAGCAAGGTCTCCCTCCATTGACATTGGGGGAGGAGTCGAGTCTCAGTGAACTAGTGCCTTCTCTGAAAGAGTAGTCTCCAGTGACATCCCTTGACTTTCATATAGCTCCCTAGCATAAAATGTTTCCAGAGGATCCTTTCACTGAAGGAGTCATACCTCCTTACAGTCATCCTCTCACTGACCTGTCGGGGCAATTGTTATTTCAGGTTACACCAGTTCCAGTCATGTCTTCGGTTGCACCTACATCCATTTCACAACTGGCGACCATAGGGTCAGTGCCGTTGGTGGCTAACTCGGTTCCACCACCATCTTCCATGCCAGTTGTCAGTTCTACAAAATTGATTGGTAACCCCAGTAGCTAGTCTATCCCCAGTCCCAGTAATCTGGTCACCACAGAAGACCTCTGAACCCTTTAGGATATGCTCCTATAGTGACTACGCCGGGATCCACAGTTTCTGCTCCCACTAGCAGGGCTACTTCTATTCCTTTTAACAACCCCTTCGATTGGAATCCATTGCTAATTTCAAACCCCTTTTCTATTATGCTAGGGGGCAGTGTTACTAGTACCTTGATGATAGGGGGCACTTTGGTACCCCTACATTCAATAGGATGAGTGGGACCTCCAATTGTTAATGTTGTTTGTTTAAGTGGTCAAATTTTAGGTGTAGGATCTATGCCAATGGTCAACTATGCAAATAGCAGTATGCCACTAGTTAACTCTATCGCGTCCATATGGGCGACCAAATAGGAAAACCAATTTGGGCAAGGGGGAAACTATTACACTAGGGGAAATCAACAATTTCTCCCCTAGTACAACATACCCTATGGACTACAACCATACATCCCTACACCTCCACTCACAGGAAATTTTTATCAACAAAGTCCTATTTATCCCATTGGTAACACATTGATGGGCAGACCCTACAGTTCGAATGGTCAACCAACACCTCCTTGTCTATAACCGGGGGAAAAAACACAATTTCCATTATTGGCAGCTTTAGACATCCCTAACCTCTACAAATTGACCAATGATACCCTCAACCACAACCCACTATGGCCTCCAGTACCGCACAATATTTTGTCTGACATCCCTAAATTCGAAGGGAAATAAGGGGAGGATCCGGCTATGCACATCACCACCTTTCATCTATGGTTTGTTTCTAAATCCATGGTGGATGATAGTATTCGGCTCATACTTTCCCCCCACACTCTCACAGGAAACGCTGCCAAATGGTACATTGAGTTAACACGTGGTGCAGTCAATAATTTTGGCGCCTTAGCAATGGAATTTCTTAAGAACTTCCAATTACCTATTCGATACGAAACCAGAACATAACTCTTAAACTCGCTACACCAAGACCCTGCCATCCACATCTCTGATCACATTCATGAATGGAGATGTAGGCAGAGGTTAGTCAAATCACCAATCCCGGATCATCTATTATCGAACCGGTTTTGTAAGTCTCTCCTACCACCCTTTTCTAAGGAAGTTTTCTTTTCTGGTGTGGTCACGAAAGCCCAATCCATCCGTTGTGCATAGCACCTAGATCTCATCTATTCGCAATCTGGTACGCTATATGAATTACTCCCCCATGCCCTTGGAAACCCAAACCCTCCCACTAATCAATTACCCGGAGCGCACGCTGATGACTTCATTGGTGCAACCTCTGTCGTAGCTATAAAACAACTTAGTGGTAAAAATTCCCAGCCATCTTTGGCTACCACCACCCCTAACCAATCAAATTCTATTCCCACCGCTGAGGTACACTCTGTGCAGTCTACATAAAAACCTAGCGGCAAGAACAAGAAGAATAAGAAAAATACCTCTCCTTTCGAAGAGCAGCCTAATACTCATAATAATCCCAATCAGAGAAATCATGCTAAAAACAACAAAGGAAAGGAGAAATCGATGAGATTCCTTTGCAAAATTTTTGTAGAGGACCACTTGACATATAAATGTCCTCGGCTGTAGGAATTCATAGATTTTATTATGCACAAGGACTCTAGAAGGATACTTTTTGTCCTTCACAATCCCTTCCCTAATCCACAACCACAACAACAACACATGGTTTCAAACCTGCCACAACCTCCCCAAAGGGGAAATGGTGGTACTCATCCTTCCAGCGAAGGATCATCTGCCATTTATGGCATGGAGACAGTTGAACTCCAAATCCGAGCTAAAATCTATGGTAATCTAGCCATTGAGGCTCAAGAACTTGGTTCAAGTTCGAATCCACCATCGCCTATCGATTGGAATATCGAAAGGCCTGCTTCTAACCCTGTCATTTGTCCCCCCAAAGGGACCCTTCGATGCACGACTCATAACACCACTGCACGTGCTGCCCAAAATTACAACATTGTAGAAGATTTGGTCCAAGAAGCGTCAGCTATGTCTGCACTCAAAGTGTTGCAAACCTGCCCAACACAAAGGAAAACTCTTCTTTCAGCCATTGGTGGAATTGACCCCAAAGATTCTACGCTAGCCATATTTGAGATGAAAAAATGAAAACCTCGCCTTTCAAACCAGCTTTCTTTCTAGGTTCAAGTTATGTCAAAAGGGAGACCAATCCATCGCACTATCATTGGCAAAGGTGCTTCGATATGCGTAATATCAACTGTGTGCTAGCTCGCTTTGGGTTCTCCCACTTTGTCTCCGCCATCGAATTCCATTAAAGATTTCAATGGCCACACCTTCCTCCCAAAATGCTACCATGCTAGCTACCCCATTACACTTAGTGGGAAAACAATAAATGTGGACATAGAAGTCGTAGATCGTCATCTCAACTATAATCTATTACTGGGTCACAGTTGGTCTTACAAAATTACTGCCATTGTCTCTTTGGTTTTCCGGCTCATCCTTTTTCCATTGGATGGGAAGATAGTGACTGTGGACCAATTATCCTTTTTCACCCCTAATTATTCCACGTTACCTAGCAGCACTGTACCCCTAGGAGGAGGCATTCCTAACTCTTACATTAGTGTCTGTACTAGTCTTCTGAAGGCATATTCCCTGATGGGTTGTTTTCCTCTCCCACCGCCAGAGGTTCCACACATTATTGCAACGATATCCACCATTCGGATGGCTCTATCGATCCTTGAATCGTACTGACGCCTTCACAAATTGATTCCTACATAAATCAGATGCCACTATCACTGGTTGAATTGGATTATCAAGCCATCCAATTAGCATCTGAACCCTCCATTGCTTTCATTTTGACCAATGGTACCACCCTGTTGCCCATCACAGTTCCTTCTAAGGATCTCCTCGATGAATTCCTACCTACGGACGAAGCTATTCGAGAGATCATGTCTCTAGAGGAACGACCTTGGTGAGAGTTTCATTATCGCACTTTGATGTTTGATTTAGACGCGACCACTATCCAAATCTTGTATTTTGACCCACCTGAGATCGTTCCCTCTTCTTACACGACTGTTCAAACTATTAACACAGAAGGGAAAATTGGCAATATTTCCAAGACTATGCTCATAGATATCTCAGTCAAAACAGGTATCGTGGAAAATATACAGATTGGAGCTGTTTACAGTTCCGTAGAAATTTCATGCTTCATATCCCTTTTTAAGGAGTTTCGCGATGTCTTTACGTGGTCTTATGAGAAAATTCTCGACATAAATCCTTTTATTGATAAGAAATAGATTAAGAAATTTTGAGCATTCCTTTTATGGTTTTTTTTCTCGCTCGTTAAACCAAAAAACCTCAAGTTCTCTTCTTCAAGCTCGTTAAACTTACACGAAGAAGCAACGACATTTCTTTTTAGGAAATTTTTGTAGTTTGTAAAACTGAAAAAACCCCGTGTTTCCTTCGTCGGGCTCGTTAAACTACCACAATGAAGAACTATGAGCCATTATTTTCCATATTTTCCTAGCTCGTTAAAAAACCGAAAAAGTAACTAAGTTTTTCTCCGTCAGACTCGTTAAAATTTCACAGAGAGGATCGAGTTTTTATTTGTCTAACTTGTTAAAACTTCACGAATAATATTGAGTTTACTCCGTCTCCTCGTACTCATAACAAAATGAGGCAAATGTCCATTTAACATAGGTTTATCACTTTATCCGGATTCAATGGACTAACTTACGGAAAAGGATATGTGTCGGGCTCTATTCCCCCTTTGTCGCACATGACTATGAAACATGACAAAGGTACGTCCCTGGAGTTGTCTTTTAAGATGTTTTTCAGACTCCCTAAATATGAAAATATCACCGATTTTACCCATCTGGACTCATTAAACTTAATAAGATGGGGAATTTTTTTGACAAAGTGGATACTTATTCTGTTATGCTTTGAAGGTCAATTTGGCAACAAAAAATATTGAACATGGAACTTCCCAAAAAATTCACATGTAATTAGCCAAACCCTACCATTCTATGATTTTAGCCTTCGTATACCGATGCCCCTGCATTGGTGAATCCTGACACTCTTTGGTATTCATAAGCCTAAGTTGCCTAGTACCCTCTTAGTGTGCCTTCTATTTTTCAAGAATATCTTGCTATCTACTGCTTCCTGTATCAGCCAAGCCATCAAATGCCAGAAATCATTTGTTGTCGTCGGTTACTCATATTTTTCTCTTGACTATCTTCAAAATAGAATCATCTTTTCCCGTTTCGTGTCGATTGATGTAGGACGCCTTAGTGCCTACCTTTCAATAGATCTCTTCCTATCGACTTCAACATCTTATCTAGGAATTTGATCCAGAAACACATTAGTACCCAGGTGCATGCAGACCTCAGTGGCAAGTTACCTTGTGTTTGAGTGGGGGTTCTCATTATTGGCTCCCAGTCGAATGATTCTATGATTGTTCAACATCAACTCCTTTTATTCACACTCGCTATATTGTACTGTGCATCTTGGGGACCATCATCCTTATCGGTGGCCACCCTCGCGTTTGTTAACAATTTTCATCATTGACTGGTAATCAAACGATTTCCCACATGTTCGACTGCAAATCCTTCATTCACATGTGTGGAAATATGTAGTTTAGTGAAGTGGCGACCAAGACCTTAGTTTGAGGCTTACATCATTTCAGCTGTGTTTCCTCTCCCAAGCTGCGATATTTTTTTCAGAGACAACTTATCAAATTGATCCTGTCATTGTTGGGATGTATCAATCACTATTAAATGACTAAACGGTACACATTAATTATCAATCTAGGGACGTATTTTTATTCCAATGACAACTGCACTATTTGTGTTGATACACCAACTAGAAGTAATTCCAAAGAAAATAAATCGTTGCTGAAGTAAATGCTGGAAATAAATCACTCATGCAAAAATAAAAGGGTCTACAAGACTAGAATCACACTTCAATTAATATGTTCTAGCATGCCACAAAACAAGTATCTAGCTGGTTCTCTAATATCTTATGTGTAACAACATACAAAGTATTGAAATTGAAGCAGATATATTCATAGCTAAACAGTAGCTACAACACTCTATTTATACATAAACTGAAATACAATTACATACACACAACTACTTTAATCATTGCAATCCTTGCTAAGAAGGAGGGCCCTTCCTCCCTAGCAGGGTGCAGGTAGAGGAAAAACTTAACAGAACTAAATTGAATAACGCATGTAACAACAATAATAGGAGAATCTGTATTAATCTGAGCACAATTACAGAGCGAAAATAATGTTGTTCTCCGCTAAGCTTTCGACCTCTAGGGCTAGGATTTATATGGCAGTTACATCTCAGAAAATCAAGGGATGGATCAGTCATGAGAATCTTATGATTCTCATGCTGATCAAAATAGCAAACATATAGTTATAACCTCTCCTTAATAAAGTTTTGACTAGAAAATTATATATTACAATCAAAACCACCCTTAGGCTGTTATCCCAAAAATATAATGCTAAACAACTTCTACAACTATCGCAATAAAACCGCAGTTGTAGTGTGATAGCTAAAGGACAGATCATCAGCAGGTGTTGACGGGATCCAGTTAACGGTACAACTGTATTAGCGGTTTTCCAGTGGGTCTATAATAGCAGGGTGTAACAATATTTGCCAGTGGATCTGTAATAGCAAGGTGTAACGACATCACTCTCTGTAACAACACACCCTTAACATCTCCTATATACTTCATGCTCGGGATCTTTGGTGCTACAAATGACATATGGAAAGATAACACAAAGACCATAGATCTTCTCCGAACATTAATCCTCAATTAGTCATAAAAAGGCACGATATGTCATAATAATTAATGAAATGGCAGAGTAATGAAAACAAGGTAAAACAACACAAGTTATGATAGAAAGATAGGAAAAAGAGGCAAAGATAGTCCCATTGGTTATGGTCATGAGGAAAAATAAGGAAAACAAATGTAGGAAAAATGTGAAAAAATGGCACCCAACATCTCCCCCCAACTGAAATACTTGCATTTCCTCATGCAAACTCATCTCTCATGAGAATATCTCCAGTGCAGGTCGGTGAGATCATAAGCACCAGCTGTATCTTTTTCTGCAGACATGTACCCCTGATTGGCCATCAACTGTCGTACCTAGGAATTTGAATCATAATTACTCAATTCATAATTACTTTGATAATACTCAACTGGAAACCAGATCAAAATAAACTTGAATCTTAATCCCAGCTGTT
>JAXQQM020089491.1:0-34645 GCA_034641835.2 Pinus albicaulis
TCCATTAGCGGGCATGCCTTTGGTTCGTGGTTATGGCTAGTGCAAATGGTGCACAGGACCACTGTGCCAAATGAGTAGATTGTGTGGGAATAAAAACTAGTCCTCGTCCCTGAAGTAGACAATTGGAAGGGATCAGACATGGAGGAGGAGGTCTTCTGCTTCCATTTTCGAGTTTTTGGCTTGGGTATGTCTAACTATTTTGGGGAGTGTATACTTAATGTTGCTCTTGCCGCTGTAAGCTTTGGTAGATGCTCGCATTTTATTGTATGATGAAACTGTGAACAAATCCGGCAATAGTTGTGCGTGATCTTCTCTTGGTTAGAGAGAAGTCTTTGCGGGAGAGAAGAGACTGTGTGAAAATTGTTTGCAAGGTGCTTCAGTTATTTGCAGTGATTTTCCTGGTGGCTTATTAGGTTGCATAGTCTGCATGTTATCCTAGGTTCAACCTGGGTCATGTTTGGTTGGCGCGCCTTCCCAATTTGCCTCTCATGGTGACCTAGGTATGGGGTAGATTGCCTGGGGACGTTCTGCCTTCCATATTGGTTGAGAAGATCCTCGTGTTTCTTCTCCAATGTATGTATCATGTCAATTAGAGGACGTACTCGCGGGATATAGGTACAACTCTGCACATGGTGATTGCCCCGACACACTAGGAAAAACATCCTAAATACAGGGTTCCCGTCTTGCTCACTTGATGGCGTGAATCGGTACCAGTGGCATAGCGATTCTAAGTCAGGGCAAGTGGCGACCACATGATTGGGTGTTTTACACAACATACATGTTGGTATTCTTTGTAGAGGGCGGTTGGGGGTAGCTAAGGGTTCCCCGATTGATCGTTTTTAGCTGACAGAAAGAGGATGGATCTACTCGTCACACCTTCTTGAGTTGTCAAGATGTTCATAGATTCAGAGTCAGAGCCATCTTCTTGGGAGAGGCAGACTATGGTTGAGCGCAAACTACCTAGTGTTAAGTGGAATCGGGGGATATAATGGCATTGTTCTAAAGTGTGGTTGTCAGCATATAAAGGAAATGTGAATTGTGTTTCCCGCAAAAAAACATAGTAAACACACTCTATAGGATACCACCTGTGGATGAGTTCCAGGGCTGTGCATTCCTCGATGAAGTGGTCACATTCATCACATAGCGCACAGCGTATGATATCAGGGGGAAGATGAATGGGAGTCTTTTAGGTGACTGTCGTTCCTCCTGCAGGTATAGAATAACGTGAGGTTCATCTCCAGATGACTGGGTGGAGGGATCCTCTTGATATGATTGTTGGATGGCGTGTAAGGCATCCCTATATCGCGGTATCTCTGGGAAATGATGGGTATAGTGTCCATAATTGCTGCAGGTAGCACATGCGTGATTTGTACGCAATTTTTTACCTTGAATTTTGTTGGTAGGTTCCTTTTTACAGGAACTTGTTGCCATGATGTCTACCGCAGAGCTAAGGAGTGGTTTTGATTCATCCAGATCTGGGAATATGTGGGTAGGTTGGCCCACTACGTCACATATGGTGCGGCGTGGTGATTCCCATGGCGTGGTGGGATTCTCCATCTTCTTTCCTCTCTTATTGGTTTTCTTAGTCATAACCATCGGCTTTGCGATGGGAATTTCCTTTGAAGGGATGTTTGCGATAGTCTCTTAAATAGCTGGGGCCTAATTAGGATTGAGAAGTATTAACCCTGTAGAGGTGATGTGTGTGACTCCCATTGTGGTAGGTGGGACTAGGTACCAAATTGGTATTGCAAATGATAATTTTGGTAGGACCACTGTGGCCATGACCTGTTGCGACACAAAACTAGCTGGGGGGAAGAGGAAAGGAGTTTGGGAGTTGGTGTAGGCTAGAGAGGCTGCCATGGCTGAGGACTCTGTGTCATTACTGCTCGTCTCTGTGTCTTGACTATATTTGGTGCTTGATGATGACATCATGCACATCAAAGCCCCTGTGACATTTGGTGATGACTCAGGTATGACAGGGGGATCTCCTAGAAATGACCCTAGGATGGATGATGGTTTGAACTGGCTGGAGCCATATTCCTGGTACCGTGTAAGCATCTCGACAGATGTGTCTACATAGGGTAGAATGACATCGGTATTTGTTAGGGGTCGATTTTCGTTGTCTGTCAACTCATCAACAATAATGATGCGGTCTTCATGGAGGAACATCATAGTTCAGAATGTTATCACTCCACCAGATTCCCAAGGCTGAGGAAGGAATCCCAACACAGGTAACCACAAACCAAGATTTTGACTTGGTATCTAACCCTTCCAAGTCAAAGAGGGATCTCTCCACAAAAATCACAGCCAAGAGGGCTAGATGAAAAAGGTTTTAGGCTAGCTAAGAAGTGTAGAAGGGTTTTAATTGTTTTGATTGGGGTTGGGCTCACTAGATGGGGATTAGTTCAAGGGGACTAGGTCATGGAAAATGAGATGGAATTGCAGTCCATTCGATGGGGAAAGGTAGGTAGAGTGCTCAAAAATTAAAGGTGATTTGGTGAGATGTTTTAAGACTGATGAGGAGCTAGGAAGAGCATAGGAGATGCATTCTTCCTAAACTAAAGAAAATGGACAAATTATGAAAAATTTCCCAAAACAGAGCATGAAAAACATGTATTCTGCCTATCAACTTGAAATTTATCATATAATAGAAATGAAAAGTTTATGAGCTTTCAAAAAATTCATACAACTGATCACATAGAAAAAACTATGCCAAACATTCATACCACATGAATCCCAAGGAAATAGCTGCAATTCTTCATTAATTTCCAGGACAAACTAGTTCGTGTTCAATACACTAGCATCCAAACTGATTCCAACCTTTGAATCTTGTGAAGATCTGAGCTAAATAGACCTCAAAACCACCTCCACTCATCTATAGGGGTCGAATCCATGAGATGAGGGAGATATTACATAAAAATCTGAACTGATAGCTAGAGTGTAGGATGATAAAAGTGACTCATTCCTATCTCTAATGAATTGATTCATTACACCAGAAACATGAAATTTTGATGGTTTTGTGAGATTTTGATGGACCAGCTCACCTCCAAATACTCTGAAACTTTCTAGGTTTGATGTCCTCATCAATAAAAACCTGTTGGTAGTGGCCATTTTTCATTTTGATGTCCCAAAAAAGAGCGTAGCTTCCAGGTCACTGTGTGTTTAACAATTTTGTTGTGCTTCAGGAAAACGTGCAGCGCTAGTGCAACACCTTTTTGAAAACTACATTTGGGGGCCTTTCTGGTGTCCAAATTGGGCCCAGCTCATTGTAAATAGTATTTTGTCTACTTTCCAAATGTACCTTTGGGTTTATCATTGGAGTTTATTTTCCTTATCAAAAGTTTATTTTCCCAAGACTAGTCAAAATGTGTAGAATGAAGGTGCAGAAATGCAGAGTGTTGTTGCAGGCAACCTTTGGAGGCCTTCCCCAACTAAAAATTGAGCTCGTGATAGCTCATTGGAAATATATATTTTTCTAGTTATCATTTTAACTATCAAGCAAGTAATTTGGACACTCCATCTATGAGAAAACATGATTTTCCCAAGGTCACTCCAGAAGTACAGCAACTCTCTTGTGGCACCTGTAGTTTTGACATTTCTCTAAAAACATGACACTTGTGTAAAGAATGAAGGATTTTTTTCTTCCTTGGAATACTATGGACAAATGTCTCTCTCAATTTTGTCAAATTCATCTTTTTTGGGTCAGAAACACAGTTTGAAGAAACACCAACTCTATGAGTGGCAAATGACTTGACTCTTGGAATGACTTCTCAAAAAATGATGGAGACATGATGTTTATGAGCTAAATGACCTCATAATTACTTATATGACCTACCTTATGGCTCTTCTACTCAAATGTCTCGTTTCCATAGCAAAACCTAGCTTAGTGGGAGAGGAAATTAGGGTTTAGTAGTTGTGAACAATGATTACTTGGGCACCTTTGGGAAAAGACAACTACCTTTGAAATTTGATCAATTGATGAACTAAAAACTCTTTCACTTTGATATTTCATGTGTTGGCATGTGTAACTCTGAGTTGGCAGCCTTTGGGAGACTGAATACTTATTACATTTGAATTAACATGAAATTACATGAATAAATAAAAATTGTATCTTCGAATGAAACTCACACTTGAAATCAAATTACAACTTTGGAAACCGTCTTGGAGGTCATATTTTCATGGTAAAGAGACATTATTGGGATCACTCTCATACTTTTCTGACCTTATGAAAATGAAATGGTGCATTTTTGGACCTTGAACAATGAAACCTACTGACCTAATGGGACCTTGAATGACCTGACTTCCATGGTTGACTTTAACTGAGACAAGACATGGTGAAATGAGCTTTTCATAGGTATTATTATTCTCAAGAAGACATGAAGGCAAATCAGCAAATGTGATTTTATGACGGAGAGTGAAGTTTTATTGAGTAGGGCTACCATCAGTGAAACAATTTTTAGCATGACCTAATGGAATGATATAAAAATTTCAGAGTGAGACAACTAAAATGATAATGAAATGAATGATTTTGATCACTGATGGTAGAATTCATATTCTGACACTAACACGGAAGATGGAGGATGTTGTGGCTGACATGGCATACATATAACTCTGACCAAGGATTATATTGTAATCCAGTTGGGTGTCCAAGACTTGAATGTCTATAAGGACCGTCTTGTCGGCTAAGCAGACCGAAACGTTTTGGTAGCGGCCAACAGGAGCTGAAGGGCGTCCATCATATGCTCTAAGCATGATGTCTGATGGCTTTAGTTCGAGAGACCCTAACTTCTGCCAGACTTTATTTGACATGATGCATGTGGATGCACCCTCGTCAATTATACATCGGTGAATGGTGATGTTTTGAACTGACACCAGTATTTGAAAGGCGACCATCGAGGGAAGCCTAGGGGTGGCTTTGTCTAAATAAAAAGCCATTAGGCATGAATCAGCAAGGTCGATGGCACCTAATGCGGAAAGTAAGGCTTTCCTTTGTTTTGGGCATGATTTTAATACTTCCAAAGCTGACATAGCAGCATGAGATTGAGCTAGATCATAACCAATACTATAGTTATGGGATGCTTTGGAATGGTTTCCTACCCGCCTAGTTGGACCCTTAGCCATTTTTGGCAAAGGTTCAATAGACATATTTGACATGGTCAAAGGTATTTTTGGTGCACTTGTACTAGCCCCTGACGAATTGGTGTCTGGTGGGATATCGTAATTTCGGTTTCATGTCTGAAAAAACATTTCTTTGCCAGTCATGTAGATTTCGTGGTTGTTTTTTCCGGAATCATCGGGAGTTTGTTGTTGCGTGCTAATTGTCCCTTTATGGGGGAAAGGCTCACGCATGACTGTTGTCTGCTGTGAGGATTTCCATTAGGGGAATTTTGAGGTCTAAAATGGGCCTCCTAAGAAAAATGTACAACCAAAATAAACTTTATGAGAACCAATAGCATTCAAGATGATGATGTCAACAATGGGGGATGATTCACCATTTTTCGAGTAAAAAAGTAAAAAGAATAAAAAAATAATAAATAATAAAAATACTTTTTCAACTCGTTTTTTCAACTTATCTCCCTAAGGGTTTACTCAAATTTCGAGCAGGATTACTCGTTGGATGCAAAATTTAATTCCTCATCCAAGGAGTACCCATGTGTGCATACTTTTGATGGACCCTCCTACACGAAAAATGAGAAATACATGAAAAAACGTGATTGCAATCACATTTTTCGTGTAGCAGAGTCCATCAAAAGTATGCAACATGGGTACTCCTTGGATGGGGAATTAAATTTTTCATCCAACAAGTATTCCTGCTTGAAATTTGAGTAAAAACTTAGGGAGATAAGTTCAAAATACGAGTTGAAAAAATAGTTTTTATTTTTTTATTTTTTCCCTCTAAAATTTGATGATGTAATCAAATATTGTTTTATTATTTCCAGTATTATTTTATAATTTCCTGAGGAGGCCCATTTTTTACCTAAAAATTCCCCTAATGCCTTGCCCATGGTTACTCTGTAGCTTTTTCAGCTCAAGGAGGCTGGGGGCAGTGGTGAGTGTAATGGCTTTACTCACCACATATTGAACAAGAGTGGTTCATCCAAAGATTTTCCCTCTTGTTCTACCTTTGGGGGTTGCTTGGCTCTTGGTTTTGATTTCGGTTGAAGTTGCCTCTAGCCTGAAATCGCGGAAAGCGTTGTTGATTATTTCCCCCCTGTCTAGGATTTCCTTTAGGCTTGGATTTTACTTTTTTGTTAACCGCGTTGGGAGGAAAATTTGGATTCTCCTGATTATATGGTTGGCGCGATTGGGCTTGGGAAGGTTGCAAAAATTTCCCTTGTGCATTATTTTGCATGGGTGGGTTTTGTGTTGGGGACTCGGCATATTGCGGTCCTTGTCCCTGGCTTATAAATGGTTGTTGGGGGGAAGCTCTTTCGTCAACATGTCTAGCTACGTATTGGGTCCCCTGAGCCAGAGGATAGCGTCCTCCATGCTGATGGTGGTATGATGATGCCCTACTGGTCAAATTTTGTGGAGGCGCAGGATGGCTTTGATAGCCGGGTTGCGGTATGTTCTGGGTAGAATCATATGCTTCACCGGGGTATGGAACGCTGTTGCTTAGGTGATTTTGGGTCAATGACCTAATTCAACCATCTGTGGAGTTCGACACGCCTGGGAATTATTTGTAAGTTTGTAGGCGTAGGGCGTTAGGAAGAATATTGTAAATATACCCTGACTATATATAGATCAGCTCGAGTAGTTGGGCCTTACTGATGGTGTCCTCTTCGGATATGGGATTTTATTGTGCCACATCCTTAGAAATATTTGCAATGAGAGTTTTCAAGAACAAGTCTAACAGAACTCAATCGTCGAGTTTGGATTTGCACAAACTACGATGCCATCGCCATTCGTGGAGATGGTCTGAGATATGAACGGCGGGTGTTTGCCTAAAGTGGGTCAGTAATTCCATTTCAGAATCGTGGTGGATGGATAACTGAAAATAGGTCAGGAATGTAGTAGCAAGGGCACTAAAGGTTCCATATGTAGTAGAGGGCTTCTCCACATACCATTTCGCGACTATTTCGGTTAGGGTGCATTGACGATTTTGTTTGATGAACACCACAGTTGGAAATCCATCACATGATTTCTAGGGTCTTCCACTTACTTCCCTTAAAACTTTGGAATGTCCGAAGGCAGCTTCGTGGGCATGGGAGGCCATGTAGGGTTGTGTGCAATGGGATCGTTTTTCAACTTGGTTAAATATGGTAGATTTAACAAAGCTATGAAAGGTGACTGCGAGTTTGTAGTCATTGCAACTTATGAAAATACAATGTTCTAGTTAGGAATAGGGTTTTCGTACCCCGCTGTGCAGTCACCTAGCTTCCCGAATGGGTAGCACTCCTCTGCTTGCTAGGTGTTGTGGGAGGAGTGATTTCTGGTGACCCTGTGGGGGTGTTCACCGGTGTGACATTGGGTGATTGATTAGGGTTCCCAACTAATGCTACCCCAATAAAGGATGAACCAATAAGGGTGGCAGTGTTTTGTCTTTGATGCCTATATGGCGAAAGCCCTGGAACCCCTCCTGATAATGGGGGGAGGTCCAAAAGACGTCTAGATCGACGAGGTCCCGTTGGGTCTGTTCTAACGTCGACTAGGTATGATTTTGGAAATATTTGAGAGGATAGATATTACAATCAAAGAAAAAATCCGATCACATACATAAAACAAAGCAAAAATAAAAGAAAATTTTTCCCTTTAGATTAATCCTATGTGAGCATTCAATCAAAAAATATGGTTTTTGTTGTTTTTGCGTATGATACTCAAATCCTAGAAGACTTAATTGTCCTCACATGCTCAAATGTATCAAATTACTACTTCAGGTTTCCACGCGCAAAAGGCTAAGATAGGCGCGCAAGTCGTTGTTGAACATGCGCAGTCAGGTGCGTCTGTCTGTGAAAAAGCCGCACAATTTTCATGCAAAGAAATTTCTGGGAGTTCTTCAGCTTCAGCCTCTCACTGAGGGTGAATCAGGTAGTGAAGGAGAGAAATGGGGCAGTACCATCCCAACTCCACAACAAAGAAAGTGGTCTATGCAAAAAAGCACAACCACATAAACTTGGAAATAAACGTAGTGGAGTTGCCAATCCTGTGTGTGTGTGTTTGGCACACGAATGTACCAAATCACACCTGCTTAAGAGGAGTGGTTTTTTCCTCTTAAGTTCTTGGTCACAGGCAGAAAATAAAGGGAGTCAAGCAAGTTAGGGAACATGCTAAGACATAAACATACTAAATAGTGAAATAGCATGCATATTCAAACATAAAAACTAAACTAAAACAAATAATACAAAAGCTCTAAATAGAGTCAAACAACTTCAATAATCCAAAAGGTGGCGCTTACATCCCCTCTTATTGAGTGTTGACAGGAATAAAGGATGAATTGTTTACCCACTTGCCAAGGGACCCTTAGAACTAGGGAGTTCAAAAACCTGATGCAAGGATGTCTTTACTTCCGAGCTACCTTTGTGCAAAGTCTCTCTCTCTCTACTCTGGTGGACTAGAGTTGTTGGATGGACAACAATTGAGTCCCCTTTATCTCTGCTCCGGATCACACATTTCTGGATTGCTTAGGGAAATTTTGGCCAGGATGAAAATGTGTTCTATTGTTCATCTCTTGGTGGCCTTTTAGAGGAGAATTAAAAATCTCCTTCCCTCTCTTGTTACATTAATGGATGGTGACCCAAGAGAGGAGGGTGATTCCATTGTGTGCCACATTTATTCCATTGTGTGCTCCCTTGAGGTCCTAAGGAGGCTTCGGCAGTTTTCCTTAGGTAGCCTCAAGTGTGGGATCAATGTCCTAGAGTGTGTCGTGTGGTCTCAGAAAGTGACTTCCGCCACTCTCAGGTTTGCGTGGCTTTTTGAGGAAAAGCCGCAGAAAGGCACGCTTATCGAATAAAAATGCTCGCAAAGGTGCATTTTGTTTTTTCCTTCAGTGCACAATTTGATTTTCCTCTTAGACCTTAGAGATTTTTAAATACTTCAGATTTTGTAATGTGCCTCAACCCTATAAATCCTTCTGCCTGACATTTAATAATGTCATCTTTGCTTGTCTCATTTTCTAGTGATAACATTGACCATAACCATATTGAGAATTTCATATTAATTCTATGTGATTTTGTGCATTAGAAACAATCTACAAATTCTTGTTGATTTCTAAGGTGCCCATCATGTATAAACTGTGCCTATAGTTTTCATCACATGGTCATAGTTAATATATTGAAAAAAAAATCACTCAGAAAATTATATAAAACACACATAAAAAACCAGACACCAAATAATGGCGGAAAAGGCTTCAGCCTCACAGCTTCCTCACATATTTTCTCATTATTAAAATAATGTAATTTTACAATTAAATAGATGAGGAGATAGTGTCTCAAGATAGTACATGCTATCTTGAACACCTTGTTGAGATAATTTCTCAACCAAACACACACCAATATAGGAGCTACCTAAAATAACTCCTATCTTAGAGGAACAACCCAAACTAAAGAGTTAGGCATAAATTCCTAACTTTTAATATTTAATTTATTTTTATTTTTGGATTTATTATTGTTTTATGAGAGAGGCTAACATTCCCCCCTTCAGTTATAAATCCAAAATAATAATGAGGAACCATCTTCCAAGTTCTCATGTTGATCCTAAAAAATATTGCCTAAAAAACCGCCAAAGCTAGATGCTGAAAAACTGCAATTTGAAGAGACCATGAGTCAGCTACATGTCTAATTCATCTCTGAATTTTGCTTGACAACTCCATCATATGCCAAGTTGCAAAAGGATCCATCTGTCCTTTGCGTGAAATCAGCATCCTTTGTCCACTGACAAAATTTTTTGAACGCCCACTCGCTGATGATGTAAAAAAAACCTCACTGTTGCTTTTGTTGTATTGAAAACTGCTCACTGCTTCTTTGTTGTTGACTGCCCACTGGAGAATTTGTTGATGCCCACTGGCTGTTGAAGATGCCCACTGGCTACAAAAGCTTCCCACTAGCTACTTTTGCTAGTTTTGTCGAGACTTTTAGTCTGACAACCGCCGTCAATTTCATTGACATTTTCCCCCCTTTGTCAACTAAAAGGAGAGACACTTCTCTGGAAAGTTTTCTTGAACTTCCCCCTTCAAGTATTTTTACACTGGTGTACTCCCCCGTTCAACTGCATGAGAGTAACACCTTCTTTGCACTATCGGTTGCACTATCTGTGATTGTATTCGGTTGTAGAACTGAGACAATCTTTTGACTGTGGATGACCATTTCCAAGTGTCAATCCATTGATAATGTATCTTCAATCTAGCTGATTGTTGTTGGTTGCGACATTTTTCTGAGGAATGATTTGGCTTGCCACAATGGCGACAAGGATGGAGATCAAAACATTGATCTTCCATATGATCGGTTCTTTGACAATGAGAACATGTCGGTTTGACTTCAACTTCGGGTTGCGTGCATTTCTGTTTGTTTGCAACTTTCTCAGAATTTGCTGACGTGATTTGTGCAAGAAATCCTGCACTAATGAACTTAATTGGCTTGGAATAATTTGGGATATGTAAGTGGGAATCATCTTTAACATATCCTAAGCCTCGTCGATTTCTGTTATTTTGAATTTCTTCCCATGGCTTGATGATGGGCTTGGAAGAGATTTGAACTAGAACAACTTCGACACTAGAAGCTGTTTGGATGAATGACTTATCATCTGGATGGTTCAAAGACCTGAAAGTATCACTCTTTTCTTGCAAATCATTTCATTGTAGTTGCGACTCTAGTTGAAGAAACTCAATGGTTTCATTTGTTTGTTGTAGATGTCGTGAAAGATCAGCAAGAGTTTCTTTGCTGATTTGCACCATGTCTTCATCACTGGAGATGATCAAATTGTGAAGAATGTTTAACAACTGAATGTGTCGCGCCATCTGAACTTTCTCTCTTGAATTCAGGCTCTCTTGTCATAGATGTCGTGCTTTGAACTGTTTCACTTGATTTTGTTACTTGAATGACAGGCTCGCTTGCTATGTGGCTTGAATGGCACACTCGCTTGATTGGTTGCTTATTGCGCTTGCTTAGAACACTTTCTTGCTTGAACTTTTGAATTCACGCTCGCTTGATGACGATCGCTTTACTTGAACGCTCACTTGACTTGCTTGAGTACTTCACGCTCACTTGAATGAATAGTCACACTCTCTTGATGTAGATTTCAACTTGCTTGATTGGTGTTAGATTTGAACTTGTTTGGTTGCTTTAATGGTTTCTGCAATGAAATTCACGCTGGCTCGCTTGATGGTTTGAACTTTGTACTGACTTGATGCAAATTTCTTGAATGAATACTTACGCTCGCTTGTAGGAGATGTGAACATGTTGCTTGTTTGCTTTAGAGTTAAAACTCGTGCACTCACTTGATTTTGCTTAAAGGAAGGGTGTCGAACACCGTCGAAAATGCACCCAAGAAAGCTTACAATGATTTTAATGATTGACTTAAAATAATGAATTCACTTGTCCTTTAAAAATTCATTAACAATGAATTTTTAATGATTCACTTAAAACAATGAATTTGATTATAAGTTCTTAAATGTATTTGCAAGAACGTTGATGTAGAATTTTCTTTGAAACGGTGGAGTTTTCATATTCATGAACTTGATTGTATTGTGTGAATTTGCTTGTTGAGGTAGAATTCCGATGTTGAAAACTTTGATTATTTGTTGTAGTGATGCAAATGCATGTGTTGAGCTTAATTATGCTTCCTTGTAGCTACTTTGTTACAGATGTTGTGCTTGTTTGTATTGAACTTTATGTATGTGTTAAATGAAATAATTTATGTGTCAAAACTAGACAAAAATCAAAAGCAACATCATGAAGCCATAAAAAACACTCGCCATCACAAACACACTTGGTGTACCTAAGATCCCCTTATTCAATTTCGGGCAGATCTAGGACACAATCACCACAAAAAATATATGCTTTATTAAACTTTGGAGTACATAATCATTCAGTTTCACAACATCTTCATGGAATCAAAGTTCCAAAACTTCTTGGAAGAAAAAATGACTTCAAAAAACAGACTCAACCTCCTACAACAATGAGCTTTCTTTTGATCACTCCAAATTTACAAAAAAGGTGAATCCTTATCACTCCACAAAATCACTTATTGCTCCAAAATTACAAATAGAATTTCACTTAAAAAACTCTCACTCCACCTTTTTTTTTTTTAAACTAACTTATCTCTCCAAACTTACAAAAAATGCACCTTATTTCATCCAAAAATTAAAAAATTTCACCTTATCACTCCACAAAAGCCTCACTTTACTACCTTTTCAGTTTTCCATTAAAATGGAAATCACTTGAAAATTGAATTGTTTTCAAATATATATATATTTTTACATTTAAAGCACACTCTATCTCTTCAAAGTAAATGAAGTGTACTCCTTTTTAACAAAAGTACTTTCAAAAAACAAATTTCAAATCCTTTTATAAAACAACTCACCCTTTAATGACTCAAAAGCAATAAAATACTACCGGATATTTTCTTTCCTTTGTTACCTTCGCAAAGACTCGTTTGCCTTACTATATTTTCTTCACATAGAATTTATTTATATCAAATATTCACCGGGTGGTCTGGATGGGAAAATTTCATTACATTCAAGGCAAACTATTCATGAAAGTATTGAGCAAGGCAATCATAAATTCAAGCCTGGGTGGAAAGATATTTTCCGCATGAATCAAAAAGAGCTTGAATCTGCAATACGAAAGGTATCAAGTGATGCTTCGCCTGATCCATGTCAAAAATCATATCTTATTCAGAACCTTATGACCAGTAGGTGGATTGTTGCCCAACAAAAGTTGCCCCAGTCAATCTGGGAATGGTGAAGACACACCTGGGCGTTGTCTCTCATATCAAGATTCAGATTAGAAAATATTTGGATGTGAGCATTACAATCGGAACTGCAAACTAAAAGCTGCTTGTTGTAACCAAATTTTCACTTGTAGATTTTTCCATGATAAAGTTAGTGACCACTCAATGGACGAGAAAGCAACAAAAAAGATGATGTGCATGAAATGCTTGCAGATCCACCCTGTTGCTTCAAATTGTGTTACTCCTTCCTGTAAAGGATTTTCTATGGCACATTATTTCTGCAATATTTGCAAGTTTTTTAATGATGAAAGGTCATCTTTCCAGCTCTTGATATGCGTGTAAAGAATTTGGCTCACACATATTGTTTGAAGCATAAAGGATAAAGCGACAAGGATTAATAGGCTCTCCGGAAGGATTGCTATCTTCAAACGCTACTACAACAGTGGGCCAGAGTGGACAAAGTTCTAGTAGACAGGATTGTTGTAAGAAGATATGCAATAGGTCACATTTAGCCACAAATAATCATGTTGATAATAATGATGATGTTGTGGTTCTGTTTCCAATTGATGAGATAATACACTGGCATAATGAAATCAGAAAGGAATTAAAGGAAATTGCAGAAGAGGCACGACAAATACAATTTTCAGGAGATTTTTTGAATTTGTCCTCATTCCTTTGTTATCACAGTTCTGCAACCAAAGTATGATAGAACTTCAATTTGCACCACAAATAATTTGATTTTGTTTATTTCAACGTCCATGGTAATGTTTGTTGGTGCCTCGGGCTCCATCGACCAAGGAATTCCTTCTATCACCCAGCAAGGTAACGTAGGTACGTTGGCCTGTGGCTCCAGCTACGGCTCCAATTATCATACCTAATATTTGTTAATTGTGATGCCACGTTCATACAATCAAAACTATGATATGTGATATAATAATGCACTGCTCATCATTTTCTATGCTATCAACAATCACAGCCCAGCAACGCAATTACCGTATGTTGTTGCTACCATGTATCATCTGCTGCCCACGAATTATTAAACGTTGCTTGGGTAACATTACCTGCGTCTATACCTTGGCCACAACTTCAAAGTATTAATGCTGCCAATCAATTTTTTCTTAACACTGCCAATCGACTCACCCTTACTTCAATGCTCCAATACAACTCGACTTCCTCATGCGCTACCCAATTTTTGCTTCAAAGCTTCAACACAACTCTGATACCACATATTGAAAGAATGATTAACTCAGAAAATACAGAAAACACACATAATAAACCAAAAACCAAATAATGGCGGAAAAGGCTTCAGCCTCACGACTTCCTCACATATTTTATCATTATTAAAAGAATGTAATTTTACAATTAAATAGATGAGGAGACAGTGTCTCAGGATAGTACGTGCTATCCTGAACACCTTGTTGAGATAATTTCTCAACCAAACACACACCAATATAGGAGCTACCTAAACTAACTCCTATTTTAGAGGAACAACCCAAACTAAAGAGTTAGGCATAAATTCCTAACTTTTAATATTTATTTTATTTATTTTATTTTTGGATTTATTATTGTTTTATGAGAGAGGCTAACAGGGTAAACCTACTATGATAAAAATCTTCGCGGGGACAACCAATAGACATGGTTTACATGCCACATGGCTCAACAAAATACCAAAGGGTGCACAGAAAATGCACTTCTTCAAATTTAATGAGATTTTAAACTGTCAAAATCAATCAAGCATGAGTCACAACACTTCAATATGTTTCTTTAGTGGGATAAACAATGTCCATTCATTGATATATACCTCCAAGAACTTGTGGATAAATCTATGAAAGTTGCTATGACCACCCTAGAAAATATTGCAGGTGCCTTATTTAAACTAAAAGGCATCACTGTATACTGGAAAGTTTTTTTTTATTTACAAATGTGGTCTTTTGCCTATCTCCTGGTGTGATCTTGTTCCTATGGTATAGTGAGAATCCATTCGTAAATTACTAGGCCTCTTGTCCTCCTACATTTTTTAGTACTTCATTTATGAACAAGGTGGGGAACAAGTTGTGTACACATGTATCATTGTGTTTCTTTAAGTACAAACAAATCTTGATTTCACCTCTCATCTTATCCTACACTACCATTGTACTTACCCACTCTGATTCTTTTATTGGTTCAGTAATCCCTAAGTCTAGAATTTTGTCTAATTCTTTGTGCACTTTCTGCTTGTAGATTGGGTTCGACATGTAAGGTTTTTTTTTTAAAATTGCTTTACACATGGTGTTAATGGGATCTTCATTTCTTTGAGATATTCTATTATTCCTTTCATATTCAAGAGAGTAGTTGAGAAAAAACCTTGATACTCGCACAACATATTAACAATATTTGATATGTTCTCCTCATCCCAATAGTCTCCAATAATGACAAACTTAGGATTATATTTAGTTCTAGTGTTTACCTTGCACATTTTGATGGGCTTGTCATAATATGAAAATTCAAGTTATAGGCCAACTAATGTGTGCTTTCCTTCTATTTCTAGTATCCACAAATTTCTTAGGTCATCTGTTGCTTCGTATTCCTCTGTTATGATGTAACATTCCACAATTTTTTGAAAAGGTTGAGATTGTCAATGCATGAGACACAATGGTATTGATGTCTGAGAAAGTAGATCATCTGATGTGAAAATATTTCCTTTAACGACCTATAATTTTGTGATCACAAACAAATCACCTGATTTGAATCTAAAATTCATCTTAAATTTCTATGTCATCTCTAACCAATTCATTGTTCCTCTATGCATATCTAATTCAATATTCCAACTTTGGGGGATGGTGTCTAGTGTATGTACAAATTTGTGCACCCATTATTCTTCTAATACTCTTTTCTTGGTTCATATAGTGACACACCCTTTCAGATAAGTGGTCAAACACCCCATGCCATCATATTTAGTTCCTTCATTTTTTGGGTCCAATCTAGATATTATTTGCAACAAATTTCTACATGTATGCTAGTTTTCTATCATTTCCTTATGTGTAGCCCACCATCGAGAAGGATTTGATTTCAACGCTACATCCAAGGCTAGCAATATGAGATTCTCTTGTATATGTGAATAAAAATGTTTCACAAAGGCACATACATCTTTCATCCCTATGATCCAACCCACTACATGAGTTTAAATATAGGAACATCTTTTGGTGGTTACTTCATGCAGCCTATGTTTCTAGTTATCGAATGCTACATTTGAATATTATGTGTAAGAGATAAAACCTTTCCATATTAGCTCTACATCAATGGTTGTATTAACATAACCATTCCTATGCATTATCACATTGTAAATATTATCAAGTTATTCTCTGCTTAATCCATCCATTATTGGTTCCACATATCACTCTCCCTCGATCGAATATAATGGTGTTTCTACCCTCAAGTCACCAGATTTGAAGATGATATACCTTATCATAAGGCTAATTATAACTTGATTTATAAAGGTCGCAACAATCTCAAGTAATTTTGGATAAGTATTAGTATCATATATGATTTCAATCACCTCAAAATGAGCAATGTTTTTTACTCCATCAATATTAAAATATACTCCCACCCATCTACCAATAGGAAATATTCTTGATTTATTTACTATTCTTAACTAGATGTGGTCTTCCCATAAACTATTATGACTACTTCAAAAGAATGTTAACATATGAGCCGAGGTCTAAGATAATATGGTACATTTTGTATGATATGATCTATGCATTAAGTCTAAACTCCATGATTGTTCTCTTCTTGCACATAATTTGCTTCATTGCACACCTAAAAGTAAATCCTTCCTCTTGCACACATTGCTCAATAATCTCATGCAAATTATCCAAATCCAATCAATCTTTCATAATTTCTAGACAACTCTTCAAGAAATTATGAATGGGACATGCCTCTTATCCCACTTCTCTTGGGATAGACTTGACATATATCGACGGAAAATTGTATAAATATTGTGCTTGTTGCACGATCAAACTCATCGAACCCCATTCTATTGCAACCAACTCTCTTATGACTTCCTTATGTGTCTTTTTTTCTCTTTTTGGATCAAACCTAGGAGATGACCTTATTGCCTTCCTCACCCATTGGTATGGTTGGCTTCCTTATCCATTTTCATCATCTCTTGTCCTTATTCCTCCATGTTTTATTGCTTCTACTTGTAGTCGATCTACACGTTCTTTAATATTTATCATTTTCACATTTTGTCCCTTATTCCCCTTCTAATTCACAATAATTTGAGGACAGTCTTCAGTTACATGGTCTAATTTTTTGCTATAAGTACATCTTGTGCAAGGGTTAGGGAAATCTCAAATGAAATGACCTGGATACCCACAGTTATAAAAAAATATCAGGCCCCTACCTCTCCCAAACCCTCCTCTGCCTCTACAGTAAAATAATTTACTTCTGCCTTGCATCCTTTAACCTCTTCCTGGGTTAAATCCTCTAGGCATGTTATAGATCAACATTGCAGCTTCAGAACCCTTTGTCTACTATACCCTATATGTATCACTAGTTCAATCCCTTAATAAATCCAATACACTACACATGAATTTTTTTCTAGTGACTTGTAAAACTCACAAAACAATGTCTTCACCAAGTTTTTATATTTCTGCATCATCAGACAAGATGTTGGTATATGTTCCCAAACTATATAAACCTCATACCTTATTCTTCTACCTTTCGTTAATGGATTCGTGGCTCCTATGGAAATGTATGTTGTGACAGTTGGACATTCATTCTTATGGTATCCCTCCTTCCTACATATGGTGAAACAAAAATTTTCACACTTCTCCTTACCTTTTACTAAGTCTAGCAACTGTATTGTCAATGATACCAATTGTGACTATACTTTTGCTATCATTATGCTACTTTCACTACATGCGGGGAATGTTTCTAGCTTCATGGAAGTGTCTAGTGCTTTAGAATTCGTGGAAAACTTCTACTCAATTAAAACAATACAGTTATGTGGCAATAAAATTGTAAGAAACCATTCTTGATGCGACACATTTGGAATTTAAAATGATAATTTTCTAGTAACACCATGAACCTATGTTTGTAATACCATATCAACTCACCAACATGTTGTTTAATCACCTTGACCTATTTGAGTGTAACAACCATTAAAACTTCATGTAATAAAGTTAATAAAGGAAAAATAAGACCATGGTCATGGGACACGTATTCCAAGTTGAATGTTGGGAAAAAAACATAGCGACCAGGATCAATTGTGATTAATTAATGCAATGGAAATTGGCAAAGGAAATGGAAAATTCTTTGGAAAGGAAAAGTGGCGTTTAATGGAATTTTATTTATGAAATAATGGAAAAATAAGAGAAAAGGAAGGTGAAATATCACAGGTTTCATGTGAGGAGGAAAATGAAGGAAAATAATGGAAAATGAAGAAAATAGAGGCCTCATTGAGAAAAAGGATTTTGAGGATTAGTTCATGGCTTTTGCTCGTTTAGATTTTTTCAATCCACCTTTTTGTCAGTGCTAGCTTGGAGCTCTCTATTCTCTCTGTCTCATACTCTTGGACACTAAGATTTTTCTTGAAGAACTCTCGGAGGAGTGTGGCATACTTGGGATTTATATCAATAAGGAAAAGGAGAAGGAAATTTTAATAGGAAATTGGGATCGGTAACTAGAACGGGTTTTTCTTGCAGGTACCGAGTTTCATTTATGATTTCCTTGATAGTTTTGGCATGCATGGTACATGCATGTGGTTTTTTGGTTATGATATTTCATTAACATTAAGGATTTCTTGGATCGACAGTGGTTTTTCCAAGCCTTTCCATTCCTGGATAGCCATGGTGTTGTGGGTTTATGTTTGCTTTCTAATTAGTTCCCATGTTCCTTATGGTTGTTGGTTGAGTTACTAGTTCCTGTAAGCCTTGGTTGGAAAAATGCTTTGGAAGCCCTATAATAGTTTTGGGTTGAGTTACTAGTCCTGGAATCCTTGGTTGGAAAAACGTTCTGGAAGCCCTTAGTGGGTTGAGTTACTAGCCCTAGAAGCCCTAGTTGGAAAAACACTCTGGAGGCATGGAAGAAACTGTGGGTTGATTTACTAGTCCTGGAATCCTTGGTTGGAAAATATGCTCTAGAGCCCTAGACATCTTAGGTAGAGACCGATCTGGTAATGGTTAGTGATGTCTGGTTGTGAGGTGGAGTCACTGGTTAAGGTTTGAGGTGGTTTGGCCTCTAGAAGGTTTGGTTTGGTTTTATTGATTTATTCCATGATATCCCACATTCATGATTGGAATATGGCACGTGGGTGACTGGCTGAAAGAAATATTGTGTTCAGCCGAATCTATGGTCGGGTGGTATATGGAAGTCCCAAACCTAGTTTCATTTTTCATATTTTAATAAGAGTTCTTCTCCTCTTGTGTATTATGTGTAAATGTGTTTGTTATCATGTGATGTTAATGGTTTTTCTATCATTTTTATTATGTTGGTTATAAGCATGGTTTTATGACAAATCTTAATCATGGCTCTCATTATTTTTTGTTTAGAAAATGAATGTATGACCTAATAGACGGTAATGTAGCTATTATGAGAGGACATCAATCCTTCTTGGCGATTCTCAGATAAGTAAGAAGTTTATGTGTTCATATGTGTTTATATAACCTGTAGATTACATGTTCATGATGTGTTTCATGGAATTTTTGTTAAGGCTAAGCCTTTTCGGATCAGGTCCTTGTTCAATATTTTCATTAGAGACCTTAAAATATTTTTATTTATCATTTTTGGAAGTTTCATGAAGTTTTGGGTAGTGGCCTGAGTCCTGGCCCTGAAAAAGTGGCTCAGACCCTGGGGTAGTTGGCATAGAAGTACCTAAGAAATATTGGAGTCACCTAGATGCCTTGTTGTGCATGTGACTAGAGGGTTTGGGTCGCATGGAGAGGTTTTCATCAGTTTTACTGGGGATATAGATCAGTAAAACACCAAGTTGTCTCAAGGGTTGAGCATGTGGAATGGTTGGTTGGCTCCTGAAGGTCCTGTAACATTTGAGGAATGTTAGATTGGTTTTGTCTTGTTAATTTCACTTCCTTAATTGTACCTGGGGATTTGAATCATACCATAGAAACTCTTCGTCACATGTTTAGCCTGGTGGACTGGTTATCTTAGGTAAATGTGGGAGGATGCAGTTATAGGGTGGTATTAGAGAAGGTTTTGTTCTCTTTAGGTGGAGTCTAGTTTCCATTCTATTTGTGTGATATCTAATACCACGGGGTAGTATCATAGCATGGTTTTGTTCTCCTTGGGCAATGTCTAGTTTACGTTCTCCTTGTATGAATGTGTTGTCATATGTACATGTCGGTTGCATATGTGTCCTTATGCTTGTGGTCTATGTGATTGTTGTTATGCATGCATTGTGTCTAGTTGGTATTGTAGTTGTGGCAGCATGCATGGTAACTGGATGATGATTGAGTTGATGTCTATATATTGTTATGATTATTATTATACATGTATTGTGCTAATCTGGTTGATCTTGCATATGATATATCCTCCCTTGAAATACATTGAGGTATGCTAGTTATGTTTATGTTTTGGTTTAGCTGACATGATATACTTGTAGGAAGAGAAGATAAAATAATACTAACAAGATGGTAAATTATAATTCATGAGATTCTCCCTATAGATTATATAAGAAACATGGTGATGAGTACTCTCCTCACATAACAGAAACTTTGAGAAGTTTGAAGAAATAAATAAGAAGTTGCAAAGAAGATAATGACTGAATCATTCAATCACAAGAGAGACTTTCTAGGGCATACAAGAAGCAATCAAATGCCAATGTAGATATCCTTTAGAGCTTGCATAGACAGGAGCCGCTTAGAATCAGTCATGTACAGGAGGACAAGACTAATGGAGCATATGGTAGCAGGTCACATGGTGGGCACAGGTTGGATAGAGATGACACAATCAGAGATGGCAGATTCTTTGATACACCTAATAGACGAGGTAGTGGAAATGGGCTTTACTCTAGTTCTGGTTCAGACATGTATCATGGTCATCATCACTATCATCCTTATAGGAGGAATGACATGGGATATTTATCGGATGAGCTCAAGAAGGAAAAGCCACTTACATTTGATGGATAAATGAAGAAGTCACATGATTCAAAAGCTTGGTCGCTTGGAATGAATAAGTTATTCAGATTGCATGATTACTTAGAGAACATGAAGGTCAAAATAGCTACATTCAAACTTAAAGGTAAAATAGACATTTGGTGGGAAGATGCAAAGAATGTCAAAGGTATACATGAAGAGGAATTGACTTTGAGTGAGTTCGAGAGACTTTCCAGGAATAAGTATATATCTGAGAGATGCTATGATGACAGGGTAATGAAATTCTATGAGCTAAAGATGGAATTTATGACCGATGAGGAGTACACTAGCAAATGGTTGGATTTATTGAGGTATGTGCCTTATTTCAAGGAGGATAAAGAAAAGATTCAGAGATTCATCAGTGGATTATCTATAACATTCAAATATAGGATTGAGTTTGATGAGCCTAGATCATCAGAGGGAGCCATTAGGAAGCTAAAGCATTGTTATGACCAATCAAAGCACATATCTGAGGCTAAGGAGTATTGGCAAGGTAATGATAAGGAAAATGGGATAAGAAGTGAACAAGGCCTCAGGACATATGTAACAAAGAGAATGCAACATCACCTAAGAAGTTAAATTTATCTGACAGAGGATGAGAATTTTAGTCTAAGGAGCAGAACAAGGGTGCGAGTTGTAAGCCTTTATAGTGTTGGACTTGTGGAAAGGATAATTGCAGGTGAAATTGTCCACAACATCAGGGTGGTAGATCGTAGATCTACAGTGCTCATGAGACATAGACAGTGGGGGATATTGGAAAAAGTAGTCCTTGAATTTATGTATCACTGGATAAAAGGCAGACAAATCACCAAGAGTCTATTATCGAGATGGACGGTAAGATTTATGATCAAGTTGTTTTTATTTTAATTGACCCTGGATCTAATTATAGTTATGTTAGTCCTGACTTGGTGGATAAGTGTGGTTTGAGTAAGGAAGTGCATGTAGAGTCTTACTAAGTAAAATTGTCTATAGGTACAAAGAAAAGGGTTCATCACTGGGTAAGAGTTTGTGCATTTGAACTTAATGGTATGCCTATGTTAGTACATTGAATGTACTTCCATTGAGATCATACAATTTTTCATTGGGTATTGAATGGTTGTATCTTCACAGGACCGAGGTGGATTGTTATGACAAGACCATTGATTTCTTGGATGACAATGGGGAACAAAGAATCTTATAGGGTAATAAGAAAGCTACATTAGTTAGAGTGGTTACATCTATGCAGGAAAAGCGCAGTCACATGAAAGGGTGTGTGTTATTTGCAGTACTTATTTCCAGTGATAAAGGTAAGGATGTTGAGGATGCAGAGGTATTGAAGAAGTACCTGGTTCTACAACAATTTCAGGATGTATTTTCCACAAATATTTTAGAGTTGTCGCCTCGTAGGGAAGAGGAATTTTCTATTGAGTCGGTACCAAGGGCATCACCAACATCAAAAGCACCATACAAGATGAGAACACCAGAGTTAGTGAAATTGAAGTCGCAGTTAAAGGAAATAATTTAAAAGGGGTACATTAGGCCAAGTGTGTCTTCATGGGGTGCATCGGTATTGTTTGTAAATAATAAGGATGGTACTCTCAGGTTATGCATTGATTACAGCAAATTCAATAAGGTGGCCATCAAGAACAGGTATATGTTGCCGAGGATAGATGACATACTTGATTAGCTTAAGGGAGTAGTAGTGTTATTGAAGATTGACCTGAGATCAGGATACCATCATGTATGCATCAAAGAAGAGAACATTTACAAGACAAATTTCACTACTAGTTATGGACATTATGAGTTTTTTGTAGTTCCATTTGGTTTGACTAATTCTCCAACTACTTTTATGTGCTTGATGAATATTGTGTTGCATCCTTATCTGGATAAGTTTGTCATTGTATTCATAGATTTTATATTGATATATTCTAAGAATGAGGAAGAACATGTCGAACACTTAGCTACAGTGTTGAAGTTGAAAAGAGAGCATCAATTATATGCTAAGCTTAGTAAATGCAATTTATTCAGACAAAGGTACATTACTTGGGGCATGTTGCCTCCAAGGAAGGCATAACGGTGGACCTGAAAAAGATATAAGCTATCATGGAATGGGAAGCTCCTATGGATGTGGATGAGGTAAGGTCATTTATGCGGTTAGTAGGTTATTACAAGAGGCTTATTTGGAACTTCTCATAGATTTCTTATCCTATTACATCGTTGCAAAGGAAAGGTAAGAAATTTGAATGGACAAAGGAATGTGTAATCAGTTTTGAGCAGCTGAAGCAGTTATTGAAAAATGCTATAGTTTTAAAGATTGCAAATCAAGATAAAGAGTTTGTAGTGTGCACACATGCTTGCAAGAGATGACTTAGTGGAGTCCTTATACAGGAGGGACATTTAGTATGCTATGAATCCAAGAAGTTGAATGAGCACGAGTAGAACTATGTGACATGACATGATCTTGAGTTAGTAGCGAGCATCCACGCATTGAAGATGTGGAGGCACTATCTTCTTGATAGGAGGTTTTTCTTGATGAGTGATCACAACGGATTGAGGCACTTATTTTATCAAACGAATCTAAATTCCAGGTAATCTAGATGGTTGGAAACGATCAATGAATTTGACTTTGTGATCAGGTACATTAAAGGGAAAGACAACAAGTTTGGAGATGCTCTTAGCAGAAGAGTACATGTAAATCGCATTCCAGCTATGAGTTCATATGGGACAAATCTACAAGATTTGATTTTACATGCATTACAGCAGGATGAGAGGTATAACGAGCTTAGGCCCAGATTAAAATAGGGTACAGGTGATCAAGATGTGGACTATCATCTCACAGTGGATGGATTGGTCAGATTTAGGGATAGGATATACATGTCAGACGATAGTGAGCTCAAGAAGCTTAGCTTGAGAGAATTTCATGCTAAGTCATATTCAAGTCACCCAGGATATCAAAAATCATTGACACCTGTGAAGAAGTATTATTATTAGCTAAATATAAAGAAGGAAGTGGCATAGTCTATGGCTAGATGCTTGGATTTTCAATAGGTAAAAGAAGAGTGTATGCATGCAAGTGGTTTACTACAACCAATTATGATTCCATAATGAAAATGGGAGGTCATTTCTATGGATTTCATCACAGGTTTTCTGAGGACATCTAGACATCATGATTCCATCATGGTTGTGGTGAACATATTGACAAAGGTAGTGCACTTCATTCTAGTGAATTCTACATATTCATCTAGTCATGTGGCATAGGTATTCATCAAATATGTGGTGAGGTTTCATGGTGTACTAAAGAATATTGTGTCAGACATGGATGCCAAGTTCACTTATAGGTTCTGGAAAGAGTTGTTTCCATGTTTGGGTATAAAGTTAGCCTTCAACACAACTTATCATTCACAGACAAATGGATAGACATAGAGTGTCAATAGGATATTGGAGGACATCTTGAGGATGTATGTGATGCATCAAAAATGAAAGTGGGAAGAGTATCTACCTCTGGTTGAGTTTTCTTACAACAATGGGTATCAAGGTTATTTGAGGATGAGTCTATTTGAGGCACTCTACGGGCGGAGTTGTAATACTCCTATCAGTTGGAGTGATCTAGTTAATAGGGTATTGATTGGACAGGACATGTTGGTAGAGATGGAATGGGAAATGCAGGTTATCAAGCAGAATATTTAGGCATCACAGGACATGCATAAATTTTCTGCAGATTAGAACAAGATGCTTAAGGAGTTTCAGGTTAGCGAACATGTGTATTTGTGCATCAATCCCAAGAATATCTCTTTGAGGATTGGTTCATGTGTGAAGTTAGCACCTAGGTATTGTCGACCTTTCGAGATACTTGAGAGGATTGGACCAGTGGCCTACAGACTTGTACTGTCTTTGAAAATGAAATTCCATGACGTTTTCCATGTTTCATTGATTAAGAAGTATGTTAAATATGTTGATATGATGTGATTGACTAGTTTTTATTGTAGGTGAATCCAGAAGAATAATTCCAGCTAGAACCTCAGTGTATTTTGCAAAGAAAAATACTCATGCTCTGGAACAAAGCAATTAGGCAGGTTAAAGTGTAGTGGAAGCAGTTTGCTCCCGATGAAGCTACATGGCAGATAGTTGATCTGATGTATGTTATGTATCCCTCATTGTTTTCCAATCAAGGCAAAGCAGTTATGGTATATGTTTTGATGTTGTGTTTTGGCCATGTTCATGTTCATGTATATGTATGTAAATATTGCATCGATTTGTATTATAAAGATCCAATAAGCAGTATGGGTGTAGTTTTGTTATGGTTGTCATGTTGGTTTGCTTTTCAGCATGTTGCTCATTGTAAATACTACAATGATATAAGTTATAAAGATCCATGGTTAGTATGCTTTTCTTTTTAGTGGTATTGTTGGTTGTAGGTTTCATTGAACACTAAGGAAAGTGTTCCCCTAAGGGGGAGGGGCCTATAACATCCCCGGTTTAAAACTTCATGTAATAAAGTTAATAAAGGAAAAATAAGACAATGGTCATGGGACACATATTCCAAGATGAATTTTGGGAAAAAACATAGTGACGGGGATCACTTGTGATTAATTAATAGTTATGGAATTATCAAAGGAAATGGAAAAGACTTTGGAAAGGAAAAGTGGCATTTATTAGAATTTATTTATGAAATAATGGAAAAAAAAATAGAAAAGTAAGGTGAAAGGTCACATGTTGCATGTGAGGAGGAAAATGAAGGAAAATAATGCAAAATGAATAAAATAGAGGCCTCGTTGAGAAAAAGGCTTATGAGGATCAATTCATGACTTTTGGTGGTTTAAATTTTGTAAGTTCAACTTTTTTGTCAATTTTAGCTTGGAGCTCTCTCTATTCTCTCTATCTCTCATACTCTTGGACACTTAGAGTTTTCTTGGAGCACTCTTGGAGGAGTGTGACATACTTGGGATTTGGAGCAAGAAGGCAAAGGAAAAGTAGGAAAGTGAAAGAGGACAGTGGGATCAACAACTACAACGGATTTTTCTTCCAAGTACTGAGTTGCATGTATGTTTTCCTTGCTATTTTTGGCATGCATGGTACCTGCATGTGGTTATTTGGTTATAATTTTTTATTGCCATGGAGGATTGACCAGTTGATAGTGGTTTTTCCAACCTTTCCATTTCCTAGATAGTCATGGTGTTGTGGGTTTACCTTTGTTTTTTTATTGGTGCTCATGTTCCTTATGCGTGTGGGTTGAGTTACTATTTCCGGGAAGCCTTGGTTTGAAAACACTTTGAAATACCTATAACAACTTGGGTTGAGTTACTTGTCCTAGAAGCCTCAGTTGGAAAAACGCTTGGAAGCCCTTTGTGGGTTTAGTTACTAGTCTTGGAATCCCTAGTTGAAGAAAAGATCTGGAAGCCCGATGAAAGTTGTGGGTTGAGTTACTAGTCCTAGACTCCCTAGTTTGAAAAAACACTCTGGAGCCATGGAAAACTTGGGTAGAGACCAATCTGGTGATGGTTCGTGATGTTCGGTTGTAAGGTGGAGTCACTGGTTAAGGGTTGAGGTGGTTTTCTCTCTGGAAGCCATGTTTTGGTTTTCTTGGTTTATTCCATAGGATCCCACATTCAAGCTTGGAATATGGCACAAAGGTGATTGGATGAAAAAAATATTTGGTTCAACCTAATCTATGGTCGAGTGGTACGTTGAAGTCTCAGACTTGGTTGTATTTTTCATATGTTAATAAGAGCTCTTCTCCTCTTGTGTATTGTGTGTAAATGTGCTTGTTACCATGTGGTCTTAATGGTTGTTTTATCATTGTTATTCTGCGGGTTATATGTTGGTTATAAACATGGTTTTATTACAAATCTTAGTCATGGATCTCATTATGTTTTTTTTAGTAAATGAATGAACAATGAATGTATGAACTAATAGATGGTAATGAACCTATTATGAGAGGAAATCAATCGTTCTTGGAAATTCTCAGATAAGTATGAAGTCCCTATGTTAATATGTGTTTATATGACCTATATATTACATGTTCATGATGTGTTTCACATGATTTTTTTCATGGCTATGTTGATGGTAAAAAATGACCTCATAAACATGTAAAGAAGACTACCTAGTCAGAGCCCCAAATAAGCTCTTATCTGTTTGGTGTATTGGTTCCAACCAGTTCAATTGGGTCTAGTTACCCTCTCTCCTTCTCCTTTGGCTTATAGTATGTATATTACTTGCCAATAGAAAAAAGAGAAATCAGATCTTCCCTCTTGGAGAGCTCTTACAAGAAGGTGATCATTAAGCTCACTCTAAGGCTCAGCCAAACTGCAACTAAGTTCTGCCCCTATGTGAGAGGACTTATAAAATGAAAAAGTAAATATAAATTCATATCTACCCTAATATGTAGGGAGTAAGAAGAAATTCTAAATCTATCTCGATTAAGAAGCTATAGATCTATCCCAACTGAGAGCAGAAAAACTAAATAATTGGGGATTTTAACATGTCTAGTTTATGATGAATATTTGGCTAATGAAATAGTTCTACTAGTAGATATTATAATTACCAAAACATGTTATGTTTGAAGATCAATTAACAATGAATAATTTACTATCAAAACCAAGAAAAAGTTCTCATAATTTCAATAGTAATTAAATCAACTTTTGATGAAATATTTCTAAGTAAATAGTTACTTAGAAATCTGATTTAAATACTTGAGAAAAGAGAAAATAATAACAAATCTATGTGACTATGAATTAGATAGCTAATTCAAAATAAATTTGTCCTCACATCAAACATGAATGCACAATATGAACAAACTTTACACAGATCCACCATTAGATAAATGAAATTTTCAATTAAATTAAAATATTCAAATTACAAACTAATGAAACCTAGTCTCTTTCTTTGTCCCTTGGATTGTTCTCCATTAGTATTTCACATATCATAAACTTTTCCACTAAAAAAAGAGTTGCAATTATGCAAACTCTTCTCCAATACAAAGTTTATATTTGAAAAAGAAAAAATCCCATTAACTCAAATATGAGTTTTCCTCTCACCTACAACTATAATCCCCTAAAAAAATATTATCATCAAAGCCTCTGGTTTTATATAAGAGGGACAGACCCTCACATTCTCAATTCCACAAAATCCATATTTATAATTACAAAAACAAAAATAAAAATAAAAATGAGAGAGCTTGTTGGAGAATAAATTTTCTCCAACCAATTTTAATTGGTAAAAATTGTCTTTCTCTCTTGCTGGTGCAATTTCATTGTTTAAAGTCTTCTCTTGCTTATCTCCCTAAATGCTCTCTTGCCAAAAACCATTCAAAATACATAAATTAAAACAATTTTGGTGCACACAATAGAAATCAAACCATTTCCCAAGAAATTGTTAAATTAAAAATAAATTAAAATCAAAAGAAATTTTCATGTTATGATTGCTTCAAATGGATCAAATCAATCTTTGAGTATTTTTTAGAATGAATTATTTACAAGAGTTTTCTCTAGCTGATGAAATTTGTTCAAATCAAAATAGAAAAAACTATTTTTTTGTCACAAATTCATCACTTTGTTTTTTGCTAAATTTATGGGTCATTCAGTAAGAAGAATATACTCAAGGTAGCTCTGGTTTTTGAAAAAAATTTTCGCGCCCGATCTGCATCTTGCTGGGCTCGGCTCTGCCCTGCCTGATCTGGGCGTGGCGCTCTTCATCGCTGGGGAGGCCTCTGGTGGGCGGGTCGTTCTGGTCTGGTGAGGTTCTGGCCTTTGGAAATTTCCAAGCCCTATCACTTTTGAAATATTTTTGCGCTCGTTCTGCATTTTGCTAGGATCGGCTCTGCCCAGCCTGACCTGGGCGTGGTGCTCTTCGTCGCCGGGGAGGCCTTTGGTGTGCAGGGCGATCTGGATTGGTGAGGTTCTGGCCTCGTGTCTGCCTTTGCTCCTGTGGTTTGATAGCTCTGGGTGTTGTTCTGTGTTGGTGCATGGGGTTCCTGCTTTGACCCCTGCCCCTCCATCCCTGACCATGTCGATTGGAGGTGAATCCATTCCGCCTTCAGAATTAGATGCATTTCGTTCCCTTGTTGCTGCAGCTGATAAGCGGCCGCCCTCGGCCTCGCAACAAAAGTTCGTCAAGAGGTTGGACAACATCCCTACGGTGTCTCTACCGATAGATGATACTTGTAGATCTGCGCTAAACCTTGCCGAAAGGGGCCTCATCGGCCAGTTTACAGGGCTATGGCCATCCCCGAAGGCAGTTGATGATTGGGTCAGACGAAACTGGATCCCACTGGTTAAGGAAGGTATAAAAAGCCATTTTGTAGGCAAAGGGTTCTTCGTTTTCATGTTTGACAGCGTGGAAGATCGAAGCTTGATCTTCAGAAGCAGACCTTATTTCATGGGCCCTCAAGGGTTATATTTGAACAAATGGTCTCCAGATTTTGACCCTGCTCAAGATGTGCCCACAGCCGTTCCTGTTTGGGTGCGCCTCCCGCACCTCCCTCTCCATTGCTGGGGTCAAAGCTCTCTGCAATCCATTGGCAATGCCCTTGGCAGGTATATTGATCAGGCCCCGAGAAAGGATCAATTCTCCTACGCACGCATCTGTGTGGAAGTTGATCTGGAGGTCGGGCTCCCTGAAGCCATCAAACTTTCGGTGGCAGACTGGTCGCACATTCAAGAGCTAGATTACGAACAGCTGCCCTTTAAATGTCGACATTGCCACGAATATGGGCATTTTGCAAGATATTGTAAAAAAAAAAATGAAGAAATAGCAGAGAAAGAAAAAGGCGAGCAGTGGAAGCAAGCAAAGAGAACAGCAAGCAGCAGGCAAAATAACAAAAACAAAGTAAAAGAGACAGGGAACAAAACAGGGCAAGAAGACGTAAGTAATCAAACCAGTGGAAGCAGGGAAACTAACAGCATTGCTGGAGACAAAAACCCCTTCGAATCCCTCACTCCGCCGTCAGACCCTCCAGAGGCCGAGCAGGAAGATCTTCCACAGATGAATAACGCAGACAATCAAGAGCCAGGTAACATTCCAAATCCAAACTCTAGCAATACTTCTTATCCTTCTTATGCTGATATCATAAAACAAAAGAAGAAGAACCTAGAAAACACGGGCTCATCTGATGAGGAAACCTTTGAAAGGCCATCTAAAAAAGTAGGAAGAAGAACAAACAAGGAAACTAGGGAAGAAGAATCAGAACGACAGAAAACCCTAGGCAGTCAAACAACCATTGAAATGTCCATCGGGAGAAATACAAGACCAAGGGCGCCCAAGGGAGGAGGTCCCACCCCATCAAGTGGTAAATGATGTAGCTGGTCTCTTGGAACTGTAGGGGACTGGGTAATCCCAATAAGGCAGAGGCAATCAAAGATTTTGAAGATGGAAACCGCGGACATCCTTATGCTCCAAGAGACCAAAATAGAAGGGGAAACCCTTCTAAACACTAGCATTATGAAATGGAAGTACGATTCAGGAAAGGCTGTCAGTGCAAGGGGTTCGGCCGGAGGAATAGGCACCTTTTGGTCAAAAAACTCCTTCTCATTAGATCGATTCTCTGAGACCCAACATTGGATCTTCACAGAGCTGCGCCACATTGCAAGCAACCTCTCCCTTGCTCTGTTTAATCTGTATTTCCCTGTTCATTATGAAGAAAAGAGAGAGTGCTGGAGGTCACTCTTGGAATATATAGAGCAGATCAATCCCACAAATATAGTCATAGGCGGTGATTTGAATATAATTCTAGATTCCACAGAAAAAAGAGGAGGGAATTACTCAAGGGATCCTTTCCTCAATACAGTGGGAAATCTGATACTGTAGTGGGACTTAGTTGACTTCAAACCCGTGAAAGGCAAATACACCTGGACTAACAACAGAACAGGAGTAAATCATATCTCTGCCAGGCTGGATAGATTCCTCATCAGCAGCTCCTTAATGATGGACAACAGAATAGTTTTTTCCAAGATTCTCGCAAAGCTCACATCGGATCATAAGCCAATCCTTTTATGCCTAAAAGAAGAAGAAGACCTAGGTCCCCTCCCATTTCGTTTCAATCCTCTCTGGGCAGGTAAAGAAGGTTTTTTTGAAACAGTACAAACAGCTTGGAGGGCAGATGTATTCGGTTCCCCAAGCTATGTGTGGGAACAAAAAATGAAAAACACAAAAAAAGCTCTTAAATATTGGATAAATAAATCCATGCAAACCCCCACTATGCAGAGGAAGGAGGCTGTTCTGCTGTTGGAAGGAATACAATTCGAAATGGAGGAAAAGGACCCCTCTCCTACAGACCTAGCCAATGAAAAATCTGCCTAAAGGAATACATACTGTTCTTTTAGAAATGAAGAAGAACATTGGCGCTTAAAGTCTCGAAGTTTGTGGCTTAAATCTGGGGACAGAAATACCACATACTTCCATAGACAGTGTAGGGCACGCCTCTCACGCAATCATATAGCAGAAATCACCATCTCTAACGGACAGGTGTATAAAGGATTTTCTCAAATCAAAGAAGCAGCTGTAAAACACTTTCAGAACCTTCTTAGTGCGGAAAGAAATGGGAATGAGGAGGATGCATTAGAGTTTCTCTCAACCATCCCAAAACTAGTCAGCGTGGAAGATAATGACTCTCTGATGAGCCCAGTCACGGATGAAGAGATAACTAATATAGTCTGGTCCATGGAACCAGACAAAGCTCCAGGGCCTGACGGTTTCTCAGTTCATTTTTATAGAATTTGTTGGGAGATAATCAAATCTGATCTCTTCAGAATGATAAGAGGAATCTTGAGGAAGGCAAAAGTGGGTGGAGGAATAAAATCTACCTTCCTCGCTTTAATCCCCAAGGAATCAAATCCAGGCTCCTTTGACAGATACAGGCCGATATCACTCTACAATTCATCCTACAAGATCGTGGCCAAACTTCTGGCTAACAGAATCAAGCCCCTTCTTCAAAAGCTCATCTCTCCGGCCCAAGGAGGATTTGTAAAAGGCAGACAACTCCTGGACAATGTCATTCAAATCCAAGAAGCTCTGCACTCCAGTCAAATCCGGAAAGAACAAGGTATGATAATCAAATTGGATATGTGTAACGCCTTTGACAGAGTTAATCGTTCTTTTCTGTTTAGGGTCCTTGCAGCCTTTGGATTCAATCAGGAATTCATAAATCTCATCAAAGCTTGCATTGAAAATATCTGGATCGCCCCAATGGTGAATGGTAGACCAGCAGAGTTCTTTTTAGCTACTAGGGGTCTGAGGCAGGGCTGCCCTCTTTCCCCCTTTCTCTACATTCTGTTAGCTGATTCACTAAGCAGGAAGCTGTCACAGGAGAAACAAATTGGCTCCATTCCAGGGATAAGAATTGTGCAAGGTGTTGCTCCAGTGAATCATGCGCTCTTTGCTAATGATTCACTCCTCCTCGGGGGAGCTTCCATGAGAATTGCTAACGCCTTCAAGATCATTCTCCAAAAGTACTGCAGCATCTCAGGAGCGTTAATCAGTGAGAGGAAAAGTGTTGTCTATGGATGGAATACAGACCAACAATCTATTGAAAGGATAGCCAGCGTTCTTGGGTTCAAAGGTTATGCTGCGTGGGACAAAATTAAGTACTTAGGTCTCCCTTTGACGATGGGTTCCAACCGCAATCACCTGTGGGGGGAGGTGATTTCAAAGTTCAAAAAAAAGATTGCAGCGTGGGGCGGCGTTTGGCTTTCCACAGGTGGCAAGCTTACTCTAATTCGATCTGTGCTATCAGCTCTTCCAACATTCCAAGCCTCTCTGTTGATGGCTCCAAGGCAAATCGCAGATCAAATCTCCTGCCTTATGCGGAATTTTCTATGGAATGGTGGGAAGGGAAACAGCAATCGATTTCACCTAATTAATTGGGAAACAGTGAAGCGTCCCTTTGCTGAAGGTGGACTCCAAATTCGCGATCCCCAACATGCAAATTTAGCCTTGGGCTGTAAACTCCTGTGGCAGCTTTTAACCGAGCCTACGCATCCTGTCAGCCAGCTCTTAAAACTTAAGTATCTTAAAAATCAGTCGTTCTCCTCCTTTAATCCAGCGCTTGCTCCTAGAGGAACGCAGGCTTGGAGGCTCTGCTGTAAAGGGATCGATTTCTTCAGATCCCATTTGTATAAAATCCCAGGGAACGGCAAAAACATATTGCTGTGGAGAGACCGAATCATGGGACATCCTCCACTTTCAGCTATCAATGAAATTGCTGATTTAAGAGTTTGGTTAAGTACAAGAGGCATCCGAAAAGTCGAGGATATCGCTGAGTGGGACATCAAAGGTAATTGGCAGCGTTGGAGATTGCCCAACATTCCAGCGCGTTTAAAAAACCAGTTGACTACTCTCACAGATGCAATTACAGATTTTACACCTGTGCATAAGGACGAGGAAGACTCTTGGGGATGGGGGAAAACAGGAGTGTACACAGCCAGGCAAGGTTACTTACAGATGCAAGGCAAAAAGGACTCTCAGCACCCGGAAACAGTGTGGAATCAGTTCTGGGAAAACTTCAGCATTCCCAAGATAAATTTCTTTTCCTGGACCTTGTTCCACAACAAAATCCTGACTGGAGATAACCTGTGCAGAAGAAACATAGCAGGTCCTCATCGGTGTGTGTTCTGCAAAAATGCCTTGGAAACCTCAGTTCACATGTTCATCGATTGTGAGTATGCTCAGAAGGCCTGGACTAGCTTCTTGACAGGTCTGAATGTGAGACCCCCTGTTCATTGTTCGATCACTAACATGTTCTCGTCTTGGAGAGCTCGATATCCCCTCAACATCGCTGAAAAGTCTGTTTGGCTTAAGGTGTGGATTGCAGCTCCAAAATACGTTTGATGGAAGCTGTGGCTTGCCAGAAATGATATTATCTTCAACCAAAAAGAAACAACTGCAGATAATGCAGCAGAGCAGGCCAAGAAACTTCTTTTAGAAACTCTGAGACATTCCATAGTCAAAGAAGATAGCTCCCTTCGAAATGAAGAAAGGGCATGGCTGGATGGCTTCTCCCCCATGCCGAGAGTTTCAGCAATCATTCGTCCAAATCATAAGGAAAAATGGCAGATTAGAGACACCTTGGATAGTTTCCAGAAGTGGTGGAAATCACAAGGTAAATGCACTATCTTCTTTGATGGAGCCTTGAAAGGCAACCCAGGCAGGTCTGGAGCAGGTGGGGTTATATACTTCCCGAATGGGAGAAAGGAGGACTTCAGCTGGGGACTTGGGTTTAAAACCAATAATCAGGCCGAAGTCCTCAGTCTTTTAAAAGCTTGTCAACTGGCCAGAAAAGGAAACTCAAGGGAAATCTTAGTATTTGGAGACTCTGAACTGTTGATAAAATCCTTAATAAACAAGAAAGGGCTCAAGGATCCAGTACTAAAAAAACAACTTACAAGAGTGAACAGACTTCTAAAGGACTTCTCCTCAGCACAAATCTACCACATCCTCAGAGATTTAAACACAGAAGCAGAAAAATTGGCAAATACAGGATGCACTCTAGAAAAGAGCATGATCAGCATAAATGCAGGGGCACCGAATATGGCATCTATTCCCTAAATGGGTAAGGCGTCCTTGCAAAAGCAGAGAATTGTAATGATAGAAACAGTGAATTGTAATGCTTGATCTAGCTTTGGCCATTCCTCTCCATCAATAAAAATATCCGTTTCAGTTAA
>JAXQQM020079852.1:0-152917 GCA_034641835.2 Pinus albicaulis
TCATGCACCTATGTCCAAAATAGGATACTAAAAGAGAAAAAATCGCTAATATTCTCTTAACCAAAATAAATCCTTGTGCACGCAACCATAGATATTATCATAAGCACACAACAACCAAGTGACCCAAACCAGGTCATAGCATATAAGCATGTACATAAGTCTTTCATACATAATATTATATCAAAATCACCATCTCTAAGTGTCATCAAAGCTATCTCACTAATAAGGGACACTACAATTTCTATGATCCAATCGAAATTCAACTGGAAAAGACATTTCAAGAGAAGGTAATTGTATATAAGCTAGTTTTTGTAATTAGATTAGCAATTTTTGTATATGCTAGATTCAAATTTATTTTTATTGATGAATTTGTAATTTTGTTACTAATGTTTGACATGTACATACATGCAAGAATTAAAATGCTTACATGGTTTCATTGAAAGTATGACTATACCTAGTCATGTTTCCTTCATTGAGTTAGAAATAGGAATAGATTAATTTTATTCTCTGTTTGCATTTATTTCATTATTTCATATTTTCAATAAAGTAAGTAATGAATTCGATTTATTTTAGGCATGCCATTTCAATTATACAAAAGCAGCTGAGAGAATTTCAGAAGCTCTTGAATTATCATATCATACATATTTTTCAAGCCTTCAATTGTCTTGTTTTTCAAAATTCATCACATTGATCAATCATCATACATGAAATTTCAAGGATTCGCTACAATTTTGCAATTTTTTACTCTTAAGTATTTTTGAAAAAGAGCTCATTTTCACCATTGTTTTCCTCCCATGTAAATTTGAAGTGGATGAAATATGAAAACTCATTACTTAGCATTTTTAGATCAAATAAGTAGGTGATGTTGAACTTCTGCAAAATTTGAGAAAAATTGGGAGAACTTAAAGATTCACGAGGTAAACTTACAATCAAAATTTTTCCAGGTATGTGTTTACATGTTCACCACCATCTATTGTTTATTTTACTCTTCAAAGGTTGTTTCTTATAACTATTTTGTTTTGTTTGCAAGTATTCATCGACTTCATTATGAAGATTTAAGATAAGAAAGCAGCCAACCCTTTTCTCAAAACTACAACATGTTCAGGGAAGTATTTATGATTTCGTCTAAAAATTTGAAGGTTATCTAATTTTTCTTATATTAATTGAAATCCTGGTAAGTCTTGATAAATTGTCGAAGGAGTCATATAAGATCATTATATTTCACAAATCTCTTCATAAGAAAGTTATGATAAAATTATTTTCCGATCAGAATTTCCGACAGTTAATTAAATTATTAAAGGGTTATTTATTTTAAAAGCAAAGTTAAATTAGTCACTTTATTTTTTAATTGAATACTTTAAAGAATCATCGGACTCACATGTGGCACATCATATATCTCAATTTGCATATCGAAGGTTTTGAAATGAGCATACTCCAAATATCTCCAATTTTCCGATATTCCTATTCCCTTCGATCAACGATGAACCTTTCCTTTCGATATCACATCATCTATATCGCAATATTCTGTATCGCAATATTTGATCAGGGGCAGCTCCTACAATTTCTCGATCAGAAACTGCCGATGCAAGACCTCCAATATTCCTTCTTGCTCATTCTCTGATAAAATGACTTTGCTAAAAATTATGATGTCCACACAACCCCAGACTCGATATGAAAATTAAGTTTAGTTCTGAAAGATATCACGTTCGTTTATAAATAACAATTTTTGTAGGGGCATATTTTTAAAGGTTACGATGTACCAGATCCGATATAAAATTAAATCCATATAATAAAAATATCGAGTCTGTTCTTCATATCATCGGCATATCAACAATATTACATATCGTGCTCAAATATTCTGATTGCCGATTTCTTATAAAGTCCAAAGTCGGTCTCAGCAATGAGCCATGTCATCTATTGAATTCCCGTTATCGCAAGAACAATATTGATGTTTCCTTTTATTTAACAAATTCATTCTTCTGATATGATTATTCTTTGATATCACCATCATTCCATCGCAGTTTCCCATCGCACATTCTCATATTGCAACTTTTCCATCGCAAAACTTAAATGAAGCTTTGTCTTAAGAAATTTCGATGCGATAAAATCCTACATATATCTTTATGCCATTGTTTTTAATTATTATAGAAAATATTCAATTACATATTGGAAAAGGTGGAAGTCACAAATTTTAAGTTATGCATGGCAAAGAATCTTACAATGTGAAACATTCTGTAAGGCACTGACCTATCCGATTATTAATTCATATTTTAATTTTTTTTTAATTCTAATTTCTCTCCATACTTATCATATAAAGGTTTAATTCCTCTTCATATACATATACTATTACATTATTCAGTATTTTGAATAAACTTCAATATTCTGTGGTGATATAAATTCAAAATGGAAGAAGAAAATAGAAAATTCATCATTGCAATTCATAAAGAAGCATATATTCATCCTCATTTCTGATGGATTCGATTCATTTCTGATTCCTTGAACAAGAAACATTTCTTTCTTTTAGTTTTGTTAGCCACCTATGAATTTTTTGCCAAGCAAACAGGTGGCTAAATTGTTTTTGAGCGTTCAAGGAATGCACTTCCTCTGAAAACACATCATCCTTGAAGCGTCCTTGTGCCTTTGCCTCTTGATGAATCCTCATTGATGTTTCCAGTTAAAGAGCTTCTCTGTTTCCGTGAAGAATGCCCAAAAAGGCCTTTTCTCCCGTTCTAATTTCCCTCATTAACCCTCTAAATCATCCTAAATCCCCTTTCAAACCCTTCAAATACCTTTTGACTGGTTTATTACTCCCTTTTTCTCTCTACCGATTCCCTCTTTAGCCTTAAAAATCCCCTTTTTTGGCTTAAAAATCCATCATTTTACCATATGATAGGCTTAGCCCCTTTGGGCCAGTCCCTAACCACTTCCCCTCCATAAAGCCCAGTGCTAAGACCAAGCGCTAAGTCAAAGAGCGCTAATTGGAATCGGAAGATGTTGCGGAGCACATTCTGTGTTAAAACGAAAATCCCCGATGGGAGGAGGACTTTGTTCTATGTGTCTCGGGAAAAATATCCACCGTTGATCCTATTAGATCTAACGTTCATCTCAAGTCGTATCAGGCCCCGCCTATTCCCTTTATAAAACCTTCGATGATCTTCTCCACCATCGATTCATATCTAGATCCGACGACCATCGCTGCACCGCTTCCATCACCAATTGAAACTTTTTGTTGTGCCACCCTTCCGATCCCCTGATTGGCTGATCCCCGATTGAACCTGAGCCATCCGCCTAATCAAATCCTATGACCCAGATTTTTTCTTGCTCCGCCCCACTCCCCCAATTGATCGCCCTCCGACCCAATCGCAACCGTCCACCTAATCTGATCTAGCAGCCCAAACGCAATTGCTTCATCTCCCATTGGGGTTTTGGTTCTCCCATCTCTCTCCCTCAGATTTGATCGCCACCGTCCATCTCCTTTGATCCGATGGTCGTTATTCCTCCCACCCACTAACCAATCCTCCACCTGTACTCTCTCTCTCCAGATCTTAACCGTTCATCGCATAAGATCAGATGACCCATAAAGAAACCGCCGTCCGCTTGACCCCACTTTAACCGACCGTGCATCTCCTCATATCGTGCTCCTCCATCACCGTCAAATATCACAGGCCCAGAGCCAATGGCCCATAGCAATATCATACAGATTTCGTGTCCGATGTTTAATGTCTAACATTTACGCGATATGGGCAGTTCTCTGGAGCCATGTGTCAGTTGAAGACCCATATCACGTTCAAAAAGAAAAAACCGCCTTACCCACTCTTGGCTGCGTGAAAACAATAGTTTTGATCTCGAAAACCACTTCCCCACTTTATGTCCCAAAGATCCATCTACAGATCCTGACCGTTGATCTATTTTGATCAATGGCCCTCATTGCATCTCGCATTCCATTCATTGTTTTTCACCGCGCGTCCACAGAACTTCGTCACATCATTGCAGTCGTTTATCTCCTCCTGAGATCCAACGATCCTAATCAAATCGCCCTTCGCCCATGACTGGTTACCACCATTCCAACTCGTTTCATATGTTTTTCATTCATTTCTGTGTATTTCGCCAAAGTCCAAACTTTCACGATTTGCATTGAAAGTCATATCACTCGCTGAACATTAAAATTTTAATGTTTTGCATTAAATATTATGTTATTCTGCCCGACCATCTAAAGTCATCCCATTATTCGAATCTCCACCGTCGATCATCGCCACCAGACCGGATCGAATGGCCCACGTGCATTTCTCCACCAAATCTTCATCTGCTACATTTTCACCATTACACTGCATTTTCACCAGTTTTCCCTTGCATCCACCGTTTCCCTTCATGCTGTGCTGCCATCCTCATAGCCCTCCACAGCATCTACTCTCCCACCACATGGATTTCCTTAACAGTTTGTGTGTTGTTGCAGGGTATAGGCAGTGAAAACCGCCATTGTTCACAATCACTGTTATAGTGGCATAGAGCGCAGAGAAGGATATTTTATGAGCCTGATATTGCAACAGAAATATTTGGGAAGGTCTCTACAGGAAATATTTCATTAAAATTACAGTGTTCGACCCTGTTAAACCTCTCCAGCATCATTAAAGCTCAAATTTTACAGAAAGAGACAGTAATGAAGCGGCAAAGAGTATAAGTGGCTAATCAGAGAATTTAATGCCCATAATCGAAGATATTAAGCTTTAATTCAGTGTTCAAAGGGAAAATGTACCAGATTGAAAACCTCATGATTAATACAGGAGGCCTCAAATGGGCCTAATGCACAAAAAACAATATTGACAGTGTTTCACACCAGTAGAAGGTTTTTCCCCATGAAGGACAAGTTCCCATACTGTTATTTATTCTACTTCGAGCCCCTAAGAAGATCTACATCCTGACAGAATAGTCCTAATGCTACCAGAACATTTGTTATGTAGTATGGCAGACCTCACAGTCATTTATCTGCCTTTGTTTATTCACTAGCATACTGCAGAGTACTACAGCCAAAGTACATCAAGGAACATACCTGGAGTAAATGTCAGCCTGTCGAAGACCACTCTTTCACCCAAAGAGAACTGAATATTAATGCATAGCAGTTGAAACAGAAAGGGCCTCAAGCCATTCTTCTTCCTCTTTTTTAATGTTTCATTTAGTGCTTCATCTACCTCCTCTGTGGCTCTTTTAGCTATAAAAACTCATGAAGAAACTCATTGTTGGTTGTTGATTGGATATCCGTGAATTGTAAGCTATTTCTCTTGAGATATAGTTCTCTGTGTAAAGTTGTAAGATAGGCTGAAGAAGATGTTTTCAGACTGAATATCAAGCTGTTGGCAATGTTGTACATGACTGGTGTTGTTCTTTAATATGACAAGCATATTTCTTTGGATCCTGATTTAAAGCAACGGTGATGTATTTCTATCTTTGTCTTTGTTTTCCTTTGTGATTCATCATATTCCATTTCTTCCGGTACGCATCAGAAATCTGGCATAGGATATACCCTTGTATGGTACCCTATGTTTTTTCTCTCCCTACCTTTGATGTTTTCTGTTGTATGTGTTATCTGAGTATTGATTCAAGCTAATTTAACTGCTGTAGTGGCCAATATTACTGCTAGCTGATGTATGAATTAATGAATCTTTTCTTAGATGTTCTTGTTGGTTTTTGATTGAAAGAATTGGGATACTGGGAGTTTAGAATGATGATTCTGTCTCACTAGGGTCTCTTCCATCAATTTAACCTTCCTAAGTTCCCTTAAGTTGGATGTCAAAGCATTGAGGGTTCAAATCCCCTCTCTGATCTCAGGCCTTCACCTTTGTGTTTAAATCTTTAATGTTCCCCTTGTCCGAAGATTTTATCCTTTAGGAGTTAGATCACAGGTGTCTAATGGCATGTCCTGTCCCTAGATATGATTCATAAGTGGTCATATTGGAGGTTTCCTTGCCTTTCACCTTCCCTCTCACCATTTCATATCACACTATAATCTTTAAGATCCAATGCTTTATATGACTAGCCCAATTGAAAGCCTGCATATTGAATAACAAGTAAAACCTTTCCTGATTCCATTGCCCAATGGTCTCGAGTGTTCTCTGAGTTATCTCTCCTTTGCCTAAAATCCTCTTTGCTCATCCTTGTCTTATACTGAACCCTTCCTTCCTGATTCCCAACAACCAAACAAAAATAAAAAAAACAAACCCTGCGCCTTATAACTAGCCTAAAACCTTAAAACTGAAACTTCAAAGACTTATATCTTTTCCTATATAGAGAGATCCCTCTCTAGACATATGAGGGCTAGATCATGAGGTCTGAAAGTGGTTCTGATGTTGTCTCATCTTTTGGTATTGCCAAACTTGCCAAAACATGGGAACCCCAACAGTACCAAGATTTTAGAATAAGAGGAGAAGCTATAGAACAATTAGAATTGTCAATAATTTTTGATTCTCCATATATTAAACATTATATATGAATATGAGTGACTAGAGAAACCCCAAGTATAATTGTCTTCCCCATCATTTAAAAATACTTTTCCATTGTTTATAATGGTAAAGGTAAAAAATGGTTTCAACTACATTCTTTGATTCTTTAGCCATGAGTGGTGTCACCATCATATATAATATCGGATGGATTAGGTCATAGGTACGTGTCATTTACATGAATTATGATTCTACATATTCCACCAATGCTTTACACTTTGCTATCCATAGTTGATGCCTCTTGTAAAACATATCTAACCAATACTTTTCTATTTTCCATCAAAATTGACATTCAAGAAAATTGTAATATCCATATAAACCCTCTACAAATTGGTATTTAAAATGGAAAGATAATTATTTATTTACCATGATTAGAATGCCTAAAGAAGATTAATATCAAGAAATCGTTTGTAAATTAGTTGGTAACTAATTCAATTCGTTTCTCACCCTACTGGTTCTCTATAGTTAATACTAAGATGTATGACTTTTGAAGGGGAGAGAAGATGTCACTTGAGCCCAAATTTCTGCCTCTTGCATATCACATGTAATGGCGATATAGTTGGTCATTGCAGAGCCACAACAAGGGAGAGTGAGGTTATTATAAATTGGATAAAAACCTTCAAAAAGAGAAGTCGCTTATCAACAAGAATGTGGATATCGTGGCCATTAATGTAGGGCATTGATTTCTTGTCAAGTTCTTCAATCATGGCCCTCGCTAGCATATAACGTTAGCACCATGACTTATTAGCTGCACTCCTGTAATATTCACTAATATTTATAAAGTGTTGGAATGCATGAAAAATGTTTCATATTTGACCAATGCCTAAAATTTGACACTGAGGAGATTTGGGAATGAGTGGGAGGAGGGCCTTAGATTGTAAATTTAGCCTTGATTATTGAACTCATTAAGACGCTAGAATATTTCACTCTATCTGACAGGCGATGAAGGAAAGGATTAAGTCATTGAAAAGATAAGTAGCTCTGTCAATCTTGGGAAAAGGATATGTGTTTATTTTGCACATAGAAAATAACTATCTTGCTTGAAAAAAAAAACATATTCATATGCGCAAAAACAATATTTGTTGCATTAGTTGGCATTATTTTTCTTAGAAAAGAGGAAATGTTTACATATACAAAAATAAATAGCTATTGAATTATATTTTTTAAAAAGAGAAATATGTATTGCATGCATAAAATAGTTGTCATTATGATACATTTCTTGGAAAATAAATATGCATTTGCATGCAAAAAAAAAAAAAAACTAAATGTGATATATTTATTGAAAAATAAGTTTGTGTTTTCATGCACAAAAATAATGGCTCATTGTAATAGATTTTCTTGAAAAAGAAACATGCATTTGCATGCACAAAAGGAAATAAATATGGTTTTATATTTCATGAAAGATTACATATGAATTCTTATGCATTAAATTATAACATTTAAAGTTATTTCTTGAAAGTTTTCATATGAGTTGTGTGCATGAAGTGGTGAGAATCAATGTTGTTTTCTTAAAAAATTTCATGTGAATCTTGTGTGCATACAAGAATAAGAACTCATGCTCATTTTCTTGAAAATATTATGTGTAGGTATACAGAGAAGTAATGGCTATTGTGTTAGATATCCTTGAGAATGAATGGGTGATCATATGTAGAAGAATAATAGCTATGGTGTTAGCTTCCTTTTGAAAATAATACGTGTTTACATGTATCGAAAAATTTATTTGTTATGTTATTTATTTTAGGAAAAAAGATATGAATTTATATTCACAAAGAACATAGCTAATATGCTAGTTCCTTTAAAAGATGAGTAGTTGTGGTGGTTTTTTTGTCGGAAAAACCAATGTTTCTTGTGTGGAGGAAATAATACTTAATGTGGTGTTTATCTTTAAAATATTTCCCTCTTCTTGTGTGAAGTGATGGTGATAACCATGGAAATTATTTCAAATATTATTGTGTTCTTGAGGGTAGAAGTATAATGTAATTATTTATCTTTCTCATGATATATGTGATGCAGGGATAAGTGAGCATGCCTTGGTAATTTTAATGTATTTTACCTTATGAATGTGAGTTATGGATAGATAAACATGTGACATAACCATCTACATGTAAATATAAACGAACATATTTTGGTATTTTTGTGATTTTAGTTACTGCATAAAATATTCATGTCTCCATATTGTGTATCCATTTTATTTATGCACATAAAAATATGTAGTGAAACTAGCTCCAAAAATAGAAGAAGAGAGATATCAATGCCTTAGAAATAAGCCACTTCGCTGGGGAAACCTCCAATACATTACATGAATGAACAATTCTTGTATGATACAAATGAAAAAACCTCCTTTCTATATATAGGAGTCCATGGGGCCACAATGTAATCCTAGTGGGGCCACAATGTAATGCTAGCCGACCTAACAATAACAATGTAAGGGCACAATAATAACAATATTGGGGTTAGAGGGGGCTACAATAATAATAATAAGGAGGCTATACTAATAACAATAAGGGGCTAAACTAGTAATATAGGGACCTAACATGCCCCTCTCCTTCAAAAAAGTGTTTTCCTCAACGCTTGAGTAGCTTTGGAGGCTTCTGCATAAAATTCTCATCCTCCCATGTAGAATCTTCAGTGGGTAAGTTCTTCCACTTGATGAGATACTCTGAAATTGTTCGATTTCATAGCTGTCTAGTTCTTGTTTCCGTGACCGCTTCAGGTTCCAATATGATTTTTCTTTCCTCATCAAGTTCTGGCAATATTGTTTGAACTGGAAGATTTTCTCCTATAACCTTCTTTAAGCACGAAACATGGAAAATTGGATGCACTCATGAGGAAGCAGGAAGCTCCAATTTGTAAGCCATAGTACCAATATTTTGCAACACCTTGTACGGACCATAATACTTTGGTGATAATTTATTATCCTTATTAGATTGCTTGAGGGACATTTGTTTGTATGGTTGTAGCCGTAAAAATACCCAGTCTCCTACATTGAAACTTCTCTCGCTGCGATGTTGATTTGCCTGTTGTTTCATTCGATTTTGTGCCAAATTTAGGTTATCCTTTAAGAGTTGGAGAACTTCTTGTTGATTCTCGATGTGATCTTCCACTTCTTCAACTTTATAATTTCCTCTTAAAGATGATGTGATGGATGGTGGATGATATCCATAAAGTGCCATAAATGGGGTCATTTTTGTTGCAATATGGAAGGAAGTGTTATACCACCATTCAGCGAGCGGTAACCACTTGATCTATTGTGTTTGTTTATCAGATACAAAACAACGAAGATATCCTTCCAAACATTTATTCACTATCTCAGTTTTACCATCGGATTGAGGATGATAAGATGAGCTATGAGCTAATTGAGTACCCAAAAAAGAAAATAACTCCGTCCAAAAATTTCCGGTAAAAATGGGATCTCTATCACTCACAATAACCTTTGGGTTTCCATGTAGCTTTTGAATTGTTTCCATAAATGTCATTGCAACTGTACTTGCTTTAAATGGATGACATAATTCACAAAAGTGTGCATATTTGGTAAGTCTATCAACTACCACCATGATGACACTCTTTCCTTCGGACTTAGGTAAACCTGTGATAAAATCCATTGAAATCTCCTCCCAACGTTGACTTGGAATGGATAAAGGTCGTAGAAGACCCGGGGTCCTAATTGTCTCAACTTTATTTTGCTAGAAAACCAATAATTCTGCCACAAAATTTTGAATATTAGATTTAAGGCCATCCCAAAAAAATTCTTTCTTCACCCTGTGGTAATTTTAAAAAAATCCTAAGTGTCCTCCTAAAGGAGAAGTGTGCAATTCCAAAAGAATCTTTTGTTTTAGTTGGGAATTATTACAAAGATATAAGCGATATTTGTACCATAAGGAATCATTTTTCCAAATAAATGTATCAGATGTACTAGGATCTTGCTGCAACTTTTGAATGAGTATCCACACTTCTTCATCCCTCTTCCATTCATCCCTTGCTTCGGTTATCCAATCTGGTTGGATAATAGAAATGGCACAGAGCAATGCTTCGACCTCTTCATTTTTTCTTGAGAGTGCATCTGCAACAACATTTAGATTCCCTTTTTTTGTAGATTATTTCAAAGTCATAACCCAACATCTTTGTGACCCATTTTTGCTACTCTTCTGAAGATATTCTTTGTTCCAAAAAGTGTTTAAGACTTTCATGATCAGTTTTTACCTTGAAGTGTCTTCCCATTAGGTAAGGTCGTCATTTCTTTAGTGCATGTAGTATTGCTAACATTTCCTTCTCATAAATGGCTTCCTCTAAATACTTTCCTTTGATTGGAAGACTTTCAAAAGCAATGGGTCTTCCTTCTTGCATTAAAACAACCCCAATTCCATTTCTCGAGGCATCACATTCCACAATAAAGGTTTTTGTGAAGTATGGCGTAGCTAAGACTGGTGCTAGGCACATTGCCTCTTTAAGATGTTCAAAGGCCTTAATTTCTTCAGGAGTCCATGAAAATGCATCTTTCTTCAATAATGTTGTTAGAGGTGCTACTATTCTCCCATAAGTCTTAACAAACTTGCGATAATACCCTGTTAAACCGAGAAATCCTCGCAACTGCTTTATATTTGTGGGGACTTTCCATTCCTTAATGGCTTTAATTTTGTTAGGGTCTACCTTAACACCCTCGTGAGATACAATATGACCCAGATATTCCACCTCTTCTACTCCAAAGAAAGATTTGGATGGTTTTGCATATAATTGTTTCTCCTGCAATAGTTTGAGCACCCTGTCAACATGTTGAACATGATCCTTCCAAGACCTGTTGTAGATTAGCATATCATCAAAAAATACTAGCACAAATTTTCTAAGGAAGGGTTTGAAAATGGAATTCATCAACCCTTGAAATGTAGAAGGCGCATTGGTAAGGCCAAAAAGCATGACCAAAAATTCATAATGACCCTCATGAGTTCGAAATGTTGTTTTCATAATATCTTCAGTCTTCATTCTAATTTGATGATATCCTGAATGAAGATCCAACTTGGTAAAATAAATTGCTCCATGTAATTCGTCCAATAATTCATCAATCACAGGAATGGAAAGTTTAACTTTAATGGTGAGCTTATTGAGCTCCCTATAACCTGGACACATGCACCATGATCCATCCTTCTTGTGCACCAATACTACTGGAGCAGCGAAGGAACTTTGACTAGGTTGAATTATACCAGCCTCTAACATTTCTGCAATCATACGTTCAATTTCGCTCTTTTGGACATAAGGATATCTATAAGGCCCGATGTTTGGAGGAACACTTCCTGGAATCAAATTAATAGCATGATCATGATCACAAATAGGTGGGAGTCCTTTGGGAGTTTCAAACACCTTGGAATGATTGTCAAAGACTTGTTGGAGATCTGCAGAAATAGATGATTTTGATGTCGGAACTTCTAGTGAGCATAATTGTGCAATTACGCCTCGTTGTTCTTTCTTTAGAAGCTTTGTCATAACATTAGAGCTTATTATCCTTCCTGGCTTCCCTTCAATACCCCGTAATTCGACTTCCTTTCCTTCTGAAAAAAATTTCAAGAAAAGTTCTTGAAAATTAAAAGCTACCGTCCCCAGAGATTGTAACCATTGTACTCCTAGTACAACATCAGCACCTCCCATAGGAATGGAAAGCATTGGAATATTCAATACATAATACCCCATGGTTAGCTTGATATTATGGCATTTTCCAGAGCAATTTATAGTTCCTCCATTTGCAACCATCACTTGACATTCTGGTGCTGGGTATAGGAAACAATTCAATTCCTTGGCTACCTTACAATGAATAAAATTATGGGTACTCCCTGAATTAATCAACACTATCACCTTTTTCTTCTTGATATGTTCTTCTATCTTGAGAGTTTGAGAAGTGGTAATTCCTGCGAATTCATTACACGATATGGTCGGACTCATTTCTTCCTCTTCTAGGGTTGGTTCTTGGTGTATATCCTCTTCTTGTTCATTTTCTTCTTCCTCTTCACAATCTATGTAAAATAATTTCTTCTCAGCACACTTATGACCTTTAGTGTATTTTCTATCACAGCTGTAGCAAAGCCCTTTTTCTCTTTTTTCTTCCAATTGTTGTGGTGTCAACCTTGTAGGTTGTGGAAATCTAGGCGTAGCAACACTTCCTTCTTTATAGAATTGAGTGGTAGGCTTCCTTGTCGCCATAATTTTACATTCAACTTTTCTTGCCAACCTGAATGCCTTCTCCAATGAATCGGGTTCCAAAACGCGAACTTCATGTTGGATGTTATCCTTTAAAGTGCCTATGAAGAGATCAATCCTGTGTTCCTCTGGAATATCAGTTACCCTTATATTCAATTTTTGGAAGTCCTCAATGTGTTCCCCCACTAAACCCTTTTGTTTGAGATTTATTAATTGGCTAAAGAAGGTGTTTCTCTTTGTATCCTCATAATGTGCTATCATTTCCTCCGTAAAAATTGACCAAGTGACAATTTTTTTACGGGAGCAAAGCCATCGATACCATACAAATGTATTTTGTTCTAAATGTAAAGTTTAAATGTGTACCTTTTGTGTGTTTTGCACATTATTGAGATCAAAATATTGCTCCATCTATAGTATCCATGTTACGGGATCCTTGCCATCAAAATTCCTCATATCCATCTTTGGAATATGCCGGTTCTTCCGTCCAACATTAGAGTTTATGAAATCATGATTAACATTTATTTTGTTCTCATCATGAGTTTCCTCTACTATATTTTCGCCATTAGGAAACATTTCTTGTATCAACTTTGCCAAACCTTCGATGTCTACTTTTATGTTTTCCATTTTTTCATCGATCTTGGCTTCCATGCCATCCATCTTAGCTTCCATGCCCACTTCCATGCCTTCCATCTTAGCTTCCAAACCATTCATCCTAGATTCCATGCCTTTCTTCAAACCATCCATCTTAGTTTCCATGCCTTTCTTCAAAACTTCCATTTCATTTTTTGTTGCTCTTTGCGATAGCAAATTTTGGTGCACTTGCTCTTGTAATTTTGATATCTCATGTTGTGTTTCTTCGTCTTCATGAGTCATAGTAGAGCCTTTTAAAGGCTTAATGGGTGTTGAATTATTTTTAGGGGCCATTTTAGAACCTAATACTGATATTTATTCTTCAATATTCCCTTGGAATAATTCCATCTAATATTTTTTTTTCAAACGAGACTTATGTTATTCGAAAAAAAAATAACACACCTTTTTCTTTCTTTTGAGGAGTGTGATATTGAAACTATATTATCTCTATGATTTTGGATCTTCAATATCTAAGGTAGCCTTCTAAATCCTCTTTCGAATTCCACAAGTCTGACCTAATTTGGATTCTTGAAGACAATGTTGTGCCTAATCTCCTATGATGACCTAATTATGGACTCTTTCCATAGAGGGAAGTTGTACGACTTTCGACGTGTCACTTCTTTCTCCTTTGGCACTGCAATTTATAGAAAAGAAACTACAATCTGTGTAATTCGATCCACTTTTTACAGAATTCCAATCCGATGCTCAGAGAGAGAATTATGAATATTTTCCCACGATCACCTCTTTGAGATGAAATTAGGGAGCCTGAAAAAGACCTAACTTCCACAGATCATATCTCCGAAAATATTGCAAACCAAGCTCTAAAATTTTGCAAAGATGTTCCTCAGGATCTCAGCTTTGCGCTCTAAAAATTTCAGCTTTTTAACCTTCGTAGAAAAACAGTTATAGTGAAAATTTCACGATGACCTGTTTAAGTGAAATTCAGGAGCTTGCAAAAAGCCCTACCTTCCACATATCATATCTCTAAAATTATTGCGAATGAAGCTCTAAAATTTTGCGACGATGTTCCCTAGGATTTTGGCTTCGCACCCTAAAAATTTCAGCTTCTGAACCTTCGTAGAAAAACATTTATAGCGAAAATTCCATGATGACCTGTTTGAAGCAGCGAAACCCTAGAATCCAAAACTCTGATACCAAATGTTGTGAAACCAGCTCCAAAAATAGAAGAAGAGAGATATCAACGCCTTAGAAATAAGCCACTTCAAGGGGGAAGCCTCCATTACATTACATGAATGAACAATTCTTGGATGATACAAATGAAAAAACCTCCTTTCTATATATAGGAGTCCATGGGGCCATAATGTAATCCTAGCCAACCTAACAATAACAATGTAAGGGCACAGTGATAACAATATTGGGGATCGAGGGAGCTACAATAATAATAATAAGGGGGCTATACTAATAACAATAAGGGGCTAAACTAGTAATATAGGAACCTAACAAAATATGTTTGACACATAACTAGCAAATATTTATTATTTGGGTTTGATAAATATTTTATAGTTATGATGTGAGAATTTGTTGATGGTAGTAATTGTGGGAAAGGATTGTGGCTTATCTAAATAATGGGTTATGTTTAACATTATGGTAGGAAATGAACTAATAGCCCATATAGATTGATGGATTGTTAAATGTAGGATAATCTACTGTAGGGAACAACTAGGTCACAAGGACACAATGTTCGAGGAACTATGGGGTAAATGATATCATAAGTTAAATGTAATAGCTTCTAGATAGTTAGGTTGAATTTAAAATGACATTTCTTTATAAGGTTTTTAACAGTGATCAAGGGATAGAATCTCTTACAACCATTGAGTGAGGGGTGAATACCACACGATAAGTTTAATAAAATAAACGTTTGTTGGTTTTTCCCTTTAGGGTTTCCAAGGTATATCGATCTCTATGATGTGTTTTCCTTTTATGGCATTATAATGATGTTTCTTTCTTACATGACGTATACACTTACATCATCAAATATGTGACTAGGTAGCCTCAACAAATGAATGACAATAATGATGTAAGATTACAATAGAGAGCTTTATGTTAGTATAATGCAACAACAGTTACATAACATACTATTTCATTTCTAAAGCTACTTTATGTAATAATGATGATTATATCTAATAGTTAGTTAAAAATATATATATTAAGTGATTGAGAATATTGCATACTAGTAATTCTATAAAAAAAAATCTAATCCTATTTATTTTTACATGAAATTTAAAGAAGTTAAAAAACCCAAATTCCCAATCATATGTTAAATTTTAATTTTTTATTTCAAATTTTCAAAATATCCAAATCTCATAATAAAAATTAAAATATATTAAATAAATAAATAATTATATATACAACTTTATCCCTTCAATAATTTTTCATGTATTCCTTTTTTGTTTTTGCTTAAATAATCAATGTACTATTATAATAAATATACTTCTATAAACCTTTTTAATATGACTTTTTATTAATCTAATATACTATTATAATAGATATACCTCTATACATCTTTTTAATATGATTTTTTATTAGTCTTTTTTTTACTTGAGAGATTGTTACCATTGACATTTGACTTATTGGTACGGGCATGTAGTATTGCATTGATTTACTAATTAATTTGTTATATGTTTAGTGTTTTTTTTTTAAATTTATTTTAATTGTTAAAATTTATTAATATAATTATATAGATAAAATAGCTAATAAATTTTCATAAATATTAATTAATAATAGACATAAAAACACTTATTTACTTATTTTATTATAGATTTGAAGTTGCTAAAATTAAATAAATCATAAAAATTAATTAAATTATAAATTTTTTTAAGATGATAATAATTATTATTATTGATAAACAAATTTAATATATAAGTTATTATTTATATTAAAAAAACATGTAACAAGATTTTTAGTCTATTGAACTCCACTTTATCATAGACATTATCATGGTTTATCAATATCACATGCCCAATATCATGGTTTATCAATACCACATGCCCAAAAAAGTATAACTCATTTCATATGACACTTGTTCATATGATTTTTTTTTAATTAATGAATTTAATTAAAAATAAGGAAAAGAAATACCTATTTTGAAAAGAAAAAAAACTTAGCGTTTAATTTTTTCATAATTAAGATATTCTAAAATATGTATAAATATTAAATCCTTACCATCCATCTAATAATTATTCATAATTAAATTAAAATTGTGAAAACCCCATTCCAAAACAACTAAGCCCATCAACAAAAATATAAATAATTATAAATAATATTTATTATAATAATTAAAATAAATTAATTTTCTTACATTTGTTTTCAAAATTGTTGTTTTAATATGGAAATGGTTATAACGTTATTTCTAATATATTATGCATTATATTTGTTTCTTGTTATAAAAAATTAAACCATTCATGTTATCTCAAATTTGAGATAATTAAATTGATCATTAATAAATTGCTTTAGTCTAGTAATTGTAAATGCGTGCAAATTAATAGTTAGTTTTGGTTTAGTAATTGTAAATGTGTGCAAATTAAAATTAACTATTAATGTTAATATTCAATATTAACAATTATGTAAGGGTAAGGTAGTGAGATACTTCTCTCATATATTCTTTTTGTTTGTGACTTGATATCCCGTCTACTCATGATTATGCAAAAATAAATAGAAAAATATATAATAAGTTCTTTTAAGTGCCTTTTTCATTAAGTTATGGCATTATGTTTCTGTCATTTTACATGCACATTCAATTATGACACCCCATTATGCAACCTAGCCTCAATTATCTTTAGCTAAAGCAATATCAATGTGTTGCTTGGAGGAATATTTCTCATTAATTTATTAGTTTCATAAAATTATTCCTAATTCTAAGTAGAATGTGAATTATGTCGTTAAAGAATATGAATTATGTCTTTAAAGAGATGGCGGGATATTTGTGGTGCCCAAATCTTGGATCACATATGAGCTATGGGAGCTTTAAGACGGTAGCAGGACAAGTGGAGCAGTGGGTGTAGAAGATCGTAGTGAAGCAGAGGGCAGAGCTAGGACAATGTAGATGAGAGAAACATAGTGCAAAGGAAGTAGCAGCGTATGTAACAACCCCAAATTTAACATGCAATTAATTATATCACATAAACAATTAATAATCAACCCAAAAACTATTTAACTTTTCATCATAGAATTTTCAGAAACATGAGCAAGATGACTTACCTGTAACAGCGATATTCCTTACTTGAGACTCCAAAGTTGAACGCTATTTGAATCCTGCTAACTGCAACAAGGTTTTGGGGACAACTCTCCACCCAACCATAGGCTCAGCTATATAGGATCTTTCCAGAGCTGGCCACCCCTGAACCCTCAATCAACGTACTACTGTCAGGGTATCATTTGCCTCAAAATGCCTTTCTCTCAAGAGAATGGATGAAAGAAAGATCTTTGAATCTTCCTCAATGTTTATTAAATAGACCAAAAAATGGAATGGGAACCACATGCACACATTCACTGTGTCAACATGCAACTTAAGTTTTACTTAATTTAGTGCTCTCTTAGTTTAACTTACTTTTTGTTAACTTTACTTAATTAGTGTCTCTCTTAGTTTTATTTACTTTTTGTTAACTTTACTAATTTTTTTAGTTTCTTGGTTTAACTCTTTGTTAATTTATTCCTTTTTATTTTTCTTAATTAACTCTTTCTTAAATAACTCTTAACTTTAATTATTTGTTTACAATTTAGGACTCTAGTTTATTATTTACTATTTTATTTAGAACTTCAGTTATTGTTTACTATTTTATTGATTATTTTTATTATTCTCTTGACTTATTATTTATTTACTTATTTATTTAATTATATTATATTATTTACATATTATTTATTATTTTATAATTTTTAGGGGACATATATGTATACATAAATGACTAAATTAATAAATATGTCTAATTTCAATAATACGTGCATGTGTTCAACATATATATATATATATATATATATATATATATATATATATATATATATACCTGGTGATTCAATTTCTTCACTTGAATTTCTTTCAAAATTTTCACCATATTCAATCATTGGTTCATTATCTCTTTCACTTTCTCTTTCAAAATTTTGTACCTCATCATCAATGTTTTGAGGAATATCTCTCTCTATTTACATTGCAAAATATTTTTCAAATTAGTTCATCAAATAAAAATTAAGCTTCACAATTTACACTAGGAAAATTTCAAATATCAAATTTATAACATTTACATTTACATACCTGCTTCATCTTCTAGTTGAGGTTGATTTTCCCTTTCAATATTTGAGCATTCTTCTCTCTTTTTCTTTGCGATATTCTCTCCCATGTTCTCTATGTTCCTCAGGGTATCTTGTTCGATCATATTTTATCTTGCGTTTCCTTTGATTTCCCATGATAATTGAGTATGAAGTTCAAAAAATTTCCTTCAAAAATTTAGACAAAAACTCAATTAAAAAAAACATCACAAAAGATTTAATTAAAAAAATAAAACTCATTTTAAAAATTTCGCACAAAAGACATACTTGAATCCAAAACACTTACTTTAAAAAATCTAAGAAAAAAATGTCTTCTAAAATTGAAATGAAGCTCAAAATATTTCCTTCCAATTCCTTCCAAGTCCTACAAAAAAAATTCATTTAAAAAATTAGACAAAAACTCATTTTAAAAAATCATTATAAAATATTTACTTCAACCCAAAACACGTACTCTAAAAAAATGTTACTTCAAAAAATACCTCCAAAAAATGTTCATTGAAAATTAAGCCCTCAAAAAATACCTCCAAAAAATGTTCTTTGAAAATTAAGTCTAAAAACCTCTAAAAAGAATGTCTCTAAAAACAAAATACCTCCAAACAATGTCCTTTGAAAATTAAGCCCAAAAAGCCTCTAAAAAAATATCACTTTAAAAAATAACTCCAAAAAATGTCCTTTGAATATTAAGCCTAAAAAGAGACTTTCGAAATTAAGCCCAAAAAAAGTCCAAAAAATGTCTTTTGAAAATTAAGTCCAAAAACCTCTGAAAACAAAATACCTCCAAAAAAAAGTCATTTGAAAATTAAGCCCAAAACCTCTGAAAACAAAATACCTTCAAAAAAATGTCCTTTGAAAATTAAGCCCAAAAAGCATCCAAAAAATGTATTTCATACCTCCAAAAAATGTATCACATACCTTCAAAAAGTGTCCTTTGAATGTTAAGCCAAAATGAGTCCTTTGAATGTTAGATTTTTAGCTTATAGCTTATATGTTGAGAAATTTTGTACGAGCTGAAACATATTCAAAATATGTAGTTTTTTCATATTGAATCAGTTCAAAAAATTCTAGTAATTATGATATGCATCAGTTGGTTTCGTAAATATAAGGAAAATGAAGTAGACTCTGTCTAGATTGTTGTAGCACATTTTTTTTCTCAAAAACACCAAGTTTTAAAGAATACACCAACATGTTTGAACATGGCTTTTTTATGAATCCTTTGATTGTTAAATAACACACACTCAAAGAAACGCTAAGTTGACATATCAAATGTGTATAAAAAAATTCCAAAAAATAAGTAACAGAAAGCAAATAAAATTTCTAACAACTTTTTTTTTATCGCAAAATGAAATTCTAAGCAAAAATATTGTTTTGGCTTGTAGAAAGTTGAAGAACAGAAAAAAATGATATTTTTTTTCTCAAAAAAAGGAAAAAGGTGTAACCCAACTTCACATTTTCACCAATGACATCGACATATTTACATCAAAGACATATCATGACATCACATAATAAATGAACCACGGGTCAATATAGCCTACATCATAACATCATAAATATGATAATCATATAAAGTAAATCTAGAATAGATTTCATTATTTGTTTCATGTTCATCAATTCGTCATACTATTTTCCTTCATCCGTCCACTGTATCATTCATCCCTTTTTGAGGAGCAACATTATTGAAACAAGTTAACCACTAATTTTAAATGTGGACACGCAGATTGTTTGACAATCAATTATGTAACATCCAACTAACAAATTTCAAGCATTACCTTGAGTTGATGTTTGTGCATGCTGTTTTTATCAATATTAAAAAGTCTTGGTATCCACATGGGTCTTAATTGGTATTTCTAATCCCTTCACTAAAAGGGGGGTTAACCAATTACTATGTTTGTATATCGATGTGTCCATTAAAATTTACCCAAAAAGCAATATTTATTATGTCAATATAGCATTGTTCATTACAAAGTACCCTCATTAAGAAGGTGAATCTTAAATATTATTATTCATTAAACTTTACTTTGTCACAATTGAGATGTCCCCTTACACTAAGTCAACATATACACTTTAAATCCTCTTTTTTGTTTAAATGAATTCCTCTTTGATAAACCCATTTAAAGAACAACTTCATTATAACCTACAATTTAATAACATGACTAACTTTAAATTCACTACTCTATACTAATTAACAATTTGTATCTACATATACCATCTATTTTCACCTTTTATTATATTTCAATACAAAATTTTTCTTAATTGTCACATTTTCTCACAATATTAATATATTTATCCTTTATTCTTCTTAATGAAATATTTATTATGGTGGTGTAAGTATTACTTAAAGTTAAATTCGAATAGAAACTAATGCAAACAACCTTAATAGTCATTGTTCCATCTTAATTACATAGAAAGATTATCATTTTGATCTATTTATTTATCTTAGTTTATGCTTGAATATCCATGCTACATCTTCAAAAATTTCTAAAATCCATACTCCATAAATACATAGTCTTACTAAATTAATTAATTTATCTTTTTTGAAACTATAGTTTTAACATCATCGTCTAAAAAAAACATTTAATCATTTTTATGAAACACCGTTACTTTATTCAATATACTATATTTCATGTTATATATATACATTTCAAACCCCTTCAAAATAATTTTCACCTTATATACTAGCATTATATTTTTATATCTTTCATAAATCATATATCTAAACAATCTATCATATTCTTTTATCTAAAAAATGATCTTTAATATATTTTTAACCATATAAATGAATTATCTAGGTGGATATTGGTGGCCACCCGCCTATTCCACTTGGGGCCCCACCATTGTCTCTTTCAGTTTTTCAGTTTCAACACAACTTACTATTTTTAGTAGTTTTTTGGGTCCTGAACTTCTGGAGCCATTTTGAGGCCCTAAACCACGTTTTTTGGGCATCGTTTGTCTGGCAAATTTGATTCCATTTCAAAATATACATTTGCGATCAACAGTTGTAGTCCTCGGATAGATATTTCTAATGATGTATTATGTGCGTCAAACAGAGATAGTATGCCAAAGTTACGACCCTGGGAAATTGATGAACCAATTTACCCCAATGGGGCCCATATTCTGGTGTTTCATCTCCTAGGGTTAGGTTTTTGGATTTTTAGGGTTTTCCATTGTTTCTAAGTAATATATAGGCCTTCGAGCCTCATTTTAACAGGGAGTTCAGAGGCCTGTAGCCGCCACATCTCTTCTCAGAGATAAGCTACCAGCACCCTAGCTAGTTTATTTCCATTCTGTCTGTAAGAAAATTTCAATTCCTTGATATTAATGAAATGTTGTGTTATTTCCACTGCATCTTTTTATTTATGGTTAAATGTGCATTCTATTACGTTCCTACATAAATCCGGATCAATAAAATGAAGTTAAATTCATTATTTTAGTTAAATTCTTTATGTTAAAAATATGACATGTATCTACTATTAATAAATATTAAATTCACTATATATAAATATTATAAAAATCACTATTTAATATTTATAATTAAGATTTTTTTTTAACTGAATATTTTCATATTTGAAATAATCACTAAAAAAATCATATGATAAAACCAATGATTCATTATAGCCACACAATAGGAATATGCATGTTGATAAATATTAATATCAATTACATAAACTTCCAATAACATTAAGGTAATGATAATTTGTTAAATATTTTAATGGATGACATTGGTCCTAACAATCAACAATGAGTTAGGTCAGTATTTGTATTAAGAATATATACAAAAATTGTGCAATAAGGTTTAAACCAAAAGTCTAACATGATATTATTCCAAATGCCCCTTGACTATGGCCAAAATTCGATTTGTTATAAATTCCCTCTAAACTCCTATTTGTTTTCTAGTTATGATAATGGATCATGCATAAATACTAAATCATCTTAATATATAAAAATTAAAAATTTATTTTTTATCATTTTGATTATAAGAATTATGCATGCTTTAAAGATATAAAATGTTAACTTCATATTAAAATTATTAACTTATAAATTCTATCATTAAATTGTAATTCAAAACCTTAATTCATTACAATATTAATAATATAAAAATATAGATATGAAAATATTTCATCCCACTTTTCATTTAATAAAAATATCTAAATTATAAATTAAAACAATTAATTTGTTTCATTTTCCAATTTGACTATGTAAGTGATTTTGCTATATGTAAAAAGTGTAATTTAAAATTACAAAAAAAATGTAATTTCAAATTAACTTATAAATTTAGATATTCAATTATATTCAAAAACCAGATCCTAAGAAAATATATTAATAACACATATATTTTTAAACATTAAATATATAGTTTCTAGGCCACTAATTAATATTTAATAATGTTCATTAATATATTAATAACACATATATTTTTAAACATAAAATTTATAGCATCTAGGCTGCTAATTAAATATTTAATAATGTTCATTAAATACCTTTCACTTTATTATAACATTATATAATGAGGAAAAGGGTTACAATTCTAAACCATTAACATGGTAAATCATGCATCTCACTCTTTTAAAAAGCAATGGCTACATGTAATACATGCATGTCCACCCAACTTTTGCATGTTTAAACACTAAAGGTTTCTATGAAGGGTAGAAAATGTGATCAATTTACCTCCACTTTATTTCTTATTGTGAAGGTTGATTTACAAGTTTTGAAAAATTACCAAGAATCAAGCACTCTGATTTAAATTTAACGAAATTTGGATGCAATGCATCTTTTCAACATTATTCCAAGTTGCGTAAACCCTAACAATGGAGACTAGTCTGGATGCTAGCAAGGCTTTAGAAGTAACCAGTATTATGACTTAATTTTGAGACATTCATCCCCAACCTTGCAAAACTAGTTTTCAACATAAATCCGAGTTTCAGTGACCCTAAGAATGGTGGTCATTCGAAGAAACAAATAACAGGACTTTTTAAGAAGAGCATTTAGGCTTAAATTACTTCAAGCAGTAGTTATGCAAGGAATGTTTATAACGTTAATCTGAGTTACAGAAACCCTATCGATGGAGATCTTTCGGGGGAATTAGTAATATTTGAACGTATTTTGAAACATGTTTTGTTACACGTCAATTTTTTCACCATGAAATTTGACTGTTCATATGGGTCTATCACCACCTATATCATGTTCCCTTAGAAGTCAAAAACCTCAATGTTCCTAAATCCAGTCTTGTAATTGGAGAAAAGCTCTGTAAATCCCTTAAAAGTCTACCTACGTGGTTTTTCTAGCCTTTCCCTATGCATGCATTGTTGTTCGGTCAATAAACTGTGGAAACCCCCACACTTTTAGCTACTATTACCTGCGCACCCCTGCGAAAAATAAAATTAAAAGAAAAAGTAAATTCTAGATTTACAGTTGGTAGAATATTCTCCTAATTGGAAGCTTCTAGAATCGTGATCGGTTCGAGCTTTATCCCTCCACTCATGGAGCTTATCCCTTGGTCCATGGAGCTCAAATCCATTCATGTGAGGAATCCATTCCCCTCTTCATGGAATTGAAACTACCTCCATTTCCCTATAAATTGAGCTCAAGTTTCAGGTTGAAAGGTAGATTGTAGATGCAAGATTGTAAATGAATTGCTGAAGAGAATTCCCAAGAGTGCATTCTTTCTACACTACTGAGTTATTGTTGGCATGAGAATGATCACATCCTTCTGTCCATAACTCCATGCTGGTATTCAGAGAGGAAGGATTATCACAAATTGAAGGAGAAACGATTGTTCAGGATCACGGGAGAAATTTTTACGACATCACGGCATCAGGTTGTAAGATTACTCTTTTTATTCAAGATAATACATATGGATCTATTTTTCTCATTGAGTTGTTTTTATCATTATTGAAATAACATCAATACTTAGACTCCTTTATCACTAAGTTGGGTTAGCTTTTCTTGATTATTATATGTTGCAGATGCTTTGATCCTTTTATCGTGTCTTTGATTACAGGTTCTACTTATTGGAGAAACCACTTTGGAGTGATGAGATAAAAGACTACATCGAATGTTTGGATTTCAAGGTAGGGGCATGTCCTCTCTAATTTCTTATAATAATTCTGAAATACAATTAATCTAGAGAAAAATATTTTCAAACGGATGTTTGTTTCTAGCTACTTGCTGAGTACTAGGGAGATCGCTCTTGTCTGCAAGAGGGATTAATCCACATAACAAAATGGCGACTCTGCTGGGGATCTAGAGCTTAGTTTTATTTATTTATTTTCAGTCTGAATTTTAGAGTTTTCTGATTTTGACTTATCTGAGTCGGGTTTGGTAGATAACTTTTAAGAATCCCTAAAAAAGAAAGTTGATTATTTATTTTTTCCAAGTTCTTCCTTGCCTTCGCAGATATCATCATAAAATAATGTAGCAACCTACGCAGGTTTTAGTTCAAAACAGTGTGCATGCGCTTTGTCTTCCACTATAAACTGCGCACCTCTGGAAATTTTTAAAAAAAAATTAAATTTCTCTTTTCTAGAGCCAGATAACCTAATTCTTTGTGTTTTCCCCAATCTATCTTAGTTGTCAAATCTTGTGTGAGAATTTCTTTTCAGCAAATTTTGCGATTGTGTGATTTATCATCCTATTTTCATCTTATAAGCGAGATTTTGCCCTACTTTATTGATGCTCCTTAAAAAAGATACTTTCGTTTACCTCAGCTTACTGGTATGATCATATTGTCTTTTTGAGCCATTAGGATCATGGCAAACCTTAATTTTATAAAATATAATCCTTTTTCATTTGCAAATTTGGAAGAGATTTTAGCTCACTGAAGCCTAATATAACACCAAAGTACTTTTGGATGTTTTCATTCTGCTAAGATAAGTAGAATTTTTTCTTAGTCTGATCACAAACTAGGAGAAAGCATCCTTAAACATTTTAGGTAGACTTCAAAATTATATTTCTCTTTGATTTTGAAATTTATGTTTTTAGAGTTTTTAGAGATTGTTTCTTTTGGAAATGTTTTGTTTATTGAATTGTAGTTTTTGATTTTATTGTTCGAGGAATTTCATTTCAAAAGAGTAACTGATCATTCTTGCAAATTGAGCTTTTATGAAATCGTCTTCTTTTGAAAAAGAATTTTTTTTATGAATGAAAGAATTGGTGCTTTGAAAATTGATAAATCTCTCAATCTTTCCCTTAAATAATATTCATTGAAAATAAAGAGTTTCACTTCTCATTTAGATGCATTTAGTGTATTTTTGAGTCGGGTCACGAACATCATTAAAGTTTCAACTCCATACCTTTTGTCTTAAGCAACAACCAAATTAATACAATATGCTAATAAAATCAATCTAGATATTTTTCATTTTCTAGGGCTCATTCCACCAACATAGCTTAGGCTAGTGTTTGGGAATAGGCTGTAATTAACATTCCAAAACAGTTTAAACAAACAAGTAGAATCTTGCGGTAGGAAAATCCAATTGTAGAATTTGTGCTCTGGGAAGCTCTTCTTAAAATATTCAAGCATGAGATCATGTCAAAACCAGTGAGATAATCGTACCTATCTCATTGGAAAAGATAGCAGATGTGCACGTAATACAAATGGTAAACCTCAGATTGACCATTGTCGAGGAGCCTGGGGTCACTTGTTGGCAAACCTCAGATTTACCATATCGAGGAGCCTTCAAGGGGATTGAGCTTGATACTCTGCCCTTGCGTGTATATCGGATGGTAGATTGTTACCCCAGATATATTTGTTTCTGTTGGTGACCTTAGATACCATAATCTTCCAGATTTTTGCCAAGGTGACAGTGGAGGGAATTTCCCATTGTACCTGGAACAGTCGTCGGCTAGATTCACTTGGACTTTCTGAAGGGTACTCATCACTTCGAGATGGCATAAATGGAGGGACTTGCACCGGACTATTTCATTAATCAAGTTGTCGGGGTAACTATTCCAACTGCCAAGTTTTCCACATTAGAATTCTACGACGTTGGATTTCATCACCAAATAGTGTTTTTAGTGTGGAAACATATTTTTTATGTGTGGATTGTCTCTTAGATTTTTTAGGCGTGTGTTCAATTTGATTGTTTCTTTAGCGACTTTAGGTCTATTTTGTTGACATTTTTTTTTTATTTCGTGTGTTAAACATTTAACTGTGGTTGAATTACTGAGACACTCCCATAGAATGCAGGGGAAATCCCCTAAGTACACACCAAGTCAATTAGAAAATATTAAATCTGAAAGAGGCCAACCATCAGGAACTGGATCAACTAAACAATAGGAAACATCTGTAATAATACATCCTGATTACAAACTAGATCAACCTCAAACATCAGAAAGTTACCAAAGACAACCAGAAATTTCTTAACTAGTTGAAGTTGCATCTACAACTAGTGAATTATCAGCTACTGAATCCAAAATTTATGAACCTGAAACTGAATCTGCTACATATGGGCCTACTTCGGAGTTCATCACCCAAACCCCTGGTCGTCCTCATTCACTTCGAGTGAAGCTTCACATCACTGAGAATATTTCTCCTAGCCTCATTAGTATCGAAGATATTACTGACGTAGAAGAAGAGGTTATACTTCCTTCACGTCAAGACCCTTTAGATCTAAGGAAAATTTAATCGATTTACTATTATAGCCCTTTCAAACAGGATGCTTGGTATTCTTAGTTAACCAAATTTCTACATAATTCTGGTCTCATCCATGTTTTCTTCATCGCCAAAAACTTTTGTGTATAGTGGTCCATCTGTTCCTTCAGGATACCAGTCGCTTTCCGGTACCTTCTCAGGAGCATCGCCTTCTCCTGAAAAACTTGTACAATCACCTGGTCCTAATGAATCTCATATTGAAACGTTGACAATGGAACACGTCTACATCATGTCTGGAAATATTCCTATCCCTAACCCTCAAGGTAGCAATTTACCACCTAGGGGGCACCCTCAAGATATAAATTTACAGTTGGGGGGGCAACATCAAGGGTAGTATATACCGCAAGGACAGTATATGCCTCAAGAACAATATCAACCTCAAGGGCAGTACTCTATTCCAGGGCCACAACCTCTTCAAGGGTAGTACCCTATGACAGGGCAATAACTTTTTCAAGGATAGCAACCTCCTTTGGGGCCGCAGTTTTATCAAGAACAACAACTGTTTCAAGGAGGTCAACCTTTTAGTGGAAATTATCTAGAAAATTATCAAACTTACGTTCCAAGTTATCAACCTGGTTATGGTCAACCTTACGCATCGCAACCTTCAATGGGAGCTCCTTATCCTGGAGTAAACACAGTGTGGAATCCTTCGTTGAATCAATAGAATTTTCAACCTACTGTGCAAGTACCTTATAATCAGCCTGGTCATCCAACTAGTTATACCCAAATCCGGCAACTTTTCCAACCTACGCTTCAAGTTATACCTCAGGTATCTGCACCTAGTAGTGTTCAGCAACCTAGTCCGAGTACACCTAGAACTCTTGTCCAAACTGTTGCATCAACTTCTGTTCAAAAACCTAGTACACCTATCCCTAGATTTTCTACAGCCCCTCAAGTAACGACGACAACTGTATCACAACCAATCCCTCAAGTCACTGCTCATCAACCTGGACCTACAGTTCAGACTATTGTTCAAACATCTGTAGGGCGAACTAGTATATCTACAATCATAACAAGCCAACCTTATACGAGTTAGTTTTTTTATCAATCATCTCAATGGCAGTATCAATATGGACTTGTAGGACAAAATCTAGTATACCAACATCAACCATACCCTAGTTATACATATCAAATACTAGCTCAACCTTAGTTTCGTACGGCTAACCTTGGTTATACCGGAGAAATTCCAATGCCAACCGCACAAGCTATTCCAGGCTACCCTGGATATCTTCCTCCTGGTACTGGTATCGTTCCTCAAGGTTATCAATTTTCTCAACAAGACCCTAACCGTCGTTTACCATTCATTGCAACTTTGGACTTGCCAGATTTGTCACGCCTCACAAACGATCCGATTTATTATCTTCCGTTTTGGCCGCCAATACCAAATAAGTTTCCCAGTGATATTCCTAAGTTCAAAGGTAAATCAGGAGAAGACCCCTCAAACCATGTCATGACTTACCACCTTTGGTGTGCATCCAACTCTTTAATCGATGATTCCATTCGATTGAGATTGTTTGAAAGAACATTGATAGGCTTAGCTGCAAAGCGGTATACTGAACTCCCACATGGCTCATTCAAAAATTTCAATGCATTAGCAACATCTTTCTTAACAAACTTTTAGTTGCCATTCCATTACAACAATGGCACGGAACTCTTAACTTCATTAAACAAAGTATGTCCACATACATTTCAGATCACATACATGAATGGATATATAGATGACGTTTAGTGAAAGTTTTTATTCTAGATCAAATCTTGGCATAATGGTTTATCAAATCATTACTTCCAAATATTACTGAAGATGTAGCTAAGCGAGGTTTTGTTACAGAAGAACAGGTCATAGCTCAAGCACAATACTTGGACCTTGTATATACACAGTTTGGTACTTTATATGAAAAAATTCTTGACTTGCTGCATCCAGGTCAAATAACTGCAACTCCTTCTGGCTCTCATGTTGCAGACGGTGTAATTGGTTCAGTTAGCACTAACAAGAGTAAGAATAAGTCATCCAAATCTTCTTCTCCCATTATAACTTTACCAAATTCATCGAAAGGAGAACCTTCCCTTGAAACTTTTGTCGACATTCATGTTGTAGACTCATCCACAACTAAATCTAAAACCATAAATAAGAGGAAAGGAAAGAATAAAAACAAACAAACTACATCTCCCAAAGAGAAAACCGAAAAAACTGAACTAGCTGATGAAAAACGGAAACCTCGTTATCCTTGTCTTATCTGTGACGAGCATCATTATACCAAAGAATGCCCACATCGGTCTGAGGTCTCCAAGTTTGTCAAAGGTTCACCCACACCCATTGTCTTGAAGGATCCTTTTCCCACTCAAGAAAGTAAAATGATAGGATCTTCTTCAAATTCATTGGCAGATATTTTAATGATGTCTCTAGTTATGGTTGCGACGCGATCTCAAGACTATGGAACTAAAAATCCTGTACCTGGTAAAGAGACAGAAGATTCTAGTCAAACACTAGCTATACCTCCTTCAGTTTCTGAACCACTTCAAATCAAGAAACCTAATCCTTATCTAGTGATTAAACTACCTGTTAAAGGTGTACTTTGAGAATTAACTTTCAATCCACATGCGAGAGCTGCTCAGAATTACAACATTGTTGAAGACTTCGTGATATACCCTTTAGAAATGTCAGCCTTAGAAGTGATACAATCATGTCTAGCACAAAGGAAATTACTATTATCAGCTATTGGAGCTATTGATCCTCACGATTCGAACCTCATGGTATTTTACCTCGAAAATTTTACACCGAGACTCCCTCATCAGATGGATTTTTAGATTCAAGTATTATTCAAATCCAGACTAGTTTTTCGTACTGTAATTGATGAGGGGGCATCCACGTGTATTATGTCGTTAAACTATTGGGAAACTCTTGGTTCTCCGACACTCATCCAATCACCCACTATCCTTAAAGCTTTTGATGGAAGAGGATTTCATCCATACGGAATAATCCAGGATCTACCTATAGAAGTAGAAGGAAAAACCATTAATCTAGACGTGGAAGTTGTTGATACCTCTCTTTATTACAACCTTCTTTTAGGTCATAGTTGGTCTTATGCCATGACTGTTGTCGTTTCATCAATATTTCGGGTAATCATGTTTCCTCATAAAGGAAAGATTGTGAAAATCGACTAGTTGTCATATTATTCATCTGACCCTGCTTCTACAGATAGTATCCAACATGTTGGTAAAATGACCATCCCATACAAAGATGTTGGTGTAGGACTAGTGAAGGATTTCGCTCTCATGGGAACTTTCTCCTTACCTCCACCCAACGTACCGCACACAATTGCCAACATCAATATGATCTCATCAAGCACTATACCATTTGATGACACTTGGGTAGTGCCTTCAGAATAAGAATTGGACTCTTTCAATGGAAAGATGCCTTTCAGTCCTTTTGAAAATGCATATGTAGCAGTAAAATCGTATTCCGACACACTTTCAACTACTCCTGATCAAATGAATGTGATCACCGGAGAATCCTCTTCTCTGTTAGGGATTTGGCTTATGTGATCCATAAATTGTGTATAAAATCTTTCGGTGAAAATCACATTCAAGCAGATTTTGTCGACGCATTTCTCCCTGGTTTCCTTTCCTATCCTCTGTTCCCCAGTTTCTTTCTTCCTTTCTATACTTTTTTAATTTATTTATTTTTATTTATTATTATGATTATTTAATTATTGATTTATTATTAATATTTATTTATTCATTTATTATTTATTTTTTTATTGATTTATCATCAATATTATTATTATTTATTTAATATTATTATGTTTCATTTATTTATTTATTTATTTTTATTTTTATTTATTTTTTTTAATCTTTTTTAATTTATATTTATTTATTTATTATTATTTTTTAATTAATTAATTAATTAATTAATCAATTAATTTTATTTTATTAGATTATTATTAATTAAGAATATATAAATATTTTATTATATTCAAAAAAATTTATTTATTAAATAAAATTTTATTAATAATAATTCAACTATTATTTTGTCTTTGTATTTTCTTATTCCAGTCAAACTAGTTGTTATTCCACAATAGCTAGTTGGAGTTTCCTATCTATTTAAACTGGGTCCTAGATTAGATTTCTCATATTTTCCTGATGCCATTGGCTGGCTCGAAACGTGTCGACAAAATCTACTTGAATGTGATTTTCACCGAAAGATTTTATACACAATCCTCTTCTCTATCAAGCTCAACCTTGACATCATTTTCCGATCTCTTTCAACATGTATTTCACACTGATGAAAGTATTTGAGAAAATTTTTCATCGGATGAATTACCTTGGGATGATCTACATCATAGATGTTCATTTTTACCAGATCTTGATAAATTTGAAAATGATTTTTCATCCATTTTTATGATTGATTACGTCAAATAACCACAGAATACCATATCAATTACACATTCAGATTCTGAGACTAATTTGGGAAATATTTCTACAACAGCTCCTATTGACATATCAGTCAAACCTAGAATTATTGAAAACATTCACATAGGTGCTTCTTGTATAATGGAAGAGATTAACACTTACAAAGCCCTGTTTCAAGAATTCTAAGACATTTTTTCCTGGTCTTACGAAGAGATTCTAGGAATCGGTCCTATGATTGTCATTCATGAAATTAATACATACCCGGAGGCCAAGCCTATTAGACAAAGATTACGTCCAATACATCCATGGAAAGATGCAACTATCAAAGTTGAAGTTGAGAAGCTATTACGAGCTAGATTTATTTATCCAATTCCATTGACAGATTGGGTATCTAATATAGTTCCCATTACAAAGAAACAAGGGACTATATGAGTATGTGTCGATTATAGGGACATCAATAAAGCATGTCCAAAAGACAATTATCCCACACCCTATATCGACCAAATTATTGATGATTGTTCCAGAAATGAAATTTTATCATTTATGGATGGATTTTCTGGCTATAATCAAATCGACATACTCCCTGCCGATCAACAAAAAACAACGTTTATATGTTCTTGGGGAACATTTTCTTATTGCAAATTAGCTTTCGAACTAAAAAATGCTAGTGCAAATTTTCAAAGAGCAATTTATTATGCTTTTCATGATATCAAAAATATTGTACAGCCTTATCTGGATGATTTACCTACTCATTCTTTACGCAGAGACGATCATCCTACACACTTACGAGCTATTTTCATGAGATGTAGGCATTACAAAATTCGTTTGAACCTACAAAAATGTGCTTTTTGTGTGCAATCAGGAAGATTACCTGGATTCATCATTTTGAAAGATGGCATTTGTGTCGACCCATCGAAGGTTGAGGCTATCATCAATTTACCTCCTCCTTCCACTCTTCTCCAACTCCAAAGTTTGCAAGGGAAATCAATTTTTTTACGTAGGTTTATCCTGAACTATGCTGAGTTAAAAAAAAGTTTTACCCGGTTGTTGAAACAAAGTGTTCCTTTTATTTGGGATGAGATTGCTAATAAATCTTTTGATGCACTAAAATACGCATTAACCCATGCACCGTTATTGCATCCACCCAATTACCACCAAGACTAATTTTTATACTTAGCTGCCTCTGATTCCACCATTGTAATGGTTTTGGTTCAGGAGGATGAATCTCACAATGAACATGTGATCTATTATCTAAGTCAAAATCTCAATCCGACGGAAATAAAATATTCGCATGTGGAGAAATTGGCCTTGGCAGCAGTTCAAGCTGTCCAACGATTCCGTCACTACAGGTTGTTACGTAAAACAACTTTGATATCTAATTACAACCCGATGATGTATATCTTGACAAAATAATTACTCGGGGGAAAATAATCCAAATGGATTGTCATCCTACAAGAGTTTGATTTGGAATTTGAAAAACCTAAATCAAATAAATCACTAGTGTTTGTTGAGCTTATGTGTGACTTTCCCAATACTGATACAGAAAATGTGGTAGAGAGTCTCATCACAGATGAATATCTGTTTCTCATCAATACACTAGACCCATGGTATGGAGATATCATTATATATCTTCAAACCCAAACTTTTTGCCCAGAGCTTTCATATTCAAATCAATGGAGAATCTGATATCAATCCCAGCAATACAATATTGTTGGGGACACTCTTTATCGTCGTGGTGCAGATTCGATTTTCCAACGTTGTATAACTCACGAAGAGGCTGAAAAGGTTTTGAATGATTTCCACTCTGGAGCGTGTGGTGGTCATATGTCTGGGTTTTCCACAACCCAAAAGATATTGCGCGTTGGTTATTTTTGGTCCTCCTTATTCAAAGACCGTATCATTGTGGTCCGAAAATGCCACAACTGCAAAATTTTTGATTGAAATATGCATTCAACTCCAGCCCCTCTTCACCCAATTATTATTGTCGGTCCTTTTGTGAAATGGGGCATTGATTTCATTACATGTAACCCTCACTCGTCCAGGGGGCATGGATATATTATTCTCGTCGTAGATTACTTTACCAAATGGGCTGAGGTGATGCCTACATTCACGGTTGATGGAAAAACTACAACTACTTTCATATTCAATCATGTGATTGCTCGCTTCAGCATGCCTCAAGCTATTATCACAGACCATGAGAGTCATTTTTGGAATATTATGATGACCGAACTTTCCGATCAACTTGGCCTATGCCATGATAATTCTATTCCGTATTACCCACAGGCTAATGGTAAAGTTGAAGCCTTCAACAAGGTTTTAACCATCATGATTAAATGGATTATCGGAACTCGCAAATCAAATTGGCATACCATGCTTTTTTCGGCACTATGGGCATACCGAACCTCTGCAAAAACTGCTACAGGGTTCACTCCTTTTCAAATTCTCTATGGTTTAGAAGTTGTGTTACCCATTGAATGCGAAATACCGTCACTCAAATTAGCCATTGAGTTGTTACCAGCTACCTCTGAAGAGAAGAAACGTTTTCTATACATAGCATAATTAGATGAGACTCGGCGCACCGTTGCATTGGATGTCGAAGCTCATAAGAAATGTGTGAAAGCTCAGTATGATCAAAGTGTTAACCCTCGTGTTTATTCAGAAGGTGACCTAGTTTTAGTATACGATCAAGCTAACGATAAGCTAAGCGCCAGAAAATTTGAACCGATGTGACATGGTCCCTATATTTTGAAGCCTGTGCTTGCAAAAGGATCCTATGAATTAATTGATTATAATGGGGCCTCTTTAGATAAACCCAGAAATGGTATTTATCTTAAGAGATATTGTGCTTGACTTTCGTGTGAAGATCTCTCTTGTACAATAGTTACTTTTTAGAATAGTGTGCCTTAGATTAGATAAGTGTGCCTAGATTAGTTTTTTTGTTACTACTATCATTGCGTATCTTGATTACACTTGATATTGCAGATGTTGACATCCCTTCAAACATACATTAGTTTTGTTGATGGTGCCTATCGTAGTACACATAATATCTCTTCTACGGCTTGGGTTATCTATTCACCCACCGATGAGTTAGTTTTTATTCATGGGATATGCCTTGGTCAAACAATGAATAATATTGCAGAATATAGTGCAATCATTGAGCTATTATCTGATGCCATTTCATTTGGTATTTGACATTTGATCATAGGTTGGATTCAAAACTCATTGTATTACATTTAAACAGAGTATATGCAGTAATAAATCTAGTGTTATTAAGATTATTTTTGAAGGTTCATCTCTTGGAATGATGATTTGATTATATAGAATATCAACATATTTCAAGAATTTAAACACATTGGCTGATGCATCAGCTAATCATGTTCTAAATAGACATTTTCAAAACTAACAGTGTAAACCAAAACAACATTCAATCCATGTTGAACAAGATACTCAAAGAACGAAAGTAGTAATATCATTAGGATAGATAAGTTTGTGTTCAAAAAATATTACATCGTCTATGATAATAGGTTCAAACACCTTATGATCTAATAGATACTGATAAAAAAAAAAAAAAAATGTCGATCTATAATGATCATCCATTATCTGTGATGATGATCATGGTAATAGACTATAGCACGTGCCACCTTCCACATAAATCTCCTGAATGGACCTGTAACACCTATCACATGTCTCTGAAGCCTGAGATGGATATCATTTGTTCCTGTCTCAGGAATTTCTACGGTCAACCCCTCAAGGTTGTGCTCCATGTCTGCTAGGATCTTTGCTGCCTGGTCCTGTGGAGGTGTTGTAGGTTGTTCTTCAAGCCTATCAAAGCGGCGAAGTGTTGCTGGTCGTTGTGGAACGACATCTACATTTAAATATTTTTGTCAGTATTAGACGATAAAAATGATATTAAAAACATCAAAATAATCCACTAACCTAATGCATCCCACTGTGCCCCTGGAGGCAAAGATGTTTTAGGATCACCCTTGTAATCCATTCCTGCATAAGGAAAGTCTTCAATGGTGAAGACTTGGTTCCTAAGCCACATGAAGTATACCGAAGTAAACCGAACTACTGAGCCACCCTTGCCACCATGGCGAGACATTAGTGCCACCCATCACACCATATAAGGTTCCTGAGGAGCCCCACTATCTACTGGAATCAGCTGAGAAGCGAGAAGTAGAATTCTCTCTAAAGCAAAAGAAATGAGAATAGCGCCATATCCGAAGTTTTTCAACTTCGCATTATTTTCTATAGTTAATTGGCCTTTCATGTTGGCCAATAATCCTTCGCACCAGTTAAATATGGTTCCTCCAAGACACTCGAATTTTGTTTGCATCTGTGACTTAGTAGCCACATGAGGAGCTACACTCCTGTACAATCTGGTTACTGTAAATGCTATCACTTTGAGAACCAATCGCAAGATAGTTTTAATATCTATGCGACCATCCTTCAAATATTCCTCACTCCTACAATATTATTCTTTGTAACTAGCAGTGGGAAGACCTCCCTGTCTGGCCCCAACTAAAGATATGCTTCTTCCTCTCTAGGAAAATTTGGTAAGGAACTAAATGTCTTCTAGCTCAATCTCGAGCCAGTGGTCACCAATTATGAAGCATTGGTCTTGAACATCCCACGTCTTTACAAGCCAAACCATTAACTTCACTTGTGCTTTCATCACTTGGATAGCCCAAAATTTGTTTAAACCACAATTCTTCAATGCACGCATGGTTGGATTGTCATCCATGGCTTCAATGTCTATGAGCTCATTTTCAAGATCTCGCCACTCCAACATGGTGGAACAACCTAAAAATCAACACATTTAAAAGTTAAAACCATTTGGAAGAGAATTTGAACCATTTTTTAAGAGAAATTTGGATTTTTAAAACGTTCACGGCACCTCAGAAAGTTCTGTGTGTAGACAGTGTGGATGAATGCACGTGCTCCACACAGAACTCATGGCAGCCCGATAATTTTTTCTTTTAAAAATTATCGGGGTCCGCAGTTATCGCATGCATTTCCCGTGAACCCCCGAGAGTGCATTTTAAAACATAAAATCCTCCTAAAAACTGAAATAAAGGCCCAAATTGAAAAATGAAACAGACAAAACTGAAGCTAAGAATTATGTGGATTACCTAGTTTTGACAATTTGAGAGATGGACGGTCAATTCTCCCAATATCTTCTCCGGAAGTTTTTTAGCCAAAAGCTCTATATGCACTTCTCTAAACACAAAAGGTGAAAATGATTTGTTTTAAACCCTTTTTATATTTTTTAAATGAATAAAATATTATTATTTTGATTATTTTTCACTTTAAAAGGTCATTTTTAAATATTTTTACTTTTGGAAACAGGTATGTGTAATCTTTTGAGTTTTTGTGCAGGATACAGGATTTTTTGATGAAAAGAATTATTTTGACATTGAGTATACTTTTCACTTTTTCGGGCTCTGAAAAATTATGAAAAAGAAAAACCCTGTAGTTCTCTTTTAAGCACTTTTCAGACTCTTGAAATATGAAAATATCGTCAAGTACTTCATTATTCGAAATTTTTAAAGTAAATGAACAACCGTCCCTTTAGTATAAGTTTACCACTTTTCCAAACTAAAATGGAGTAATTACAAAAAAGGTATACATTGACTAATCATGGTCAATAGAGTTCTCTCTTACATTATTTTATCATTTTTTAGACCCGAGAGACTAAATTTACGAAAAAGAACAACCATGAATTTTACTTATGTTTTTCTTCTGACTCCCTAAAACTAAAAAACGTCGAGTTTCTCTTATACTGGACTTGTTAAAATGTAACAGTAAAGGACCTATCAATTACAAACAGGGCCAAACCACTCCTTCTTAGGGTTTGATTTTAATACTAATATGGACTCATCTAAAGGATGAGCTTACACAAACAAGCAAATGTTATCCTCCTCAAGCTTGTCAAAAATAAAGAGGTACTTGCTAGTCATGGTGGGGGGAAAAGAGAGAAAAAGAATCCAGTTGACACCCTTGTTTAAAAAGTAGCATGTCACTCTTAAACACGACACTTGTACCTAGGTTGGGAAATCCTTTGTCTAACAGTTAATCAAACCACATTGAAAGTTTTCAGCCAGTTTCTAGGTATTAGCTTTAGGTCAAATGTTGCCAAACCATATACAGTGTCGTTATGTGTTCAAGAGATAGTTCAATTAAACCATTCATTGAAAACATTTGTCTCCATTCACGTTGACCATCCCTGAGTCAATCCTTGCAAATATTTCTTCAAAACCGATCTAATGGTTTCATTTTGTGGGCTTTCCTACGACAGGTCACTTTCTATCGACATCAGCTCATCATCTAGAAATTTGATCAAGAATCCTATTAGTACCTTTGGATCTGCATGCCTTAATGGTAGGTTTCTCGCCTTAGACGATAGGTTACATCATTGACCTTCGATCAAATGATTCTATGAGTGTTCGACTACAAATAATTCATTCACACTTCATAGATTGTACTGGAGTACTTTGAGAGTCATTGTCATTATTGGTGGTTTGTCTCACACTTGTTAACGATTCACATCATTGACCGGTAATCAAGTGGTTTCTACCATGTTCGACTTCAACACAATCAATCGCATGGAGAGATTCATACTAGTTCAGGAAGTGGAAATCAAGACCTTAGATCTAGTTTCCATGATCCAGGTTGCGAGGAGTTTTATTATTCATGATACAATAGACTACTCATGAGAGATGGTTGCACCCATACTACTTTTTATGTAATATTGAAACCATATCTATATCAGAAAATTTATTTAGTTTTGATCTTAGTATGGGAATGCCTATCTCAGCGATGATATATATATGTTTGCATTGAATGTTTTTACAGGTTTTTGACTGGTGTCTCAAATCCAATCCTCGAAATGATAAAGTAATTCACTCTTTAGAATAACCTCAGACTTCACACTTTAGGGGGAAATCTATTACACGTCATTTTGTCACCATGACATTTGACTGTTCATATGGGTCTATCACTGCCTATATCATGTTCCCTTAGAAGTCAAAAACCTCAATGTTCCTAAATCAAGTCTTGGAATTGGATAAAAGCTCTGTAAAACCCTTAAAAGTCTACCTGCGCGATTTTTCTATCATTTGCCTGTGCATGCGATGTTGTTCGGTCAATAAACTTCGAAAACCCCCACACTTTTTGCTACTATTACCTGCGCACCCCCGTGAAAAGAAAATTAAAATAAAAAAATAAATTCTAGAAGCCTAGCTGGTCGAATATTCTCCCAACTGGAAGCTTCTAGAGTCGCGATCAGTTCGAGCTTTATCCCTCCACTCATGGAGCTTATCCCTTGGTCCATGGAGCTCAAATCCCTTCATGTGAGGAATCCATTCCCCTCTTCATGGAACAGAAACTACCTCTGTTTCCCTATAAATTGAGCTCAAGTTTTAGGTTGAAGGGTATATTGTAGATGCAATATTGTAAATGAATTGTTGAAGAGAATTCCCAAGAGTGCATACTTTCTACACTAGTGATTTGTTGTTGGCATGAGAATGATCACACCCTTGTGTCGATAACTCCATGTTGGTATTCAGAGAGGAAGGATTATCAAACTGAAGGAGAAACAATTGTTCAAGACCCCAAGAGAAATTTTTACGACATCAAGGCATCAAGTTGTAAGATTACTCTTTTTATTCAAGATAATACATATGGATCTCTTTTTCTCATTGAGTTTTTCTTTTGATTATTGAAATAACATCAATACTTAGACTCCTTGATCACTAATTTGGGTTAGTTTATCTTGATTATTATATGTTGTAGATGTTTTGATCATTTTATCTTGTATTTGGTTGCAGGTTCTACTTATTGGAGAAACCACTTTGGAGCGACAGGATAAAAGACTACATCGAACGTTTGGATTTCAAGGTAGGGGCATGTCCTCTCTAATTTCTTATTATAATTCTGAAATAAAATTAATCTAGAGAAAAAGGTTTTCAAATGGATGTTTGTTTCTAGCTACTCGCTAAGTACTAGGGAGATCGCTCTTGTCCACAAGATGGATTAATCTGCATAACATGTTCACATGTATTGCTCCAAAAATATAGGGTTTCAGAATTTGTCTTCTATTTTGGCCATGGAGTTCAGTGAGATGAAAGATATATGTCGAAATGGAAAGATAGTGGAAAATTGGTGTGGTGGAAAGGGTATTTGTAGGATAGTTCAGTGTTAATTTTGCAATCTAATGGAGCTCGAGGATGCTGGTGCAGACAAGAACACAAGAATGGATAATGTCCCTCACATAAGGCTACCGTACTAGGTCATGACAGCATCCCATTTGGAGACTCTACGCACATAGATTTCTGTTTACTACACAGGCACCAAGAAGGGAATTGTAAGTTAAGGCTCCCAATGGCTTAGCTTGCTTTGTTAGCTCGTTCACTAGTAAGAACGTCTCATATAGTCTACCACCTTGCTGATTCCCTAAATTATGATAGATTACATGAGCTCGTAAGAGTAACAGAAATTGTGCTTTCGAACCCAATTCAGGACTTTGGTGGTTGCCACATAATTGCCAGAATTGTAGAGACACTTCATGAATGAATGCCACAGAGCCGTTGGGATTGTCCCATATTCTGCCACCATCTCGAACTCTTTGCACTCCAATTTGCCCAGGTTTGAATCCCCTAGAGAAAATGTTTGAGAAAATCATCTAAGTTCCATTTCCGAGTCTCATAAGATTGTTTGTTTATTGAAATAACAGAAATGGAGGTGGATACTTTTATAGAAGAAGAAGAGGAGAAAAAATAACGAAGCCATGGATGCTGGTGATGCAATAATTAGCAGTGCGAGGGCGAGGGCGAGAGGAAGCCAAAAATTGTGTCGGCCATAGAGCAATTTTTTTTTTTCCTAATTTTTCTCCTAGTTCTAATCTTTTTTTTGCATGCATTGGAAGACAAAGATGGAAGACGGCGATAGAGCACATAACTTCCTCATCCACCACCAGCACCATGGATCCTCATGCAATGAATTGAACATGCAACTTTCTGATCTGGAGTCAGACGCACTGCCATTGCAATTGGTGGTGTACCCGTGTTGTATTGGTCGTGAGTTTATGAATTCTAATTATTTTATATTATTAAGGGATAAATATTTATTAAAATAAATGAGTTCAAAGTTTATGAATTCTAATTATTTTATATTATTAAGGGATAAAATTTTATTAAAGTCATTGAGTTCAAAATTTTAGACACTTAAAAAAAAAAAATTAATAAATAAATAAAGTTATATACTCACACAAGTATTTCCATGCACATGGGAAATGGATTAGAATAATTATTTTTTAAAAATAAAAGATAATAAAATATAGTTATTTTTTCTTAGAAAAATTACAATAATTAGTCATAAACATACAATTCGAAATTGGGTTGATCTTAATTTCACCACAAACAAAATTATGGATTAAGTATGCTTTTTTTTTTTTTTGAAATATTATCTAGAGGTCACATAGAGTTGAAACCTGCTCTTATACCATATGTAATAAACCCAAATTTAACATGCAATTAATTATATCACATAAACAATTAATAATCAACCCAAAAATTGTATAAGTAATCATCATAGAATTTTTAGAAACATGAGCAAGACGACTTACCTGTAATGGCGATATTCCTTACTTGAGACTCCAAAGTTGAACGCTATTTGAATCCTGCTAACCGCAACAAGGTTTTGGGGACAACTCTCCACCCAACCGTAGGCTCAGTTGTATAGGAACTCTCCACAGTTGGCTTCCCCCGAGCCCTCAATCAACGTACTACTGTCAAGGTATCCTTTGCCTCACAATGCCTTTCTCTCAAGAGAATGGATGAAAGCATGATCTTTGAATCTTCCTCAATGTCTATTAAAGAGACCAAAAAATGGAATGGGAATCACATGAACACATTCACTGTGTCAAAATGCAACTTAAGTTTTACTTAATTTAGTGTTCTCTTAGTTTAACTTACTTTTTGTTAACTTTACTTAATTTAGTGTTTCTCTTAGTTGTATTTACTTTTTGTTAGCTTTACTAGTTTTTATAGTTTCTTAGTTTAACTCTTTGTTAATTTATTCTTTTTTACTTTTGTTAATTAACTCTTTCTTAAATAACTCTTAACTTTACTTATTTTTTTACTGTTTAGTACTCCTATTTATTATTTACTATTTTGTTTATTATTTTTATTATTCTCTTGACTTGTTATTTATTTATTTAATTATATTATATTATTTGTATATTATTTACTATTTTATAATTATTAGGGGATATTACAACGTAGAAGCAACAACACAGAGGGGCAGTGCTTACGCATTGCAGAGCTACAGCTGCACAGTGGCTTCAGGAGGACAGCGCGGCAACTAAGTAGAGCTTCAGTGATGAGATGAAAACCCGACTAACTTGTCTGTCAGTGATTGGGCGAGGGTCCTTCAATTGCTTACTTCTCAGCAACTGGGTTGCAGTGTAGCAGTGGGCAACACGATGCAACAATTTGAGAGGGATTTGTAGTACGGATGGAGTTGTGTCATTGGTAGTGACATGGGAAACAATATAGGAAGCAACAGCACAATGGATGGAGGGCAGGAGGCCAAGCATCAACAGCGCATAGGTTGATTCCGAGATCTTGCAATACTTGGTGTGGATGTATTTCTATAGCACACTCCTCACTAAGAGGGAGTGTCGATATTTTGAGGTAGCATCGGGTGTGCTCTAGCCCTAAGATTTTGTGGAAGGGCTAAGACACACAAAACCTCCAAAACTGAGAAATCGTTTGGATAAATTTCATCTCGTGTGTGAGATATTAAAATAATTAATTTTTTTAATGAGGACCCTAAGTCTAACTTAGGGAATGATACAAATTAAAGTGAATTAATTAAACACATGTGATGAAATGTTCTAAGTGACGCGGATCAAGAAGTCTTTTAATCTGAGCCGTCAATTAGAGATTGGATCACGGTCATAGATGTTTCAATGAGAAAATTAGAAGAGAAAGGATTGGCGTCAGTTGGAGACACACAGACATTGGCAGAGCACTGAAGCTAAGTCAAATCTTTGGGGCAGGGTTTGTTGAGAAATTCAAAGCGAGTTTGTAGTGCACTGAAGGGAAAAAATTGATGAGGGATGAGTTGATCCAAGGCCGAGAATACATCAAGATAGAGGGGCAATGATTACCAGTCAGTGCAAAGCCAGCCACGAGGATGCAGTTCAGTCATCTCCACGCAGAGGCTATGTAAGCCCAACCAAGGTGACGCAGACCCATCCAGCATAGCGCAGGGGCAATGCAACACCAGCCAGGGTGATGCAGTCCCAGCTGAGACAGCGCAACACTAGTCATCGTGACACAATGGGGATATTGGCTAGTTAAGGGCTGATGCAAAGGCTGCAGAAGCAATGCTAAGGGTTCCAGTGGCCCAGAAGGGGCTCATGATCTGTAAATCTTATTTGAGGGTGTGATACAACCATATCTCATGTCTCTGAGTGAAAGGTACTTATTGCCATGTAATTTCTCTATAGGGCCAACCATGTCTGGTGCCCAGATTGTTGTATTGAGATTTTTCATGATAACATAACCCCTCTAGAGCTTCTGCACTGGTTTTCCCGCATTGGGTTTTTCCAGGGACATTTTTCCAAAAAATCGTGTGTAATCTTGTCACATGTGTGTATTTTTTAGTAAATGATTTTTAGGTGTGTAGGCTTCCATTAGTGTCTTCTTTACTCTTTTTCTGAATATTTCAGTTAAACAACTTGTTAATGTTAATAAAACAAGTAGGTGAAGCAGATCTAGATACTGCAATAGGGTTTCTGTTTTCAAACTTTCACAACTAGTTATAGAAATTATTGCTAAATAAATTGGAATGTATAAATTGGCTATAGTTGTCTAATTTGTTCATAATACTAACACATTCCCCCTTCCAATATTATCCTTGTTTCTAACAATTTGTTCCTCTTGATCAACTGAAAGAAAGGGGTTGATTCTCAAGGTTTTGGAAGGAATAATTTATATTGTTTTCACATTATTTTTCTCAAAACCAACAATTATTAGATATTCTCGAGTTATCATAAGAATTTCCAGCCTGTCCTACAGATTCATATTTCACACCATTTAAAATTCATGGTAAAAGGGTATTTATTTTACAAAAAATTATTAATCAAATCATCTCTATCAATTTTTTTGCTTCCAATGGTGGTTTTTAATGCACATATAGGTTAGGGTGATGATAGAAAATGATCTTATTCTTATTATACCTAAATTGGAAAATCATACTAAATGAGGGATTGAGCAGGTGGATATGATACAAGTTTTTTTTTAGATTTCCCATTAGAGATAGTCATGCTTCCAACCCTACAACTAATGTAGGCATCAACAATGGCCAACCAACATCCTCTTAAGATAAGAGGGTATCCATTAAACTTGGCCTTGGGATGAAGGACAAGGAAATATGCGCAGATACTCCTAGGAATCATTTAGGACCATAAAATTTTCAATGATGCTTTATGGTGCTACTGTAGTGTTGGCATTATGGCTAATGTGTTTTCCTTGATGTAAACCTCATGGTTTTGCTACACATTCTTGTCACACTATGGTTGAGTTATAAACTAATGTGATCATGAATGACAGATGCTTAATGATTGCATGTAATGATTATGTAAGTGTTGCTACAGTGATTTGTACAAGCGATGCAGAGGATGAGGAAGTGTATTGGTAGCTTAGTCACATGTTGCAATTGAAGAAGATATAAAAATGTGAAGTTTACAAAACCATACGCTACTCCTGTGCAGGAAAGTTGTGTACATACTATAATAATTATTTTATAATAACATTAAATTAATTATTTAATGAAAGATATTTAATTTACAAGAAAATGATAAAATTTATAATTTATTTAATTGAATTTCAATTTTTACTTAGAGAAAACAAAAAATTATGATAAAAAGAAAAATTTCCGTGTATTTGTTTTTCTTTTTATATAGTGGAAAAACCTATCATAGCATGGGGAGCTAAGACTGCTGGCTATGATGGGCTATAGGTCATATAAAGCAAATTATTACAAGAAACCAATCATATATAAAGAATATAAAAATGTCATGATTGTCTGTCGAAACCATAGCTCAATCAATATGATGTTTCAACTATCAAACCAGTAATGAAGACAACCAACTAGTGTATTTTTATAATTTAAATGCATTTACTTAAAAAAATAAAAAATTATTTATCATACTCAAAGTTATATAAATTGTTAATCAAAATTTTTAGAACATCTTTAATATAAATTTGATTGCAAAAATACAAACTCAAGAGATTATGTAAATTCATCAATTTAATGTCCCAATTGAGAATTTTTTAGTGAAATTAGCCTTAGTAAAGTTGAAGCCAATACATCCTTTCATGATTCTCATTTTCAAATTTGCTTAGAACATTGCCTGAAGAGGTGCATTCTACAACCCAATATGAGGGTAATGTGTGATTTCCTTCGTTCTTAATATAGTGTTAACATATGTTCCTTTTTAAGTAAAAAAAACATTGTTTAAATAAAAAACAATGTGACCTAAAGTAAAAAATAATGGAATATAAATCTCTGAGATGTAGATTAGTTGGGTTGCTTTGGGTTTAGCCCCACCATGTCACAAGTTCAAACCTCATGGGAAAGGGTCTAAGATGGAAGTCACATTCTCAATCTCCTAGTAAGAAGGAGACTAAGACCCTATAAAAATATTCCACTCTCACTCTTACACATAAATAATCAATTAAGTAAGTAATATAAAATTAATCTTAGCCATAACTATTTCAATATCAATATTAATTAATTTATTTGAATATCAACTTCATATATTTGTATATATGGAGAAAATATATTGGCATGTATTTAAATAGATATTAATCAAAATAAAATAAAATCATTTTAAGGTGGACAATGTAATTAGTAAATAAATTATTTCAAACATCATGTTGTCATGTTACTCACGTGACACAGGGTTGATTCTCTTCTTATGCCACTATAACCTCTAGGTGTAATTGCACAACACCTCCCCCCCTCCCCCTTGCACGACACACCGGGTAAGTTGAGGTTTGAACTTCTGACCTATGCAACGGTATGAACGCCTTAACACCACATTAGCTCATGAGCATGCTACATCATTGGGACTATTTTAATTTTCATATTAAGTGAAATATTTAAATGATATATATATATATATATATATATATATATATTAATTGAAAAAAAAATGGATAGTTAAAATATTTCAAGTATTTTCATTATTTTACATCTTAGCATTTTTTGAAGTATATTTTTTGGGTCAAATTTGTTTGAAATATAGTAAATATTTTATGAAATTGTAAATTTAAGCTATTCAGTGTACCCTATCCAAGTGTCAAAAAATTGCAATGAGTCCATTAATACATTCAAAAATGTTATTAAGACATTGAGTCCTGTGAATTAATAAAAAATTTAGAGAAATTAGATTTTTAGAGGTTTCAGCAATTTTGATTTTTTTTTTTTTAAGATGCAAAACTTAAAAATAGTTTGCACTCATCTCTTACAATGTTTGGTAGAATCAAGTTAAGTTAAGTTAAGTTAATTTTGCACTCATATCTTACAATGTTTGGTAGAATCTAAGTCAATTTGTAATCAAATTCAAATTGAGTTGAATTGTAAGGGTACATTCTCGATTGAAAGTGACACCCAAGTTTTGAACTAATAGGAGGTAAAGTGAGTCAATTCTCTTCAATTTAAGTCAATTAATTCAAGTGAGTCTATTGGGTAGTATTCAAAATCCTTCATTTTTAAATTCAAGCAATGATCAAGTAAACAAATTCAAGTGATAGATTAAGCAAGTTAAAAAACAAATGATCGTGATCAAGCAAGCATGAAAGCAAGCTAGTGTGAAGTTGATTGAAGCATTCACAAATTTCAAGCAAGTGTGAACTTAATTAAAGCAACAACCAAGCAAGCAAGTGATTTCAACTCTAAAGCAAGCAAACGTAATTAAGCAAGTTCAAATCTACGTCAAGTGAGTGTGAGTTCTAGTATTCAATTATTCACGTGAGCGTGAATCAAGAAAAACAAATTTCACCTAGTAAGAGATCAACAAAATTCCAAATCAAGTGAGCGTGATAAACTCAATCAAGCAAGCGTGTCAAAATGGGAAAAGGTGGAAAATATCTTGAAAGTGTAGAGCTAGAAATTAAAGAATTGAAAGAGTGGAAAAATACAATTGAATTACTGGAATGGAAGTTGAAGCAGAATCAAAACTTAATCGATCAAATGACCAGCACATTAGAAGCAACAAAAGAGTTTCAAATTGAGCTTGAGATAAAATAAAAACACATTAGTGCACTCCAAACAAAGTTAAGTGAAAAGAAATATATTTTACTAGATGCACAATTGACAGAGAAGTTAGATGCAAGTTGTGACATTGAAGACCTCATCCAAAAAGTTGATGAAAGTTATGATAAATTTGATCTAATCCACCAAGTTGATGTCAGTTGCGACACAAGGGATATTATCCATTCATTTGTACTAATTAATGATGCAACGAGTAGTACCAAAGTTCAAATTGATCAGTTTGATGCAGCATGTCAAACCGATGAACTGTTAATGTTTGATTCCCAATGTGATACATAATATTTAATAAATCAAGGACAAAATGTTAGCAGCAACAACCGGTGTGAAGAACAACAACAAGATGGAATTTCTAGGAAAGTGATGAGACCTTGGGATGAAATCTCCTTCAATAAAGATCAACATGGCCTAGATTACAACAAAGCCAACAATATGTATGTTCCAAATTACTCAAGACCAGTGCAGTTTGTCAATGCAGGCTTGCAAGACAATGTGCATAATAATTCTAACCATTGTAAATGAAATGGCCATATGGAGAGTAAATGTTTTGACCTCCATCCTTGTCACCATTTTGGCAAGAAAAATAATTCATCAGAAATATGTTGCAATCGAAATCAACCACCTAGATCTAAGATCAATTATGCATGGATTGATCCTTGGAAGTGTTCATCTACATTCAAATAATTTTCTATGTGTTATCGATGGATTCAATCTCACATGAAGACAAATTTTCAAGTAAAATGAAGATGGTGAAACTCTCCTACACCTGAAGGGGGGTAGTTCTGAATTCAAATGCTGATTATCTCTCCTTTTAGCTAACAAAGGGGGGGGAATGGTAATAATGGAATTGAAGGTTTTCTGACTAAAAGTTTTGAAAACATCTAGAAAGCAACAGTGAGTAGTTTTCGACAACATTAAAAAATCAACAGTCATCCATTTTTGACATCAACGGTAAGTGGGTGATCATCATTAGTAAATATTGAGTGGTCAATATCAAAGAAGCCAATGGGAAGTCAACATCAAGTGGGAAGTTTCGACATCAGCGAATTTTCCAGTGGGCATTTTCAATATTTTGTTAGTGGACATGTAAATTTGCCATTGGACATCATCAACATTTTGTTAGTTGACAAATGATGTTGATTGCGATAAAAGGATAGATGCATCCTTTTGCAGCTTGGCACGTGATGGAGTTGTCAAGCTAAATTCAGAGACGAATTGGAATTGCAACTAGCTCATGTTCTCTTTAGATTGAAGTTTTTTCGGTATCTAGCTTTGGTGATTTTTTCAAGCAGTGTTTTTGAGGATTAACAGTTTTAGCATGAGAACTTGAAAGATGGTTCGTAGTTCTTATTTTGGAATTATGATTGAGGAGGGGAATTTTAGCCTCACTCTCATGTGATTAAAAAAGTTCTACGTCCAAAATAATTAAATTAATTAAATCATGAAAGTTAGGATTTAATCCTACCTTTCTAGATGTGGTTTTTTCCTCATAGTTAGGAGTCAGTTTAGGTCCATTTGGTTGAGATATTATCTCACGCTAGTTAGGCTCCTAGATTAGTGTTTTGTTGAGATCTTTTCTTAACCAAAGAGTCCAATATATACACACTATCTTGAGACAAACTTTCTCATGTATTTATATGTATCATAAACTTATTTTAACAATCAAAATGTGAGAGTACAGTTAGGCTCTCAGGCCTTTTCCACCACTGCTTGGTCTTGGTAAATTATGTGTGATTATTTATGAAATATTCTTCATTCAGAGATATAATATAAGGAATTTAGGCTTCCTTAATGCTCTCAAAATGTTCTACAAACATGTTAGCTTGCAAGTTTTAATATATATTTTGTTCTAGGATGTTTTGGATTGTGAAACTTGGATGATATAGATAGAATATTGTCATTTACCTATGTTTCAAATTACAGACCTTGGTTCACTATAATGTCGGAGATATGATCTAAAGAAGTGAGGATTCTTGAATGCTCCTAAAATATTATTCAAATAGGTAAACTTGATATTTTCTCTATATATTTCTTTCTATAATGTTTCAAAATAAAAAATCCAGAGGAGACAAAAAAGAGATGTCAAGTTACTTCTCTTAGAAATTTCAAACCTTGTTTTGCTATAATTTTAGAGATATTATATGAGGAATATAATGTTCCTAATTTCTCTTGAAACATTCTTGAAACAGGTTATGTTGGCATTTTTGCTATCTTTCCTTTTGAGATGTTTCATTTTGTGAAATTTGGATGAGACAAAAAATAGATCTCAATGTACCTATGGTATAAATTTCAGACATTCCTTTTCTAAATGTAGTACATATGATATGAGGAATATAATATTTCTTAATGATCTTGAAACATGCTTCAAATAGCTCAAATTGGCATTTTTTCTATAACTTAATTTTTAGATGTTTCAGACTGTGAAATTTGCATGAGACAAAGAGGAGATATCTAGTAAATATGGTAGAAATAAATACAATTTGAAAAATTATATATGTGGTAGGTTGTCCAAATTCATTCTTTGAAAGAATCCAAAAGAAATAAGTTTTGGAAGAATTAGAAGTAATGAAGGAAGAAGAAGCAAGTTGACCTTGTGAAGGCAGAAGTAACTAACAAAGTTAATGAATGTAGAAGCAACACATAGACTTGGTGAATGTAGAAGTAGCTAACATACATTGTGAAGAAGTAAGCAGAACCACTGAAGTAGGTTGGTTCCTACAAATATTTGTTGCAGTGGGAATTGGTGTCTTCCATAAGTTGGTGCCCGAAAATCTTGTAGTAGTGGGGATTAGTGTCTCTTGTACGGTGGTCCCTACAAATCTTGCAACAATGGGGATGGTGTCTCCTATAGGTTGGTTCCTATAAAAAAATAAAGGGGATTAGTGTCTCCTATAGGTTGGTTCCTACAAAGAAACATAAGGGATTGGTGTCTCTGCATGTAGGTTGGTGCCTACAAATTGATGTAATAGTAGGTTGGTGCTTACAATATCTTTCAAATATATAAGTTTTTTTGTTTTGCCTTACAATATTTTCCACATATATATTGTCTTACTTGCTCAATTTTTGAGATTTGTGTTTTATGATGTTCAAATATTTAGATAAGTAAAAATTATCATTATGTTGATTCAGCCCCCTCTTAGTATAATTGTGAATCAAAAAATTATATCCCTCTCCCACCCACATTACTCTATCTCTCTTTCTATCTCTCTCTTCCTTCCCCATCCATCTCTCTATGTTCCCCCATGTATGTATCCATCGTAATTATCTCTCTCTCCTGCCATATGTCTTGGTCCTCTCTCTCTCTCTCTCTCTCTCTCTCTCTCTCTCTCTCTCTCTCTCTCTCTCTCTCTCTCTCTCTATATATATATATATATATATATATATATATATATATATCCTTTCTCTCTATTCCCCCTTTCCCCCATCTATATGCTTACCCCCCCCCTTTCACATCTCTCTCTCTCTATCTCTATGTGTGTGTGTGTGTGTGTCTCCCTCCTACATCCATATCTCTCTCCCCATAACTCCCCAACTTTCTCTCCCTCCCTCTATATCTCTAACCTCCCTTCCCTCTTTTTCCCTCTATATCTATCCCTCTCTCTCCTATGTTTCCATCCTACATCCCTCTCCCTTTCCCCCACCTCTCTCTCCCTCTCTCTCCTATGTTTCCATCCTATATCCTTATCCCTTTCCCCCACCTCTCTCTCCCTCTCTCTCCTATGTTTCCATCCTATATCCCTCTCCCTTCCCCCCACATCTCTCTCCCTCTCTAACACAATCTATCTAATCCCCTCATTTTTTCCTCCTATCTCCCTTTCCATATCCTATATCTTCCTCCCTCCCTCTTCGATATCCCTAACTCTCTCTCTCTCTATCTCTCTCTCTCTCTCTCTCTCCCCCCAATTACTTCTCCTTTCCTTCTCTCTCTCCCTAATAAAAAAAAACATTCTTTCTTTGTCCCCATCATCTCTATCTCTCCTCCCATATGTATAAATTTTCTCTGTCCCCATTTCCTTATCTCTTTACTCTATCTCTCTCTCTGACACCCCACCCCCCATCTCTTTCTCATCTTAGTCCTAATCTCCATATATCTGTTCCTTCTCACATTATATTGGGTTAGGAATATGTGCATGTGTTATTAATGCATGCCCACTCCTTCCTTGCACCATGTAGGCCTTTCCTTCTTGCATGAGACTAGGCATAGAAGCAAGAACTTATGAACATTATTAATATGTGAACATTATTAACACATGCATGTTCCTACATGTATAAGAAAAAAAAACACTTTTCCATTGCTATCATTTTGTCTCATACATTTAAAACTCATATTCAAAAATACCACAAAAAATATTCTATCACAAGTGGTGGTTTTTCTTAAGTGATTTCCTTAACTATTTTTGACATAGCCTTGTTCTATTAGAACCTTTTAATGATGGGAAACTTACATAATCAAACAAAAAAATTCTAGGAGGAAGTTGTCTCCCCTTTAAAAAATTTCATACCTAAGAGTAAATGCAAGAATTGATATGGATAAATATTGGCATCCACCCATGACCAACTCCAATCATTGCACAAAAAATTCCATGTTGGACTCTAGTTTGTTGTTGCAAGTGAAGTGTATACATCCAATGGAGGCAAATCAAATTGCAACATCATGTTATATTATGTCCAATATTCCATAAACAATAAATTATATAGTGGAAGAAGACATTTAATTTTTTTGAGATGTTGAGTATCTAAAGGTGGAAACTAAACAATTGAATTATTTGCATCTTTTTTGTGAAGTGGCTCATCATGTGAAAGTTTAATTTCAACAATTATATGTTAAAAATATAAACCAAAGAACTATCAAAATCACTCCCAAGCTTGAAAATTAGGCGAATGAAGTGCTACATTCTATTAGAAAATGGATTGACTATTTTTGTCCACCTTCCTTACATGTGCTCTCAAATGCATGACAAAGAACTCATAGATTTATTCATGTGGATGAAAGTTATCTAGCATGAATTGTAGGTAAGTTAATTAAAAAAACTATTTATTGGTAGAGCCATAAAATTTTGAAAGAATTTTTTGATTCAATAAGTGATGCAACAAGATGTCAATTATTTTTGGCCTTCTTAAAATTACACTATTTAGTTGTTGCAAGGAGAATGTTAAACATAAAGATAGTTAGAAGTACAAACAACAATAATAAAATTATTATAAACATTCATGAAGATTTGAATATAATTGGAAAGACTAATTTAAAATATCATAATGTAATATTAGAATATATTGTAAACAAGTCCACAAGGCAACATCATTTGATGTCATACATGTCTCATATTTCAAATGGAAAAAGAAAAACTCTTTGTAAGTATTCTATTGTAAGAGAAATAATTGATAGCCCATGTCAAACAAATTATTGGGTATTCATTGTTAGATTACCACATTCAAAACAAATTATTGTCCCTTCATAGGTAGGTTGTCTCATTCACACATGAAGTTAATTTATGATGTTAAGGAACTAGGACAAAATGTTTGGCATGGAAATACTAGGCCTTCATCCAATCAAAAATATTTAATAAAATTAAAAAGTGTTGTGAATACCACCAACCCCACCGTAAGAACTTCCTTGACATGACACAAATAGAACTTTATGAGGGATTCAAGAAAGAGCCCGTGGTTTTGAACCTGTGCTAAGTATCTTTCGAGAAATGCAAAGCTGGGTATGTTAGAACATGCATAAACCGTAACACATGTTGTTGTAAATACCATGAAAAAATATATTATTGTATGATACATATGTACACATTCATCATGTTATTCATCATGAAATTGTGTAGGATTTCTCATCGAAACTACCACATTTTTCATCAAGAAAATTTATTCATAGCATCACACAACCAAGGCCTAATAGAAAAAGATATTATGCAAAATTGTGTTCAGATGGGACATGCTATAGGTGCAATGGATTTACATCATTAATATGGTGCATTCACGAAATTAAGGAGCACAAATTTTGGAGGGTGATAGTAAACAAAGTTTCAAATATTTTACCTATGAAATATATAGTGGGAAAGAAAGCTGAATAGACCACATTGTTGAGTCCTAGGTAATTTAACATAGCATTATTTATTATTGCATGTTCAAATTAAGCATATATGTTTTTTCTTATGACCTTATCTTTGTGGCATTAGGCATAAGTATGTGATTTCATGAAGTAATTTTTTGTAAAACTTGAAACAACTTTTCAACATCTGCATGTAGCCTTATGTAAAGATTAACAATTTAGAATTTTTAAGAAAACCTTCCCCCTAGGTACTACATTGTTATTTTTGAATTTTAATGAGAAATACACCCTTCAACGATAGGTTGAGATCCAAAACCAATGTTATAATTCTATTGATGAGGAAAAATGCACCATTAATGGTAAAGGGATCTCCCCAATGCGAAGTCCCAATAAGACTTCACACTATTTTGGATAGGAGTCTCATTCAGTATGTGGGCCCAAATGAAGAAATGTTAATGTGGGGTGAGTGTGAAATACTCAAAGAGTGAGGATGAATCAACCCAAAAATTATAAACTTGCAATACAAAATACAAGATCATAATACCACAACAGTAATAGTACTAAGTATATCTCAAGAGGAATTAGTAAGCTAAAACCATCTAGGACATACAAGACTAAAAGAGTAGTAAAAAATAATTGCAAAGTAGTTCAAAAATAATAACTAGTTTTATGCATGGAATGAAAGAGAATGATTCAAAAACATATGTGAAATAATCCATGAATTAGTTCAATAACATTCAATTCATGTGATGGGGAACATCCACACACAATAAAAGTGCAAGATGACCATTACAACCACCATGAAAGTGCATGAAAATATATGCCAAGAGTGAAGAGATTATTATTAATAACGATACAATGTCAAGTACATGTGCTATATGTCCATCAAAATCCAATAGTGTAAGGAGGATTTTTCATATCCTATTCAAATAAGTCCCTAGCCTCACCACAACTCAGTCTACAATTTTGAAGAGTAAGAGCGCTCACAACTAGCTAAGTATCAAAAGACTCAAGTGCTAAAATCTTTTATCTTAGAGGCATGAGGGTACATTTATACAAATGGGTGGTTGAATCTTCATCTTCTCTGTGAATCCTCAATATCACCATGACCTATCACATTCTAAATGATTTTTACAATTCATATTGAATTTTACATGATTTTTTTTGGTATTTCTCCATTTCCATAATTATAGTAAAATAATGTTTTACAATATGACAAAAAATTCGATGAGTCACAATTGATGACATGCCTCCAAGATTTTGTGATTTCTAAGTGGATATTAAATTTCTTGAAATCATCACCTAAATTATCAATAATAGAAGGATAGGAAAACTTGCTTCACCTACACCGCTTAGCAAACATTCCATAATAGCCAGTTTACGATGTTGTGACAATGCATTGACGAAAACCTTCAACAAAATTTTAAGATGTTTAGTAGTCACTATCCATCATGGAACCATTACTGATATCAATTGTTCTAAGACCCTTTGTGGATGGTTATCATCCTGAATTATAGTTGATTTACTCATAATTTTAAATATATCTATATATGATCCAAAACTTGATCAAGAAGCAACCTTCTCAGAGAAATCATCGATGAAAAATGATGATTAGGAGTAGTTAAATACTTTTCATTGTTGACACATCACACAACTAGATCCACATTAAATTTTTTACATAATATTTCCTTTAAATTAGATTATGTCAATAGTACATTTATCATGTTTTTTAAAACTGTCAGTACAACATGTTGTAGGTAACATTTACCATTGTTTTTTGATTGATGAGAATTATCACTGAGAATATTTACGATGTTGTTTTCTTTTATAATAATATTTATCAATTGTATATTATCATGTCTTCATGTTCAAACTTATTCCTCTCATACTATCTCCTAGGAAGTAAACAAATTTTTAACTTATTATAGGTATATCACAAAAGATTACACCCCGTCACTAGCCCTGACGTATTCTTAGTCAATAGAAGGGAAAAACATGAACATCATTATTTTTTTTTTTAGTAAATAGTCAGAGGCTATATTTGTGTCTTTATAATAGAGTTCTAAGAGTTTCACACAGATGGGTTATCTTTCTTATTGATTGGAATTCAACGATTGTCATAATGGAGCTTGGCATTTGAGTATATGTCCAATGCCCTTGTGTAAGAGGAATTTATGCAATAAAAAATTATAATACAAAAAAAATTCCTTCGTGGAAGTCATCATAGAACTTTGGCTTGCTTTTTTTAGAGAGGTGTGATCTTTGACTACTTATTATTCATAAAAATACTTGAGTATCTTTTTGACCCACTCATGCAGATTTTTTCTCCCCATGTTGGTGATTTTTAACGTTAACTGCTCATCAGTGTTGTTTTGGTGCATTAGAAGGTTGGGTAATATATTTTTTTATTTTTCAAGGGTCGATTCAATTAATTTTTCATGGGTTTTAATGAAAATTTTTGATGACTTGTGCTAAGCATAGTAGATATTTTCAAGCATTGTTCTTCACGTATTTATTAATATTTTTGTCCCACCATTCTTGTATCTCGTGCAAACTCAACATTTATGTGTGCATTATTAGATCAACTCGCTTTCAGGTAGCGACCAAACCAATGTTGTAATGTAGAGAACCATATACGTGTGTTGTCGACAGACTTGTACACCAAGACAATAATATATATATATATATAAAGGAATAGAGATAAGAATAGAACAAGAAGCAGTGTTCAACCAATGAGAAGCATTTTTATATTATATTTTCTAATTGATCTCTACAATTCAGTATGGAGATATATCTCAAGTAAAAACGTAAACATGTAAAAGTAAACGTAATCTGTAATTAGTAATTCTATCGGATTGATAATGAGTTTTGACAATTTTGTCAGCCATAAATTGGTATTCCGTTTCTAATTGATCTCTCAAGTAAAAACATAAACATGTAAAAGTAAATATAATGTTTAAAATTTAACATTTTTGATCTAATGTCAGTCCTATTTAAAAATAAACTTAAATATTATGTATAAACATAATATAAATTTAAAATATAAGGAGGCTTAGGTATGATAGTTAAATAAAAATACAAATAAATGAGAGATATGCTAAATAAATAAAACCTTCTTTGATACTTACTCTAAAGGTATGGTAAATAAATAAAGCCTATTTTTATATTTACCCTATAAACCTCTTTATATTTACAATAAATCAAAAAAGAAGTTTTATTTAGGTGAAGTCTATATGCCAAATACCGTGGGCAAAATTATTATTAATACCATGGGCTAAATACCATATTTATAAAAGAGGTATGGTAAATAAATAAATCAATATAAAAGAGGTATAAAGAGGCATGATAAATATATAAAAACATATCAAATATCATTATAAATCAACATCTAATTATATACCAAGTCTATGGGCCAAATACCATGGTAAATAAATAAAACCTATTTTTATATTTACTCCATAAACCTCTTTATATTTACCAACACTCAAACAATAGGTTTTATTTAGGTGAAGCCTATAGGTCAAATACTATGGGCCAAATTATTATTAGTACCATGCCAAAATACCATTATTATCCCTAATATTAATATTAAAAGATTAATTGCACTAGATGGAAGAGGGAAGACGATTTATTGCTCTAGATGCATTGATTTCATTATGGATGGTGATTTCAATCATATTTGATTTCTTGCACTATATGCATTGATTTTAGTGTAGATGTTGAGAGAGAGAGAGAGAGAGAGAGAAAGGTAGGAGAGAAAGGGAGACAGAAGAAGGACAAGAGAGAGGACTTGAGAGAGACGAAGAGAGTGATGGGGGAAGAGAGAAAATTGGAGGGAAAAGATAGAGAGGGAGAGAGAGAGAGAGGGAGAGAGAGGAAGGATGAGAGAGAGGAGGAGGGAGGGAGGGAGATAGCAGGAGAGATGGAGGGATAGAGAGATGGAGTTGGAGGGGAGAGAGGGAGGGAAGAAGAAATACAGAGAGAGTGATAAGTGGAGAGAGAGATTAAGTGACAAGGGAGAGATGGAGAGAGAGTGTGTGTTTTGGGATGAGATAAAGAGACAAAGAATGAGATATTAAGAGAAGGGATAAGAGAAGGAGAGAGGTAGGGATATAGTAACAAAGTTGGAGGGTGAAGAGAGAGAGATATAAAGATGTAGGAGAGAAATGGAGAGATAGGAAGGAAGAGGGAGGATGTGAGAGAGTGGATAGAGGGAAGGAAACAAAGATGTAGTTCGAGGGGGGAGAGAAGGAAGAAGATTTCTTGCACTAGATGAATTTATTTCAATGTAGATGGAGATTTCTAATCCATTTTGATTGCTTGCACTAGATGCATTGATTTTAGTGTATATGTTTATTTCTAATTATATCTAATTGCTTGCACTATATGCATTGATTTCAAGGTAGATGATTGCTAATCCTATATGATTTCTCGCACTAAATGCATTGATTTCAGTGTAGACGGTGATTTTTTATCCTATTTGATTGCTTGCACTAGATGCATTAATTTCAATGTAGATGTTGATTTCTAATTATATTTGACTACTTCCACTAGATGCATTGATTTCAATGTAGATGATTTATAATCGTATTTGATTTCTTGCACTAAATGCATCGATTTCAGTGCAGATGGTGATTTCTAATCCTATTTGATTGCTTGCACTAGATGCATTGTTTTCAGTGACGTTGGTTTCTAATAATATTTGCTTACTTGCACTAGATACATTGATTTTAGTGTAGATTTTTATTTCTAATCCTATTTGATTACCTGCATTAGATGCATTCATTTTAGTGTAGATGTTGTTTTCTAATCCTATTTGATTGTTTGCATTAGATGCATTGATTTCAGTGTAGACATTGATTTCTCATTTGATGTAATTGGATGTACATTGATGGTACATTAATTTTAAAGTGATTGGATTAACATTGTGCATTAATATAACTTTAAGTAGGCAAAATTATTGACAATGTACATTTATTTTTGTGTTTTAGTAATTCAACATATTAATATCGAAGAGCAAGAGAGATAATGTATGATGTTTAGTACAATAGTTCTAGCTAAATATTTAAATGGCTTAAGATTTCAACTGTTTTTTTCATATACTCGATATGAAAAGATAAGAAAACTAACAAAGGTGACAATAAGAATAGTAGAAGAAAATAATTTGAGATTTATTACAATGAAGACTATTTGTAATTGAGTGCATTCTTATTATTCACATTTTCTATCATTCAATAGTATTACATTGTCACTTTGCATTCAAATGTTTTATTTCATCATTTTTCATCATTAAAGATATTAAAAATATTTATCTCAATAAACTACGGTAACTAAGCAAATTTTAAAATTAAAATGACCAGCTAAATATGAGACATATTTAGCATATATAAAATTATTATATTTATATTAGATGTATTTACATATTATTCATAAAATTAATCATATGTTCGATATATTTTCCTTGGCTTTACACGACTGAAACCAACCTAGATCCATATAACTCCGGATCTATCATGCACCGAGGGGGATCAAATCTCTCGAGGTGCAAACCTTTTCTCAAGTTTTACACTCAAAAAATAGGTTTGCACCTCTAGAGATTTGATCCCTCTCGGCGCATGATAGATCCGGAGTTAGATGGATCTAGGCTGGTCCTAGCATATGTGCATATTTATACTATAATTTAATATATACAATGAATTAATTGACTAACTAACTTGGTCGACCCAATCAATTACATCTCGGTATGTTCACTATAGATTCTAGTTGGATATCCTGACCAATTAGCTCTAGTTGACTGAGTCGACTATCCCTTCCAACATTTAGTAATAATTGCAACTATTATGGTACCTTTCGGAATAAATAAATAAACTATTTTAAGAAAAAGAATCATGACATAAATAAAAGAAGAAGGACATATATAAATAGAGAATTTTTCCTCACTCTATTTACTACAAAAACAAGACAACTATATTACAACAAGGCACATGTTTTATGTCATGCATAAATTTGACACACTTAAGAATAACTCATATGAAAAAAATTACTCAACTAATGATAATTGTTTAAAATCAAAGGGTTTTGTTCATATCTTAATCAAGCATGGAATTGTAAATGATTTTATTTATGTACTTCATTAGAAGAAAATATGGTATCAACCATTCACATTTCTAGGAAAGGGTATGTTCAAAAAAGGTAATTCCAATAAATCTTTCATTGACCATTGTGGATATGACTAGTGGCTATCATTTCTAAAACTCTCTGATCCATGGTGAATTATAGTGATTCAAAGAAGAAATATGTTTCTATTGAATGAATGGAAACTCAAGCCTCAATTTCGTATAGTGCCATTGTGGCATCCCCTAGTTAATATTCCTTATTGAAAATAAATTTTATATTAAAAAGGTTGAGAAAAAGGGACACATATTCTAGTTGCTCGAGGAGGGAGATTTTTTGAAGAACAAGTTGCTTTAAATAATAATTCTAGTTGGTTGAGTGGTTTTAAATGGGCTAACTATTTAGTAAATTCAACTGAAAATAAGAGGAAAAGACTAGGTGTCCTTTAAACTCCAAATATAAGAAACAAAAGGATAAAATATTGAAGAAACATGGGTTGCATTGTCCAAGGCAGTTGACCTACATGGGCCTAGTAAAAAGAAAAATGGTTGGTCTAGTGGGGTACGACATTAAACAAGTCATAGAGGGAAAATAAGACAAGGGGACATAGCTAAGTAGCAAGAAAACACTCAAAATCACTCATGCATACACAATGGAAAGAAAAAATGGTGATCACTAGAGAAATTCCTTCAAGGGAGGAGGTGAGAAAACAGAGAGAGAAGTGATCAGATATCATAGAACTCAAGCATTGGAGAGAAAAAAACCAGCTATAGAACCCTCAAAGATTATTTCTGGGTAAAATCATTGTAGGGAGCAGTGGTTTCCTTGTAAGGCTAAAGAACCCACTAGAAGATTATGGACTGAAGAGCCTACATGTTTGGGAAGAGTCACTCAGGTGCTTGTGAGGGTTGTTGAACCACCAAGAATTGCCTTGTTGTTGAAGCTTTTGTGCTTGAATCATTGAGGAACCAATTGGAGAGGTGATTTCTTATCCATCATTATCTTTTCCAGTGATGAACCTTCCTAGATATTGAATCTTTTCTCATGAATACAAGTTGAAAACTCTTTTTGTTGTGGTATCCTAGCATGGATGTGATTATGCCTAAAAATAATAAATGATAATGTGCATAGTTGGTGGATTAAGGTAGTGTGGTCTTGTGGCATCTTGTCTTAGCTATTTCATTGGTTAAAATTCCTCATAAGCACTCCACCTCAATCACTGCAATCCACCTCAGGGGTGAAAACTACGAGTAACTATGGTTGTAGCTTGTCTACGGTTGGGTGGAGAGTTAGAGTCCCACTCTAAGTTCCCAGGTCTCTTATAAGACAAGTTCACTCTTATGTTTTGTGCTTGAGTTTGCTATTATGTCTTTGTTATTTGCATGTAAATAATGATTATGCTAATGTTTCAGAGTGTTTTTCTTGCTTAAATTAAGAATGTAAATGATTGTGTAAATATCCTGTGATATGGTCCATTACTTGTGGACGTTTTTAACCTTGAAATACTTGAAGCATTCCTTTGCATAAAGGGATTGGAATCCCTACACATGGGTAATTTTTTTTTTATACCTTTTGGTATCCATGATATTGGTTGGAACATGTTGATAATAAAGAAAGTGACATCTTGTGCATAAGTGTTCCATTAAAATTTTCTTAGGAACGATTTAATTCCCATAATTATATGAGTCTGAAAATTGTTCTAAATGGCTTGTGTATTGAGAGAGGGGTAGATATTTGTAATATTTATCATTATGTCGAAGAAATGGTTCATTCCTTTGTTTATTCTGAGCTTGAAGCTAATCTAGTTATCTGAGCATGGAGGACATATAAATTCCATGTCACTGAAATGCTCATTATGTTTTAATGATTCACATAACTAGCCTATATATATGCCTAGTGTTTGTTTATAAAATTAGGAAATATAGTGCTAGGTATATGATTAATATATAAAAATATATGTGTTGAATGGGTTGGGTCAAGCCCTATTGAAATCTTGGGAGGGATTGCACACATTTTTCCCAGCTTGTATAATATATATATATATATAGTATTGTGAGGAAGAGCCCCTTAAAAACCACTCAATTCAATCCATTGTTCATAATGATCGTGTGGGGTTGAGCAGTAGAGCCCTTAGTAGAATGGGGATTAAATTTCACAATGTATGACCTAAGGGGTACAATTTATATCAAAATGTGGTTAAGTACTAGAGTGCATTAGTGTTGATACAAATCAAACAAGAAATTGCAAACACCATCTGAGGGTGAGGATCCAATAGCAGACCCCCCCTTCTCTCTATACCAAATCAAATTTGGGCCCTCACATGTCTTGATAACAAAGAATGAGAGAAGGTTGTTGGATAAATCTTGTGGAACTACTTACAGAACCATGAACGTGGACCAACCCCTTGCTGATATCATAGGGAGGAGATGGATTTGTTATTAAGTTTGGGTTGTATATGGGGAAGCACTCATGGTCGTTGATGACCTCAAACACTTAGTGATTTGAAATGGGTGGCTGACTTGTTATGCTATGCAAGCACTTCCCACTCAATTAAACAAATTAAAGATCTTTCTTATACATGCATGTGCGGAATTGCATACTTGAATCAGGTGTATGTGTTTTAACTGTTTTCATGCTTTGTGTGTGCGGAATTAAACATTTGTTTAGGCTAGATAAAAGCATGTACAACAACCATAAATTGCAGAAAATTAATCATCCACACATAACAACAAATTCAATAAAGGAGTTCACCCGTATGTCTTGGGCTACATCTCCTTGAGCCTTTGTCAATCGACTTGGCTCTTTGGGATTAAGATGAAAAATTTCTTTTAAAAGTTACTACTTAACTCCAATGGTTGTTTGAATTGAACCAATGGGTTTATAATACCATCATACCCCTGGATTGACTACTAATCCTATGGAAATGGACCTAGGCTCCCTTGGGCTTGACCTCTTATGTTAGTGTCCTTAAGATTCCTTGAGTTTCTCAGTGGCAAAAACTCTCTTAGAAGTCTTTTTCTATACCTAAAAAATTTTCTACTATATCCAACATATATCATTCATCCAAAATAGACTTTTCATTTTCTCAGAATGAGCTATGACTCCCCAATCTAGGCCTCCAACTCGTGGTGGCCTTCGGCTCCCCGAAACTTCCCTGTGGCTTATTCGGCTCTAGAAGTCTCCAAATTTCTCTGAAAATACTTCCATTGGATTCATAATGTCTACTATAGTTAGAATAGACTATTCAATTGTTGAAATTGGCCTTTGGCTGCTCTGGCTATGCCTCCAACACCTGGTGGCACCCTTTGGCTCTCGGCACACTGAAAAATTCTCTGTAGCATCTCGGCCTTCCGAAGTCTCCAAATGCTTCTTCAAAACCCATCATTGGATTCATAAGGTTCAAGATAGTCAGAATATACTATTGGATTCTAGATAGGCCTCATTCTCCTGCTGGCTCTTGGTGGCCTTCGTGGCCCTTGGAATTTCTCTGAAGCAAAATCAAGCTCAAAAGTCCTCAGCTAGTTCTAAAAACCTCACCAATGGCTCTATAATGCTCAAGATATTCAAAATTGACTATTCATTTTCAAAATTTGGCTAAAATATGCTCAAGATAGAGAACATTCAATGTTTCCCAAATTTTCTCCACTAAAACTAGAAGAACTGCTAATTAATTTTCTAAAAATAGAAATTCCGCTAGAAATAGCGCTGCTTCTGAAAATTCCGCCAACATAAACTAGAGCTTAATTAAAGTTTAAGCACTTGATTAGTTATCACTAAGCACTAATAGCGCTGGCACTTAGCTCCTGGTCTTCGCGCTTGGTCATGTGGGGAGGGGGTTGGCTGCACGAGGCTGGCTCGCTCCTTCCCTGTCGTCGGCATTGTTATTAAACATAAATATTATGATGCACGCTATCCTTAACAAGGAAACATTATTGGCTTGGAGGTTAGGCTAGGCACTGTTATGGGGGAGGCGGTTAATTTACATGTTGTGTGTTTCAGGAGAAACAATGAGCAAACCATGAATTTCCATACTACATCTATTTTCTTCATGTAGGAGGAGCCATTTGGAGAACTTGAGTTCTTGGAGGAGGCACTTCATGGCTGATTTGTTTGGTGGGGTAACTTGGGCCATTCTTGGAGGCCATTTCATTTCAGCCCAAGATCAGCAATAACCCCATACTTACCATAAATGGAGAGAGAAACAACTTGGATGGGAAAATCTAAACTCTCCATGTAGCCCCAATACATTGCATAAACCAAGGTTTGATGATTTCTTTGATGAGCTACCTAGAATGGCTCATTTCATTTGAATGATAGCATGGGTATGGGAGACTCTCATTGGGGATGAGATTCCCTGTGTTTATTATCACTCCTACCTTGAGAAGGCCATGGGAAAACAATAAGGTTTCCACTTACACCTTCCACCTTTTCATGATGTGAGCCATTTGGTTTTGCATACTTCGGAGGAAACATTGGAGAGAAGATTTATTGCAAATTATTTTGAGTAGTGGTGGGGACTATTGATGAGGAGGCCACAAGAGGAGGAGGGTATGAATTTTTCTCTCCTTATACAATTGCTTGAGGACAAGCAACATTTTGGAGGGGAGGACTGTAATATTCGAAAAATTTAGCCTTCAGCTAAATGGAATATTATAGTTTGTTTTGTCACTAGGTAGGTGAATAAGTGGGTGGGGAGGCCCATAAGTCTTCTTAGCAGCAATAAAAACACTTCAAGTGTGAAAGGAGACATTTTTTAGCAGCTAAATAAAGCACCTCCAAGTGTGAACAAGGTTGGATCATGTTGATTCAGTGAACTTTGACCAAGTCAACAACACTGTTATGGAGGAGTGGAGATTAATTGAGGAATAACGCAGTTTTGGAGGGAGATGGATCTCATGAAGGAAATGACCTAATTGAGTGGGTCCAAGGGCAAGAAAGCTCATATTATATTTAAGGAAGAGGATGGCATCCATTTGGGATCATGTTTTGGATTATTATTTTGTGTATGGTCTGTTTAGACTACTTGTATTCTTCAACTGTTTAGTTGAAATTGCTGTGTTGTTTAGCAGAGGGTGTTCCTGATCGGGAATCCCACCTCTTCCATTGAGGATCTCTTGGAGAATTTTGCACTATAATTCCACAATTAGGCATTTTTCAAGCTTCAATCTCATGTACAATGCAGTTCTGTTTAGAGTTGGGTTGTGTTGCAGGGGTATAGCAGTGGAGGAGAGAAATCTCCAATTTTTTAGCTTATTTTCTAGTGAGCAGACCAGCCCTTCACCTATTGAGTTGATTAGGTGCTTTTGTAGCTGATATATCATTCCTTCAGCCCCATATCAGCATTCATTCCCAGGGAGTGCGTAAGTCAAACAGCAGAAATGCAGTGGGTAACTAAAAAAAAAGGCTGAAAATCCAAAATTAAAATCTGGCCAAACCATTTCTAGGTTTTTCTGGGTTTTTGGAGTAGAGTCTGTGGTTGAAAGCGTTGATCATTTTGAGCAATATAACAGCCTTCCACACATGGTTCTTCTTCATAATAACAATAGTTTCCAACAGTGGCAGCAACAGCAGCACACATTTCCAGTGCTTGGTTTCTTTGGTGTAGTTCAGCCATCTTGTGGCTTGAGTGCATTCATTTTGGAGAACTATGTAATTTCATATGATGTTGATATATAATGAGATGGCTCAGTTTTTTTTTGCCCATTTTTATGTTTTTCTAATGTATTCTGGCATTTTTCCAGTTCTACATGTTTAATTCTTATTTTACCATAGTTGGAATTGTGCATATGTTCTATATCCCTGTCTTTTCCATTTTGGAATATTACACAAAATCACGCTCAAAATTCCTCAGTTGGTTCTGCAAAACCTCACCAATGGCTCTATAATGCTCAAGATAGTCAAAATTGACTATTCATTTTCGAAATTTGGCTGAAAGATGCTCAAGATAGAGAAAATTCAATGTTTCCCCAATTTTCTCCACTAAAATTGGAAGAACTGCCAATTAATTTTCTAAAAATAGAAATTCCGCTAGAAATGGCACTGCTTCCAAAAATTTTGCCAACAGAAACTGGAGCTTAATTAAAGTTTAAGCGCTTGATTAGTTAGCACTAAGCGCTATTAGCGCTGGCCCTCAGCTCCTAGTCTTCACGCTTGGTCATGTGGGGAGGGGGATGGCTCGCTCCTTCCCCGCTGTCGGCATTGTTATTAAATATAAAGATTATGATGCACGTTATCATTAACAATGAACAATTCTTAGCTTGGCGGTTAGGTGGGGCTCTTTTATGGGGAAGATCGTAGGTTCAATACGTGACCCCCACTCTCGTTTAACTCCTTTTGCCACTTATAATGTGCTTTCGGCATATTTATGTCGTAAGGCATTTTTATTTGAAAAAAACTCCCCTAGTTGCTACTGTGTCCATGTCTGAGCCATTGGATCAAATGTTAGACGATTGAAATGTTTTAGGCCATTAGATCCACAAGTAAATGGTTATATACTGTCTCCATGTAGCCATTGGATTAAATGTTAGATGATTGAAATGTTTTAGGCCATTAGATCCACAAGTAAATGGTTATATATATATATATATATATATATATATATAATGTTATTTTTTTTTTTCTTTTTAATAAGTTAGATTGAATTTAGGTTTTGGTGACTTTTAAGTTAAAATGTTGTTATTATGTTATAAACTATAAAAACAACCCATGGTATTGCCCCATGGTATTCATGTGGAATATATTTTATTTAAAGGGGGAAATTAAGATGGCTAAGATCAATCTTAACTCTCGATCTACAAATTGAATTTAGGCGCACTTATGCCATATTGAGATTGATATTTTGAAATTTGTCCAATGTTGATGTCATATTTCTTGATACTAACCCATTTACCTTCACCTCTTTGGAATTTCTAATGCCCAATAATTAAACTATATTTCTTAGATATTTGTGCTTTCAAAATATATTTAAGAGTTAAGCTTGTGTTGATCACCTAATTTACTTTATCTTGAACTGTTCATTCATGAATTAGTGGCCTCATTTCTTCAATTTTAGTTGATTCTATATTATCTAGAAAATTATCATCAAAGACAAGTTTTCTTGCAACTTCTGATTAATGTCCATGTTTTTCTAAGTTTGGTAAGATCTTGTTGTAGGTAAGATGTTTTCCCTACATAAAAAATATATATGAATTTTTAATTTTTAATTTGAACTTGACATGTACATTGAAAAAAATTAAAATATTAAAAGGGTGACTTCATTTGTGTGGTCAGTATTCTCATTGACAAGTTCCTCTACATCTCTCACTTCCTCATCATTTCCAGGTACATCCACATCTATTTCAAGCTCTCTGTTTTGTACCTATACATCTCCTTAATGCTCTCTATTTTGTACCTCTACATTCCTTTACCTATACATCTCCTTCATGCTCTCTATTTTGTACCTCCACATTCCTTTAGGCTGGCTATTTTCCTTTGACGCTCTTCTGTTTTATAGTAGATCATCATTTTTTTTCATTTAAAATAAATACATTTTATAATATATTGTTTCACTAGTATATATATATATATATATATATATATATATGACTAAAATTTTAAACTAAAAATTTTAAGTTGGTACAGGGCTTTATATTGATGCATCACACTATACTACATTTGGAGGTAAGGAACACTAGAGCCCCTTCACTTAATGTTCCCTAATGTGTTAAATCTCTATCCAATTCACCAAATCCATTTAGTTCCAACTTAGTCTTATTTTCCAAAAAAAAAATATTATTATCACCAAATATATATCTTAAAAATACAATTGCTCTGGCATATGTAGATGAAATTGGAGTAAACTCTATTTCTCTTAATAAAAATTCTCTTTATTTACATATATGCTAGATAGATTGTATTTGAATGTATTTAAAATATCTTATTTGAGATACGTGTTGATTTACATCTATGCTAGATAGATTGTACTTGAATGTATTTAAAATATCTTATTTGAGTTACACGTTGATTTCATGTTTGTTTAGCAGGATTATTAATCACCAAAATATTTTCACCCCAATTTCCTATTTCAATATCTATAACAAATTTTTTATATATGTGAACAGATTATGTTGGTTTACATATATGTTTTCACCCACAATTTCCTATTTCAATATCTCTAACAAAATTTAACTCTTATAATCAATATCTTTGAAACCTCCACGACCTGCTTCCATGGAAGCAAAATTTGCCTTTCGTTCCTTCACGATGGCTCCTTCTCCACAACTTATTTCATTATGTTGGTTTACATATATGTTTTCACCCACAATTTCCTATTTCAATATCTATAACAAAATTTTCAAGTTGATAATTCTTATAATCAATATCTTTGAAATCTCCACGACCTGCTTTCATATAAGCAAAATTTGCCTTTCATTTCTTCACGATGGCTCCTTCTCTGCAACAACTTATTTCTTCTAGGATACTCTTTCCTATGCTATTTCCTTCCTGCATTTCTTTTGTAACATATGGTGCCATTTCTAGTATACGAACTTTGCAAATATTATATGCAACGAACCATAAAACATTTACGTGGACCATGGTTTAAAAAAAACCATTCGAACCTTTGTAAATAATTAGAATGCCACATATCAATAAACCTCACCTCATGTAATACGTTGGGTTGGACATTTGGTTTTTTAATTAAAATTTTATTTATAATATAATAAAACATATATATAATATATTATATAATATAATATATAAAATATGATAAAAATATATAATATATTAGAATATATAATATATAAATATATAATATATAAATATATATGTAATATTTAAATCATAATTAAATAATTAAAAAAAACACATTTCCACCTTAGAAACATTAGGAAACCCACATATAATATTAAACTGGCGAATTTTGCAATTTACTGGGCTTTTCAAAATGTGATAACTTCTTCATACATTGTCAGTTTTTTGAATCGTTCATGGTGCCGGAATTAGGAAGACAAGATCTATCCGATCACTCAGGTTTGGCACACTTTTGAGCACTTTTAAATTTGAGCTATCACATAGTTCTTGATCAAAATTTGATCACTCCTCCCCATTGGGAATCTTTTGGACCCCAAAAGACTTGATTACATGTTTAGTAGATGAGGGTACAGCTCCCTCACCTTTCCAACTTCCATCCACTTTGCCTTGCTTGGCTTAGTGCCTTTGAGCCCCAACTCAAAGGTAGTCAAAAATTCCCCTTTTTGATACTCTAGTCCTCCTGTCAAGAATTGTATCTTCCTTGAACTCATCCATAAATTCCGGCGATAAATCTTCAATAGAAGGTAGTTGAACATCACTTCCTTGACCATCGATCAAAGGTGGCTCATAAAAAAGTAATTTTTCAACATAAAAAACTGAATACATTTGCATATGTACAAAGGAATGTAAGTCTTATTGGGTCAAGAAGTCAAACTAATTCTTACCAGGCCACATCCATGGCGATTTTTCTACCTAAAAATATTCCTCTTGTGAATCATCTGGACTCACATCGATGATGGAATCCTTGGTTCCATTTTCGCCAGTCTTTTTATCCTCTTGCTTCAAATGCTTGGGATGATTGGTTGGATGTAGTGTCCAACAATGCACAATGAAATGTCGATGTGCAAGTCTTTTGCATCTTCTGTGCAAGTTGAATTTGCTTTGACTGTTTCCTATATGCCTTCATTCTCTTCCGACATCTTGAAACTTCATGGTTACACTAACCACAATAGGAACAAAAACTCTTTCTTCCATTCATGCATGCAGATTTTTCATGCTTAACGTAATCATAAGAAACTTGACTATGGGAAGAATTATACCTCAAATGTTGCTTTGCATGTCTGTCCTTTTTACCTTCTTGAGGAGATGAACTTGAAGAGGTTCCAGCTCTCTTTTTAAGACCAACATCAGTGTTCATGTCATGATAGCTATCAACACTCTCTTGCTCGCCATAAGCTGCATGTCTACAAACATCTTGCTGCAACATAGGCTTCAAACAATGGCAGTCATCTTGAATACAAACTTGACATGTTTGTGAGTTTGAACTTACAACAAAATTTCTTCTCAGAATTGTCTCAAGTGCCTTCATGGCTATAGATTTTTCACCATAAGATTGAACATAACCAAGACCAAACTTCTTAGGCCTTTCCTCAACCATAATAGGCTCAATAATTCCTTGTGCAAGTTTTCCTAGACCCTTTCCTTCATAGCCCATTTTTCACATCAATTTGGACCCTATACCTCTAGTGTGTTTTTCAAATGAACCTACACATCTATCTGAAGAGGAAATTGAACATAAATTTGAGTGATTTACCTCTACTTCAAGTATGTGTTTGGTTAAGGCCTCTTGGGCATGATGGAGCTGCATCTCCATCTCATGCATTCTTTGAAGAAGTCCTTATTTATCTTACTTCATAGTATCCAATTCCTCATGAAGTCTAGTGCTTTCCCTTACATCTTCATATAGGCTTTGCACCATATCCTCCAGGATGTAGAAGTCCTGATTCATCTCTTTATCAAATATTCTTGCAAAGGAGGAGGATTTTGAAACCTCACTTGATGAAGTTGTCATCACTATGTAAATGAAATAAATAACTTCAAAAACAATTCAAAAAGCTTCAAAACAATTTGATAAATCTTATTAACAATTTGGCTATATATTCAAGCTCTTCTCTGCAGCTTGTATCTTCTTCAAGCAGCCTCTTTTGCAAAAAATCCCTCTTCTGCTTCAAGGGTTACCTTGAGGTCCTTTGGGTAAGGAGAATTCTTTCAGCCTTATTCCTTCTTGTCCTCTTCTAGACTTAGCTAGCAGTAGCAAACTCAAACTTGTAAGCATCAATCAATTTGAAAACAATTAAATTCTTTACACTATTAAACACCCTTCAAGTCAAACAAGCAAGCAAGCAACCTTATGCTCTTTCAAGCAAAGAACCTAGTGCTATGATACCATATGCTATAAAATGGGTGCCTAAATTGTTATGCTATGCAAGCACCTCCCACTCAATTAAACAAATTAAAGATCTTGCTTATACATGCATGTGCAGAATTGCATACTTGAATCAGGTGTATGTGTTTTAACTGTTTTAATACTTTATGTGTGAGGAATTAAACATTTGTTTAGGCTGAATGAAATCATGTACAAAAACCATAAATTGCAGCAAATTAATCATCCACACATAACAACAAATTTAATAAAGGAGTTCACCCATATGTCTTGGGCTACATCTCCTAGAGCCTTTGTCAGTCGACTTTTCTCTTTGGGATTAAGATGGAAAATTTATTTTAAAAGAAAATACTCAACTCCAAAGTTTGTTTGAACTGTACCAATGGGTTTATAATACCATCATACCCCTGTATTGACTACTAATCCTTTGGAAATGGACCTAGGTTCCCTTGGGCTTGACCTCTTCTGTCAGTGTCCTTAAGCTTCCCTGAGCTTCTCTATGGCACAAACTCTCTTAGAAGTCCTTTTATATCCTTGGAACCTTTTCTACTATCTCCATCATATATCAGTCATCCAAAATATACTGTTCATTTTCTCAGAATGAGCTCTAGCTCCCTAATCTAGGCCTCCAACTCCTGGTGGCCCTAGGCTCCCTAAAACCTGCCTTTGGCTTCTTCAGCTCTAGAAGTCTCCAAATGTCTCTAAAAATATTTCCATCGGATTTATAATGTCCAAGATAGTTATAATATACTATTCAATTCTGAAATTGGCCTCTGGCTGCTTTGGCTATGCCTCCAATACCTGGTGGTACCCTGTGGCTCTCAGCTCACTGAAAACTTCTCTGTAGCATCTCAGCCTTCAAAAGTCTCCAAATGTTTTTGAAAACCCCATCATTGGATTCATAAGGTTCAAGATAGTCATAATAGACTATTGGTTTGCTAAGTATGGTCTCTGGCTGCTATGGATAGGCCTCATTCTCCTGTTGGCCCTAGTAGCCCTTTAAAATTCTTTAAAGAAAAATCATGTTCAAAAGTCCTCAGTTGGCTCTGCAAACCTCACCAATGGATCTAGAATGCTCGATATAGTCAAAATTTACTATTCATTTTCGAAATTTGGCTGAAATATGCTCAATATAGAGCACATTCAATTTTTCCCCAATTGTCTCTACTAAAACTAGAAGAACTGCCAGTTAATTTTCTAAAAATAGAAATTCCACCAGAAATGGCGCTACCTCCAAAAATTCCACCAACATAAATTAGAGCTTAATTAAAGTTTAAATGCTTGATTAGTTAGCACTAAGCGATATTTACGCTGGCGCTCAGTTCCTGGTCTTCGTGCTTGGTCATGTGGGGAGGGGGCTAGCTCCCTCCTTCCCCACTGTTGGCATTGTTATTGAAGATAAAGATTATGATGCACACTACTCTTAACGAGAAACAAAGCTTGGTTTGGCTGTTAGGCTAGGCATTATTATGGGGGAGTTCGTGGTTTCAAAATCCGACCCCTACTCTTATTTAACTCCTTTTGCCATTTATAACGGGCCTTCGGCATATTATACGAACCTTGCAAATATTATGCGCAACGAACCATATTTGCAACGAACCATAAAACATTTACGTGGACCATGGTTTAAAACAAACCATTCGAACCTTTGTAAATAATTAAAATGCCACATATTAATAAACCTCACCTTATCTAATACGTTGGGTTGGAAATTTGTTTTTTAAATTAAAAATTTAATTATAATATATATAATATATTATTTAATATAATATATAAATATATATATATATATATATATATATATATATATATATATATATATATATATATATATATATATATAATATTTAAATCATAATTAAATAATTAAAAGTAAAATACATTTCCACCTTAGAAACATTAGTTATTTTACCCACATATAAGACCAAACTGGCAAATTTTGCAACTTACTGGGCTTTTCAAAACGCGATAACTTCTTCATATGGTGTCGATTTTTCGAATCATTTTCGGTGCCGAAATCAGGAAGATGAGATCTATCCGTTCGCTTAGATTTGACACACTTTTGAACACTTTGATATTTGAGCTATCACTTAGGTCTTGATCCAAATCTAATCACTTAGTACCATGGAAGTCTCAAGGGGAGCATCAAAGGAAATTATCGAGGTAGTATATCCAAGATGAAATGGCGAGTGGAGACAATTTGGTGGGATAATTGACAATAGTTAGTAGCACCCATAGTTGTGGGAAAAGTGGCAAGGAAGACATGATGAAGGGTGATATCACCCCTGGCCCTAGACCCTAGAAGATTTGGATGCAGGAATTGGTAGAATTCTTGATATTTAATTCCTAGGGTGACCTGTCATGAGGGACCCATTGGTGAGGAAAATTTCCATGCAATTTGGATGATTTCGCTTGCTATTCAAAAGGGAATTGCGTTTTGATGCGGAATTGCAATGCCACGTGAGCCCGAAAGATTTTCCCCAGATGTTTTAGTGAGGAGCTGTATTGAGACTAGGGAATATTTAAATCCTTGAGTGATGTGGCCATGGTGAACCCACACCCACACTCACTTGAATACATATTATACGTGTGTGTGTGTGTGCACGCATCAGTGGGTCCATGTGGACCAAAGAAAGGGGATTAATATGTGAAGCTAGTATGAATGGGTTTGTAGCTTCTATGTAGCTTCTGACATGGATAGCCTTGTGGGTGCCACATGGTAGATCTAATGACGTGGCATAGTATGATTGGTTAAGATTTTTTCTGATATAAAGTTCGGATTACAGCAAACTTTATATTATTGGAAATTTCTAGATGAGGAAAATGCAACAATGTTGTTCATTATAAGTTTTGACGGAGTCGAAAAAGGTTGAAACATTTAGACCCCATTTCCATAATTGACATGGAGATTGGTTCAACGTTGTAATTTCCTTATTATATCCTTGATTAAGGCTAGGGTTAATAGGGGGTATGGTACAACCATGATAGAATATGGATTTTTTCTTGTATATTTTCCAAGAAGCTTTGACTCTTAATGTTCCTTTGAAAGAATATGCCTTCAACTATGAAAAAATATTTTTAAATCATGGTTTGGTTTGTAGATTTAATGGGTTTTTGCCATGATTAACTAATCTCCAAAAGTGGATTTTTGATATATGGAAACCCCTAGTGGCTTATGATGTAAATATTTGCCAACTCAGTTTTTGTTTGTTGTGGTTTTTTATAATATTGAGGATAAGAAGAATATTTGTGAATTTTGGCCCTAATTTTGGGGAAATTTTGGCCTTTTCGTGCAACCCTAGTCTCCCACCTTTAATATTATTACGATGTCAATATCCATGGATCTTGTTTGGGCAAGGATCCTAAACCTTCCTTTTCACATTTGGAAGCTCCCAATGTTATCTTCCATTCGTAATGTATTGGTAAGTTTTGTTTCTATACCCCAAAATCTGAATTTTTTTATAAAACCAATTTTTCTGTAATATGTGTTGAGATGGATTTCAACAAGGATGTTCCTACTGATATTAATGTGATGGATCCAAAATATGTATAGGTTTAGAATATTGAATATGAAAGTGTTTCATTTCAATATCGATCATGTTATGAAATAGGGCATGTAATAAAACATAACCCGAAGTGTTTGTAGAATAACAAAATCTAGAAAAATAACCGAAGGCCCAAATGATGGGAAGGATCTTAGATCAAATATTATATGGTATAAAATGAAGAAGATACACAGGGTAAGAAAGAAGTAAAGTAAAAACTAGAAGATATTATTGCCAAATAATATTCACCGAAGGAAATAAAAACTAGTCAAGAAGAAGTGTATGAATATCCTTTAGAATCCACGATAGTAGGAATGTAGCACACCCGAGTGAAAATTTGTTCTTCCTCTGAATCCTCTAGGAGAATAGCTGGAAAATAAACTTCCTGGGTATTTGAGGAAGATAAGGAGGATATTTAATACAACAATTCTCACTCATCAAAGGGTGACCCATTGGATACAATAGAAAATGTAGGTTGGATTCGAGTGGGGAAGAAGGAAATATTTTTTTTCCAAGGAAAATCGAAATCCAGTCAAAATTAAATCAAAATTAGCGAAAAATGGAATGTAAATGTATTTGGTGTTGCATTTAATTATGCAAGGATCTATTTCTCCATGATCTTGTATTAGCCTAATTTGACTCAGCTAAAAATCAAGAGAGGCTGTGAGAAATTCAAGGTTGTTAAGCAACAATTGTTAGAATGTCAAGAAGACCTGAAATATGCTCAAAAGGATAACCATAAGTGTAACGAGGATTCATTATCACATCTGCACTGGAACCGAAGTCAGGGAAGAAACAACAAAATTAGACCATCAACAAAGGCAAAGGAGCAGAGAGGATAAAATTTAGAAGAAAAATCCAAGGCAGCAAAGGCAGCAAAGAAACAAAGGAAGCAAAGGAAGTTACGGCAGAAAAGGAGCAAAGTCAGCCAATCAGCAAAGGTAGAGTCGTGAACGGTAAGCGGGTCAAGTCATGAACATGGGCAAAGTCCTGAATGAGTCAAGTGTTCTACAAACAAAACGGAAGAAACGAATGGGCACAACCAAAGAAGCAAAGTCGGAAAATCGGAGTAAAAATACAGCGAGGATCGTTGGATCTGGGCATAGATCAATGGCAGAGATTAAATCGCAATTAGAGCGATTCCGCAAATCATATATTTTAGTGTTTAGCGCTAAGGAATCGCGCAGTATGTTATTTAGATTGCGATGCGGTGAGGAGAAGGGCCACGTGTCGGCATAGCGCACCAGAGCATATCACACATCGCATAAATCATGGTTAACTCTTATCGGTATAGCCTTAAACTTGTGGGTGACGATTTGGCAATAAGTTTTAAAAGTTATGCATTTTGGCGAGTGTTACATCGCCATCACAAATTTATTTGCCACTTCTATTTGTTTACCATTTAACCTATTTGTTATAATTTTTTGACATACGATATCAAATAAGTTGTGAAGTATGATTGCTTCCAATTGGCCAATGGTTAGGGACCCTACAACCACAGCTTCGCATTGTATGTAAGTGGTTTGAGTTTATGTGCGATTTTTTTTTAAGCGACCACTGTTGATTTCTTCTGTATATATGTTGTTGGGTGTGGAGCTTGATGTTCATCCTGATTCAGAGATCTTTGTTTTAGCTGGATGTATACGCCAGGAAAACTGTACACCCCTGCCACGGGGTCCGGCGGGGCTGACCCCCCGGTTGGGGGGTCCAACGACCAGCGGTCCCCCAGCAGGGGTTTCAGGGGCAGCGCCCCCGAAGCTAAAAGAAGATGTAAAATTGCCTTGTAAAAGTATAGTAATTTCTAGTCAATCTGGGCCATTCATTAGGCGGATGATCTGACAGTAGAAGTTATGTTTATTTTAGGGTTTTTTACCCTAGAAGGCAACCCCTCTCTTTGTATGAGGGTATTGTATTACAGCTGTGTATTATATATGTGTATTCTCTGAGCGGGAAATAGACAAGGAGACTGTGAGATAGAATAGAGGATATTACAGCGGATCTGCTGTAGTTTTTGTCTCTTCATTTTGCTGGATAATAGAAAGGAAGGACTGGCTATTCGGGGTGGACATAGCCCAAAATGGGTGAATAACATATATCTGTGTCTCTCTGGTTTTATGTGTTTTGTGTGCTTGTATTTTCCGCATATTTTATGTGTTACATTGCTCCATAATATATAATTTTCTAACAACTGGTATCAGAGCCGAAGGTATATTTAGCTGATAAACTTGCAGGAAAGAAGGGTTCCTGGTTCGAGTGGGAGAAATAACAGAAGATGGTAAGTTTAGGGTCGAAAAATTTAACTGCCAAAAATTTCTGCTATGGAAGATGCAGATGGCAGATTATATGTATCAGAAATATCTGTACCTACCATTGAGTGAAAAAAACAAAGAAGTCGGCGGCCATGACAGACGCGGAATGGAACATTCTCGATAGAAAGGCACTCGGAACAGTACGGTTGTGCCTTGCAGCATCAGTCGCCTTCAATATTTCAAAGGAAACAACAACAAAGTGTTTGATGGAGACGATGGTGAAGCTATATGAAAAACCCTCGGCCTAAGACAAGGTATTTCTTATGAAACGACTATTTAATATGAAGATGTCAGAAGGTGGATCTGTTGCAGACCATTTAAATAATTTTAATACAGTTACCAGTCAGTTAAGTTCTGTAGGGGTAAAATTTGATGATGAAGTTAGAGCTCTGTTATTCTTGTGCTCATTTCCAGAGAGTTGGAATGGTTTAGTAATGGCCATTAGTAACTCTATCTTTGGATCTAGTACTTTAAAGTTTGATGATGTTGTTGGTGCTATCCTTAGCGAGGAAATGCGACGGAAAAGCTCCGGTGAGACACTAGGTAATGCTTTGAGTGCAGAGTCTAGGGAAAAGAGAATGGAAAGAGGAAAGAGCTCAGGATATCGCACTAAATCAAGAAAAGACAGATCCAGGTCCAGATCGGGGATAGTGTGCTGGAAATGTGGAAAGAAAGGACACCTAAAGAAACACTGTAGATCTCAGAAGGGAAAAGAATGAGACACACAGCAAGAAAACAATCATGAAGCAAATGTGACAGGTGATGTGTTACAAGATGCTTTGATTCTTTCTTTCGAAAATGTTACTAATTCTTGGGTTGTAGATTCAGGAGCTTCATTCCATGCCACACCTGATGAGAAATATTTTCATGACTATGTTCAAGGAGATTTTGGACAAGTTCGTTTGGGTGATGATAAACCCTGTAAAATTATTGGAATGGGTAAGGTTCTTGTAAAACAGCAGAATGGAAACCAGTGGCTATTAAAGGAGGTAACGCATGTTCCAGATCTAAAGAAAAATCTGATTTCAACAGGGAAGTTAGGCGGTGAAGGTTGTGTGACAACTTTCACAGATAAATCTTGGAAGGTCACCAAAGGAGCCATGGTAATAGAAAAAGGCAAAAAGCTTGGTACATTGTATTTATGAAATGGTATTTCGAACTCTGTTAATGCTTTAACTTCCAAAGGAGCAGATGCAGCATTATGGCATCATAGGCTCAGACACATGAGTGAGAAGGGGATGAAAATTCTTCACTCAAGAAATTTTTTGTCAGGTTTGAATAATGTTGATTTGGATTTCTGTGAAAATTGCATTTATGGAAAACAAAAGAGAGTTAGATTTCTCAGAGTTGGGAAAGAAAAGAAGAGCAAAAAATTGGAGCTTGTTCATACAGATGTATGTGGACCTGCTCAGGTATCATCTCTCAGTGGCTCTCACTATTATGTTACGTTTATTGATGATGCAACTAGAAAAACTTGGATTTATTGTATTCAAAATAAATCTGATGTATTTGATACTTTCAAGAAATGGAAAGCTTTGGTTGAGATTGAGACAGGAAAGAAGTTGAAGTGTCTCAGATCAGACAATGGAGGTGAATATTGCAGCAAACAGTTTGATAGGTACCGTTCAGAGCATGGAATTCGTAAAGAGAAGACAGTTCCAAGAACACCACAAGAAAATGGTGTGTCAGAAAGGATGAACAAAACAATCATGGAGCGTGCAAGGTGCATGAGATTGCATGCAGGATTTCCTTTACAATTTTGGGCAGATGCTTTAGATACTTCTATTTATCTAATAAACAGAGGGCCTTCAAGTTTCTTGGATGGTGGTATTCCAGAGGAAGCATGGACAAGTAAAAAGGTAAACTACTCTTTTTTAAAGCCTTTTGGTTGTGAGGCCTTTGTCCATATTAATAAAGAAAATAGAACAAAGCTTGAGGAAAAATCAAAGAAATGTACCTTTATTGGATATGGTGTTAATTATTTTTGTTATTGCTTATATGATTATTAAAATCAAAAAATCATTAGGAGCAGAGATGTAATATTCAGTGAAATGGTCTTGTATAAGAACCAGTTGCAAGAAAAGAAACAAGAAAAATAAAGCAAGGAATACATGGTCCTTGATGAGATAACTAAAAAAGTAAAGGTGCCTGAAAATAATAATAATCAACAACCACAATAGCAGAAACCACCACAATAGCAATAGGCACCTCAAACACCTGAAAGTGGTGTTAGAAGGTCTACCAGGATAAGTAGACCCCCTAAACGATACTCTCCTTCATTATATTATTTATTTCTGACTGATTCTGGTGAACCTGAATGTTATGAAGAAGCAACGCAGGTTGAAAGCAGGAAGAAGTGGGAGCTAGCCATGGAAGAAGAGATGGACTTCTTAATTCATAACTAGACTTGGGACTTAGTTACGTTGCCTGAAGGTAAAACTACATTGCAGAATAAATGGGCTTACAGGTTGAAGGAAGAAGATAGAGGAAAACAGAGATACAAAGCTAGACTTGTGGTGAAGGGATTTGCACAGAAGAAAGGTATTGATTTTGATGAAATATTTTCTCCTATTGTTAAGATGACTTCAATCAGAACTATCTTAAGTCTTGTAGCAGTGGAAGATTTACATCTTGAACAGTTAGATGTAAAGACAACATTTCTCCATGGAGATTTGGAGGAAGAGATATACATGTAGCAACCAGAAGGATATGAGGTCAAAGGGAAAGAAAAATTGGTGTGCAGGTTAAAGAAGAGATTTTATGGCTTAAAACAGGCCCCAAGGCAGTGGTATCTAAAATTTGACAAGTTTATGTTTGAAAAAGGTTATACTAGATGTCACTTTGATCATTGTATTTATCTGAAAAATCAAAATGATGGCAGCTATATTATATTGTTATTGTATGTAGATGACATGCTTTTTGCAGGGTCTAACATGCAGGAAATAAATGTGCTCAAACAAAAATTGGCAAATTCATTTGCAATGAAGGATTTGGGAGCTGCAAAACAGAACCTTGGTATGAGAATAACCAGAGATAGGAAAAATAAAAAATTAACACTGTTTCACAATGAGTACATACAAAAGATGTTGAAAATATTTAATATGCACAATGCAAAACCAGTTAGTACACCTTTTGCTAACCATTTCAACCTTAGTAAGGAGATGTGCCCAAAGACCCAAGAAGACATGGATTATATGTCTAAAGTTCCATATGCATCAGTAGTTGGAAGCTTAATGTATGCAATGGTCTGCACAAGGCCTGATATTACACATGCAGTGGGAGTTGTAAGCAGGTACATGAATAATCCAGGAAAAGAACATTGGATGGCAGTAAAATGGATTCTCAGATATTTGAGAGATACCACAAATCAAGCATTATTCTTTGGTGGTTCAAACATTGCTCTACAGGGATATGTTGATGCAGATATGGCAGGTGACAGAGATAACAAGAGGAGCACTACAGGATATGTATTTACTGTAGGTGGAACAACTGTCAGTTGGGTTTCAAAAATCCAAAGTGTTTTTGCACTTTCAACAATAGAAGCAGAGTATGTTGCTACTACAGAGGCTAGTAAAGAAATGATTTGGTTACAAAGGTTTATGGGTGAATTGGGTAAGAAGCATGATATGGGCACGTTATACAGTGATAGCCAAAGTGCCATTCATCTTGAAAAGAACTCAGCATTTCATTCTAGGACTAAACACATACATCTCAAGTACCATTTCATATGGTCAGTATTGGAAGATGGAGATTTGAAGCTGGAAAAGATACATACTAGCTAGAACCCTGCAGATATGCTAACAAAAGTTGTAACCAGGGAGAAACTAAGAATGTGCTCAGTTTCAATTGGTCTTCAAGGATGACGATGAAGATGAGAAACAGCCAGGTCCAAAGAGGAGTCATTGTCCAGCAAATGAAGCAGCGATGGAGTTGCTACAATTAGTCTCCAAGTGGGATATTGTTGGGTGTGGAGCCTGATTTTCATCTTGATTCAGAGATCTTTGTTTTAGCTGGATGTATACCTTAGGAAAACTATACACCCTTGCCGTGGGGTCCGGGGGGGCTGACCCCCTGGCTGGGGGGTCCAGGGGCCAGCGGTCCCCCGGCGGGGGTTTCGAGGGCAGTGCCCTCGAAGCTAAAAATAGATGTAAAATTGCATTGTAAAAGTATAGTAATTTCTAGTCAATCTGGGTCGTTCATTAGGCGGATGATCTGATGGTAGAAGTTATGTTTAGTTTAGGGTTTTTTTCCCTAGAAGGCAACCCCTCTCTTTGTATGAGGGTATTTTATTACGGCTGTGTATTATATATGTGTATTATTTGAGCGGGAAATAGACAGGGAGACTGTGAGATAGAACAGAGGATATTACATCGGATCTGCTGCAGGTTTTATCTCTTCATTTTGCTGGATAATAGAAAGGAAGGACTGGCTGTTCAGGGTGGATGTATCCCAAACTGGGTGAACCACGTATATCTGTGTCTCTTTGGTTTTATGTGTTTTGTGTGCTTGTATTTTCTGCATATTTTATGTGTTGCATTGCTCCATAATATATAATTTTCTAACATATGTTTAATAAAACTCCAATATTCAGATGTGACGTGGTTCCAAAGGTTAACACCAAAGGTTTTCAAATCTGGAGGCAAGGCATTTCTTGTGTTAAATTGCATCAGAGGGAGAAAAGAGGATTATAAATTAAAGTTGGTGAAATGCCTTGGTAACGGAAGAAAGTTTGAACGCGGGTAGAAAGAATCGGGTACGTCGTCCAGCACAGGGCAAAGGAGAAGAAAAGACATAATGCTGTAGGCATGAGCTGAAGAGGTAGAGCCAGGTAGCAGGTGACATGATGATAACATGCGAAACACAAAAACATGGGCAGAAACAGGTGGAGATGCATTTATAAAGACTATTGGCACATCACAAGTGAAACACACAGAGGCATAGGCAAGGTCAGATAGAAGAGAATATAGTGGCACCGTTGGAAGCATGACAACTGGGGCAAGTCGAGCATAGAGGCGTTGTTGCAGAATTGTGTAGCTATCACATCATAATGAGAAAGGACACCTTAGAACTTCAGGGGATGCATCAACAACAAACTATATTTAGCAAAAGGATTGTATTCCAAGTTTATTTTTTTTTCTTTGTTAAGATCGAAGCTACGAGGATGTCCTTAATTTCAATGTAATAAGTAGTATAATAGTTTTTATGCAGTTTAGGTGTTTCAAGAAGCTTGAGAAGTTACAAAGGGATTTTTTTTGTATTTAAGGAGTGGAGAAAGAGAGAGGGAGGGTTCCAATTTCTGGACCTCTTGGAGATTACATTTTGTACTTCTTTTTCTGATGGGTAAATGAAAGAAGTAGTAAGTTTCTTGTAACTATTGATGGTGATTCATGTTTATTGTGCCAATTTTGTATTTCCTTCTTTGAATGAACTGAAGTAATGGAGAAGTCAGTCTCTTAATTACATCTGTGAGTAAGAATTAAATAACCTTAATTTTTGTTCCTTCACTCCATGCCTTCCCCCTTCAGAAATTCTCTCTGAAACTTAAAAGTAGTAGATTATGTCTATTAAACATATTAATTTGAGTTTCCCCTCTCTTCAAAAACTCCTGATGAAACTTTGAAGTAATAGATTATGTGTTTACAACATATTATTTCGAATTTCCTCTCTCTCCATGAATTTCTTCTGAAACTTAAAAGTGATAGATTATGTGTATTCAACATATTAATTTGGGTTTCCCTTGCAGTTCTTCTTTTCATTCAGATGTTAGCAGTGAATGGCATTATAAAATATTTTATTATTACTGATCATTAAGGGTTTTAGAAAACTAGTCTCTAGAGGGATAGAACAAAGACCTCATGATAAATAATTTATGTTACACACTTTTTAAAGTGTCTTAAGCACTGATTCCTTTCACAACCGAGGGATTGTCTCTTAAGATACAACATTTTTTGGCATCGTTGCCAGGGAATGAAGGCACAAAGTTATTTTTCCCTGGGTATTGAAATCTATTTCTTGATGGTGAACAATATTTAGATACAAATTTAGTTTTGTATTATTCACCTGGCGACTCCACTGATGAAGGTTTCATTAGATGAGGTATTCTGCGGGAAAGAAGATGAAAAAGCACCGTGGAAAACACAGATATCAGATTTTGAATCTTTTAAAGGAATTTTTACTTTTCACTATCAGTTTGCTGGTCTATTTTCCCACACATATCAAGAAGATTTTTTCCTTCTTTATTTTCTCAAAATATTATAAGGCCAAAAATGTACATTTTTTATTGGAGAAAGAAGATTTCTCTTCCGATTGTATTATTGATCTTGACAAAAATTCATATCCTAAATATGAAAGGAGAGATGATTGTTGCATTACTATTCCTGAAGACAATCTTTTACAATTTGGGCATAAAGTTAAGCATTCATCGTCTTTGGGTGATAACATTCTACCTCATAAGCAATCCGCTTCTTTCTAACTTGGAACCAAGGTGATTTTCAAACCCTTGGTGCTACCCAAAATTCTCCATCAATATCCTTCAAATGATTCAAATTTTTGCCAAGTTTTTCTGGAGAGGAGAAAGATATTTCAACTAAAATACACACTGAAAGCCTGGAAGATCATTAAAATTTTCATAATTTTAATGATTTTGTGAATAGAGGAGAAACTAGTGGAGCTTCCCAGGTGTGTTTGCAGGAGGGGGAAGACCCTTGTCAAGAATCGGAATTATATGAATAACATCAGCATTATGACACTCTCTCAATGAGCATGCCACAGCTCAAAGAGAGACTTCTAATTGCAGTAGATCCAAGGCCTCTTTGGTTTTGGAAGGCCATGCATGAGGAGGAGGTCTAATCAGGAGATCCCATTGGGGATGCACTTCAACATTTCATGAAGTGAAAAGTTCTTCAGAGATTTGAGGAGGTTGGTGTCCTACGATGCGAGGATACCAAGTATTTGCAGAATGAGATCCATCACCCACATTTGGATGAGTAGATGGTAGTATGGAGCAAGAGGTTTCCAAACCCCTTGCAAATCTATGATACAGGGCAGCAAGAAGCATGGTTGCGCTGGTTTTTTTTGGGTGAGTTTGGTCACTACCCAAAAATTTATATTTCTTTATCTCATGCCTTAAGTATCTATGATAGGATGCATAAGAAGAAGGCATGGTTGTTGTGGCTATTAAGAATGGAGTTTGGACATCATATGTGAAATATTAAGTCCATATATTTTCTTTTGTTTGAGATATGTCTCATGTGCTCACATGTATTTATGTTTGAGATATATTTCATGTATGAGCATTGTTTTGGGAGGGAGGATAACTTCCCCATGATGTATAAGGGAGCTGTTTTGTACTATGTTGATGAGACATCTCACATGTCCATCATTTTCATATTGCTCCATGATTTGCATCTTGAGAATGCAAGGAGGAAGCAAGAGTCTTTGTTGTTGTGGTTACTGTTGGGAGAGTATGGGCTAAAATTTCTCCATACTCATTATGGTACTTCAAGAGAAATGTATGGCACATTCAAAGTGCAGAAAGGCTACCCTTCAGCATTGGAGGACAAGGAGAGGCTTCCACATAGGAGGAAGAGCTTCTCACATAGCAGCATATTGGTGGATGGCTTTCGCATGTGGGATGTCAAAGAGACGGTCATGGAGTGACAATAGCCTTAAAACTAAGGCTAATAGCACTGTCACTTAGGATTAAATATCTTTTGATGAGGTATTCCAAGGGGAATATGCATCCTTCCCTTTTGTAAATTTTCATGGGGAGATTCTCATGGGAGGGCTCATCCATGGACCTCACTTTCAGTTTACTCATTATGCATGGTAAAAGATACATTTATATACTTACTGATTGTCCCATTGAGTATCTGTATCCTTTCACCATTCATGGACAGTGCATTTCTCTACATAAGATCAATATTATTCTTGAGTTACGTGGTCACTTTAGGACCAACCCTTGTAATGATAATAACCCATCTATGCATGACCTTAGGCAAGTGTCTTGTCATTTTGATCATGTACAAATAATAGATATTTCTGCTTACTATCACATAGTAGATAAGCACTCATGCACAACTAGTACTTTGTTGAAAAACAACTTGCCACATGATATTCTCAAACAGCAGTTGGGAAAACTGCGTTGTATCCACTTGATAAACCATTGGTATCATGAAACCTTCAGCAGTTTTCTGATTTGGATGCCAAATGGTGATGATGTACCATTCATTTGGGATGGGATGATTTGGCCCAACATGATTCATGACATTGGAGAGAGGATCTTTGGAGATATATTCTTCTTGTTGCCACTTGAGGGCAACCTTATTGCAGCCACTTGAGGGCAACCTTATTGCAGCCACAAATCAACATGTTCTCTCCACTTACTATGAGTGGAGAGAAAGACAACGTGGGGTAGGCCATTGTTTCTACCATGTTCAGTTATGCAGCTCACCCAGATTGCAGGAGCTAAGGGTGGTGGAGATCTTTCATGAGTTGCCATGTTGGAGGGTGACTCATCTTGTATGGATGATAGCTTGGGGGTAAAGGTTTTACATGGGGATGTTAGTTCCCAAACACATTTTAGAATCCATGCCTTGGGAGGGAATTTTTTAGTTCTATCCTTGCAGTTGCTTGAGGACAAGCAACATTTGGGAGGGGAGGACTCTAATATTCCTACTTTAGCAAGCAACTAAGAGGAATACTAAATTTTGATTTTGCACTTAGTAGATGAATAAATGGGGGAGAATACCCATACTTAACTATAATCAGCATAAAAACCCTCTTGGTGTGAAAGGGGATCATTATAGTAGCTGGATTTCACACCCTCATGTGTGAAAAGGGACTTTTGCTTATGGACGAAGTCAAGTTTGACTAAGTCAACATGCATGCATGAAGAAGAGGAGATCATCAATGTAACTAGTTCAATGTGAACAAGGATCAGCGTAGACAAACATTTGTGAGCTGGACTGAAGGCACTTGAGTGTGAAAAGGGATGAAGCAGATTGAAGAGATCAACCTTGACCAAATCAAACAGCGCAGTATGGAGGAGTGGCCTTGATGAAGGTACAATGTAATTTTGGAGGGAGATTGCTCATGTGGAGTTGGAAACCCTAATGGGTGGGACCCAAGGTGAGGAGGCTGACAAAGTTTATAAGGAATAGGATGGCAGCCATTTTGTGTTAGCTTGGATATTATTCATTTTGGTTTGCTTAGACTGTTTGGCATCCTCTTGATGTTTAGCAGAGCTGCAGTGTTGTTTAGCACAAGGATATCTTGTTTAGGAATCCTTCTCCTTTCTTGAGAAGCCTCTTGAAGGAGTATTGTACTTCAGTTTTCCACATTCAGGCTTGAGGCCAAGCATCCTCCTTCATCCATAAAATTATTTCTGCAGAGGATAGTATTGTGTTTCAGGGTGTTGCAGTGGAAAGTCCCCAACACCACTTTCTGAGCTTATATTTCAGATGAGGGAGCTTCCCTTTCTTTGCAAGATCTGTAAAGAAGGTTTCTAAGAATATTGTACACCTTGGCATGTGGCCAAAGCATTCTCCACCTTATACAGTGTAGTCACTGACAGAAACTGCGTCATTTTACTTAGTGTTGCAGTAGCAGGGGTTAAGCCCTTGTTTGTGAGTTTGTTCCTTGGAGGAAGGGCCAACCCTTCTCCTGGAAGGCTTTGTAAAGAATCCTTCTTCTATTCCTTGTATATATTAGATATATGTATTCATAGCTACAGTGTAACTATGTTTTCTAGATCTAGATCTGCAAATATGCTATTATGTACTTGTGCTCTCATGAAACCCTTGCCCAGTTATCTCTTTGATGTATAAAAGGAGATAGATCTCCATTTTCCTCCATGTTTTCACATAATAAACTCCATTTCTATTATTGCATCATATTACATCTGAAACCCTCAGAAAATCATGCTATATATTCTTCAATAGCTTTCTGTTGAGTTAAGTCATGGGATTTGGGCCTTTTTGAGCCATATCGGGACTGGGAAATCTGTTTAACTTAGTAAAACAGATTTTTTTCTGATTATTTTAAGGGTGTGAGTCCCACATATCATAAGCTGAAGGATCCAACCATTATTTTCCCCTATTATTATGCTATTTGCTGGGAAAAACGTTTTTAGGGCTTAAAATGCTGCTTTTCCCCAACTTTTGGATCCTGAAATGAAGTATAAGTTGTTTCCGTGACACCAAATGATGATAATGTGTTTCTTGACACATTTAATAGTAAATATCTTACTTCTTCTCCAGCATTGTGTTTACATATTGTTGCAGTTCCATTTTTGGGCATTTTCCAGCCATTCTAGGTGTGAGAGGCTTGTTTACCTCACCTATTTTGCTTGGTTTCTGATTTCCTCTTGGATTTGGGTCTTAGATTATTAGATATAAGGGATCCAAAGGCTAATATTTTTTTCTATAGCACACATCCCTGAAAAATTTGTTTTCAGGCATGTCTTGCTAGCAATCCCAATTTGGGGATATTACAGTGGTATCAGAGCATGATCTGTGGCTCAGTGTGTGAGTTCCAGCCATAAGAAGGAGAAATATCATAATGATGGAGAGGATTATTTTACTCTCATCACTTTTCATATCCTGAAAGAACCTCTCCCATGAGGTTAAGCTGATGAAGGAGAAGAGATGCCAAGAAACTCCTAGAGGGTTTCAAGAAGAGGAAGAGCCATGCACTTCCTATTCTCATGAAGAAGAATACCAGAAGCATGGAAGGCACTTAAATCATCAAATTCTAAGTGAGTAACTTTTTGAGTACAATTCTCAACCTAGATCCTTCAAAGAGACTCTAGCCTTCCCATAGTTCATTCAACAGGAGGAAGAGAGGAGACCCTGCAGCAAGGGAGAAATCAAGGGCAATAGGTTTCTATTGTCCACTTTTGATGGGACAGCTGTAGCAGATGCTTGGGAAAGAAGACTTGAAGCATTCTTCCTACTACATCGCGTAGTAGAAAGAGAAGCAGTAGATATTGTAGCGCTGCACATGAAGGGCAAAGCGAGCACTTGGTGGTTCAGTCACATAAGTCATGCAAGAGTATCTACTCTTGTAGATTTCACTCAGAGTGTGATCAAGAGATTTGATGGAGAACAATAAGAGAGGGAGGAACCCTCACCCCCTCTTGAGGAGACTTATATCAGCGCTGTCACAACCTTGGAGGATCAGCCTTCAACATCAGCAGTTGAGGGAGCCAACACCGTGGAAGAAAGAACTCTTGCAGCCATGCAAGGTGTTCCCAAAGCCCAGCAAGGTATGATTGATTTTCCACCTTCTATTATTGTAGCAAATCCTTTAGAAGATTATGGGAATCTACTATTGTATGACCCAGGATCATCACTTACTTCAAATCTAGAGCAGCAAGGTTGCATCGCTTTCCAAAAGCAGCAATGAAGAAATAAGGACCCATTCCTCAGGGGAATATTCAGATGCCAGCTTCATTCAGGAAGCCATGGAGGAAGAGATGTCAAAGGGTAGACATATTGAGATGAGAAACCTTTCCTCCTCTCTAGAAGACACTCTCTCAATGAACATGCCACATCTCAAAGAGAGACTTCTACTTGCAGTAGATCCAAGGCCTCTTTGTTTTTGGAAGGCCATGCATGAGGAGGAGGACTCATTAGGAGATCCCACTGGGGGTGCACTTCAACATCTCATGAAGTGCAAAGTTCTTTAGGATTTGAGAAGGTTGGTGTCCTACCATGGGAGGATACCAAGTATTTTCAGAATGAGATCCATCACCCACATTGGGATGAGTGGATGGCAGTATGGAGCAATAGGTTTCCAAACCCCTTGCAGATCTATGATATAGGCCAACAAGAAGCATGGTTGCGCTGGTTTTTTTTGGGTGAGTTTGGTCACTACCCAAAAATTTATATTTCTTTATCTCATGCCTTAAGTCGCAATGATAGGATGCATAAGAAGAAGGCATGGTTTTTGTGGCTATTAAGAAGGGAGTTTGGACATCATATGTCAAATCTTATGTCCATATATTTTCTTTTGTTTGAGATATGTCTCATGTGCTCACATGTATTTATTTTTTAGATATATTTCATGTATGAGCATTGTTTTGGGAGGGAGGATAACTTCCCCATGATGTATAAGGGAGATGGTTTGTACTATGTTGATGAGACATATCACATGTTCATCATTGTAATATTTTTCCATGATTTGCATCTTGAGAATGGAAGGAGGCAACAAGAGTCTTTGTTGATGTGGTTACTATTGGGAGAGTATGGGCTGAAATTTCTCCATAGTCATTATGGTACTTTAGGAGGAATGTATGGCACATTCAAAGTGTAGAAAGGCTACCCTTTAGCATTGGAGTACAAGGAGAGGCTTCCACATACGAGGAAGAGAATTTTACATAGCAGCATATTTGTGGATGGCTTTGGCATGTGGGATGTCAAAGAGAGAAGTCATTGAGTGACAAGAGCCTTAACACTAAGGGCAACAGCGCTGTCACTAATTGGGAGTAAATATCTTTTGATGAGGTATTCCAAGGGGAATATGCATCCTTCCCTTTTGTAGATTTTCATGCGGAGATTCTCATGGGTGGGCTCATCCATGGACCTCACTTTCAGTTTACTCATTATGCATGGTAAAAGATACATTTCTATACTTAATGATTGTCCCATTGAGTATCTGTATCCTTTCACCATTCATGGACAGTGCATTGCTCTACATAAGAGTAAGATTATTCTTGGGTTACGTGGTCACTTTAGGGTTAACCTTTGTAATGATAATAACCCATCTATGCATGACCTTAGGCAAGTGTCTTGTCATTTTGATCATGTAAAATTGATATATATTTATGCTTACTATCACATAGTAGATAAGCACTCATGCACAGCTAGTACTTTGTTGAAAAACAACTTGCCACATGATATTCTCAAGCAGCAGTTGGGAAAACTGCGTTGTATCCACTTGATAAACCATTGGTATCATGTAACCTTTAGCATTTTTCTGATTTGGATGCCAAATGGTGATGATGTGCCATTCATTTGGGATGGGATGATTTGGGCCAGCATGATTCATGACATGGGAGAGAGTATCTTTGGAGATCTATTCTTCTTCATGCCACTTGAGGAAAACCTTATTGTAGCCACAAATCAGCATGTTCTCTCCACTTACTATGAGTGGAGAGAAAGACAATGTGGGGTAGGCCATTTTGTCTACCATGTTTAGTTATTCATCTCACCCACATTGCAGGAGCTAAGGGTGGTGGAGATATTTCATGAGTTTCCATGTTGGAGGGTGACTCATCTTTTATGGATGATAGCTTGGGGTGGAGGTTTTACATGGGGATGTTAGTTCCCAAACACATTTCAGACTCCATGCCTTGGGAGGGAGTTTTTCAGTTCTATCTTTTCATTTTCTTGACAAAAAGCAACATTTGGGAGGGGAGGACTCTAATATTCCTACTTTAGCAAGCAACTAAGAGGAATATTAATTTTTGTTTTTGCACTTAGTAGATGAATAAATGGGGGTGGAGACCCATACTTAACTAGAATAAGCATAAAAACCCTCTTGGTGTGAAAGGGGATCATTATAGTAGCTGGATTTCACACCCTCATGTGTGAAAAGGGACTTTTGCTTGTGGACAAAGTCAAGTTTGACTAATTCAACATGCATGCATGAAGAAGAGGACATCATCAATGTAACCAGTTTAGTGTGAACAAGGATCAACATATACAAACATCTGTGAGCTGGATTAAAGGCACTTGAGTGTGAAAAGGGATGAAGCAGATTGAAGAGGTCAACCTTGACCAAATCAAACAGTGCAGTATGGAGGAGTGGCCTTGATGAAGGTAAAACGTAATTTTGGAGGGAGATTACTAATGTGGAGTTGGAAACCCTAATGGGTGGGACCCAAGGTGAGGAGGCTCACAAAGTTTATAAGGAAGAGGATGGCAGCCATTTGGGGTTAGCTTGGATATTATTCATTTTGGTCTTCTTAGACAATTTGGCATCCTCTTGCTGTTTAGCAGAGCTACAGTGTTGTTTATCACAAGGATGTCATGTTTATGAATCCTTCTCCTTTCTTGAGAAGCCTCTTGAAGGAGTATTGTACTTTAGTTTTCCACATTTATGCTTGAGTCCAAACATTCTCCTTCAGCCACAACGTTATTTCTGTAGAGTATAGTGCTGTGTTGCAAGGTGTTGCAGTGGAAAGTCCCCAACACCACTTTCTAAGCTTATCTTTCAGAGGAGGGAGCTTCCCTTTCTTTGTAAGATCTGTAAAGAAGGTTTCTGAGCATATTGTACATCTTGGCATGTGGCCAAAGCATTCTCCACCTTCTATAGCATAGTCACTGACAGAAACTGCATCATTTTACTTAGTGTTGCAGTAACAGGGGTTAAGCCCTTGTTTGTGAGTTTTTTCCCTAGAGGAAGGGCCAACTCTTCTCCTGGAAGGATTTTTAAAGAATCCTTCTTCTATTCCTTGTATATCTTAGCTATATGTATTCAGAGCTGCAGTGTAACTGCGTTTTCTAGATCTAGGTCTGCAGATCTACTATTATGTACTTGTGCTCTCATGAAACCCTTGCCGGGTTATCTCTTTGATGTATAAAAGGAGCTAGATCTCCATTTTCCTCCATGTTTTGATATAATAAACTCAAGATCTAATGTTGCACCATATTACATCTTAAACCCTCAGAAAATCTAATACCAGACATGTTTGAAGAAATTTTCATTTGGGAAATAGTCATGATTTGGGTCAAGTTACATTTGGACCGAAAGATCTCTTTAACTTAGTAAATGTTAAGTCCCTATATTACTAGTGTAGTCCCTTATTATGTTAGTGTATCCCTCCTTATTGTTATTGTTGTACCCCTATAACCCCCATATTTTTATTATTGTGCCCTTACATTATAATTGGTAGGTCAGCTAGGATTACATTGTGGCCCCATGGACTCCTATATATAGAAGGAGGTTTTGTTCATTTGTATCATCCAAGAATTGTTCATTCATGTATTGTATACTTATGGCTATTTGGGCTATTGATATTTTCTTCTATTTTTGGAGCTGGTTTCATAACATTTGGTATCAGAGCTTTGGATTCTAGGGTTTCATTGCTCGAAACAAGTCATCGTGAAATTTTCGCTATAACGTTTTTTCTACGAAGGTTCAGAAGATGAAATTTTTAGAGTGAAAATCTGAAATATTGAGGAACATCTTCACAAAATTTCATAGGTTGGTTCACAATATTTTCGGAGATATGTGTAACATTCCTATTTATCACAGCCTAAGGGGAATATTAAAATTTTGATATTTGTACCCTGTGATGTTGGGTAAATGGTAAGGAGTGCCCATGCTTACATAAAACATAAAAATAAATCAATGCCTAATGTGAACAGAGGAAAATAAGGGTTGTCTCTGTCACTACCTTGCATAGTAGTGTTGACTATAGGAGATTGACTGGGTCAACAAGACCAAATCATAGCACTGTCTAGATGCATTGAACCTCCTTGTTGATCAACGCAGTTTTATATGAAGGATATTCATGTGAAAGGAGCTATGGTTTTGAAGGTGGTTTAGGGTTTCTCAAGCTGTCATCTTATAAAAGGAAGGGGAAGGCTCAAGAGAAGGCTATTCATGATATTTGATTTTGATGTCTGTTTAGACAATTCGAGTTCTCTCGTTGTTTAAAGGCAGACTTCCAGAGGTTTTCCCCGTTTAGGGTTCTCCCTCGCCATTGAGTAGCTCTTGGAGGGCATTGTACTAATATTCCACTATCAGGCATTTGGCCAAGCTCCATCTCCCTTAGACAATGTAAATCCTATTGGGGTTTACTTGTTTTAGTGAGCTGCAGCAAGTGGAGACTAGATCTGCGTAGATCTAGATTATACTGGTGCCTCTTCTCAGTGAGTGTGTCTTTTAACCTCCTATAAGAGTGTATTAGCAATGTGGGCTTCAGATTTTGGTCTTGGAATCAAGCCAATAAATGCTTCAATTTTACAACATATTTTACCCTCTTGGACTGTGTTATTTCCAGCTGCAAGGTTGTAGGGCATTTTGGTATTCATTTGGAGAAGAGATCTCCGTGAGGGATTCTTCATTTGTAGGATCTGGCGGATGAAGCCATCTAATCCATGTATTACTTATCTTGTCTATTTACTTATTTTTCTTACTTCATATTTTTCTTCGAATCATTCTCCGTAGATCTGCTTGCAAGAATTTTCATATCTACTCCCGTTCTTTCAAGGCATTGCTAGAAACCTCGAAGGGTAAGGTAATATAAAGACATTTTATATGATCCACAAATCTAATTATCTGCGGACTATATTGTTTCCAAGATATAAGTTTTATCTAATTATGTAAACATAATCGTATTTTCCGCATTTAGTTTTCGTCGTTAATTTTCTATATTCTTACACTTATACCTTCATGAAAACCCTTATCGGGTCATTTATAAAATGTGTAAAGGGGGATAATACTCTATTTTCCTCCATGATTTGATGTAATACAATTTATTTATGTATTTTCCATCATATTTCATCATAAACCTTTATAAATTTACACTGCCAATGCTTCAGTAAATTCAACATAAGTCAAGTCATGGGATTTGGGCATTTGTAAGCCATATCGGGAGTGGGAGATTTGTTTAACATAGCTAGAGTCATTTTTTTTAGCTAAAATTTGGGATGTGAGTCCTATATTACCTAAGATAGGGAATCCTACGTAATTTTCCCTTATTTTTACACAAATCTCTGAAGTTAACCTTTTTAGGGCCTAAATTGCTGCTTTTCCCCAACTTTTGGATCCTAGAATAAAGTACAAGTTTTTGCTGTGACATTAACTGATTATAATGTGTTTCTTGAAACATTTCATGAGTGAAAATATTTCTCTTGTCCAGAATTTTGTTTATATATTGCTACAGTCCCATTATTGGGCATTTTTCCATCCATTCTAGGTGTAAGAGGCTTGTTTACCTCACCTAGTCTGCTTGGTTTCTGATTTCCTCTTGGATTTAGGACTTAGATACTTAGATATAAGGGATAAAAGGGTAAATATTGTTTTTTGTAGCATAAATATCTATAAAATGTGTTTTCCAGGCATGCCTTGCTAGCAATCCCAATTTAGGTATATTATAGTGGTATCAAAGCATAGTCTTGGCTCAGCCTGTGAGTTCCATCCATCAGAGGGAGAAAGATCAGAATGATGGAGAGGATGAGTTTACTCTCATCACTTTTCAGATCCAGAAAGAACATCTCCCATGAGTTTAAGCTGATGAAGGAGGAGAGATGCCAAGAATCTCCTAGAGAGTTTCAAGAAGAGGAAGGACCATGCACTTCCTATTCTCATGAAGAAGAAGACCAGAAGCATGGAAGATACTTGCAATATCATATTCTAAGTGAATACCTTGTTGATTACAAGACTCAACCTAGAGCCTTCAAGGAGACTCTAGCCTTCACACCATTCATTCAACTGGAGGAAGAAAGGAGACCTTGCAGCACAAGAAGGATGAAGGGAAATAGGTTTCTATTGTCTACTTTTGATGGATCATCTTCACCAAGGACTTGGACAAGAAAACTTGCAACATTCTTCCTACTACATCCAGTGGTATAAATTGAATCAATAGAGATTACAACGCTACACATGAAGGGTAAAGCAAGCACTTGGTGGTTCAGCCACATAAGTCATGTAAGAGTGTCTACTCTTGTAGATTTCACTCAGAGGGTGATCAAGAGATTTGATAAAGAACATTCAGAGAAGGAGGAGCCCTCACCATCTCTTGAGGAGACTTATACCAACGCTGTCACAACCATGGAGGAGCAGCCTTCAACATCAGTAGTTGAGGGAGCCAATACTATGAAAGGAAGAACTCTTGCAGCCATGCAAGGTGTTCCCAAAGTCCAGCAAGGTATGATCGTATTTCCACTTTCTATTATTGCAGCAAATCTTTCAGAAGGTTGCGGAAATATGATGTTTTATGACCCAGGATCATCACTTACTACTAATCTAGAGCAGCATGGTTGCACTGTGTTGTCCAAGAGCAGCAATGAAGAGATAAGGACCCATTCCTCATGGGAACATTTAGATGCCAGCTTCAGTGAAGAAGCCATGGAGGAAGAGATGTCAAAGGGTAGACATCTTGAGATGAGAAACTCTTTCTCCTCTCTAGATGACACTCTCTCAATGAGCATGCCACAACTCAAAGAGAGAATTCTACTTTCAGGAGACCCAAAGCCTCTTCGGTGTTGGAAGGCCATGCATGAGGAGGAGGTCTCATGTAGAGATTCCATTGGAGGTGCACTTCAATATTTCGTCAAGTGCAAAGTTCTTCAAAGGTTGGAGGAGCATGGTGTCCTACCTTGGGAGGATACCAAGCAATGGCAGAATGAGAGCCATCACCCACATTGGGATGAGTGGATTGCAGTATGGAGCAAGAGGTTTCTAAACCCCTTGCAGATCTATGATACAAGCCAGCAAGAAGCATGGCTGCGCTGGTTGTTTTTGGGTGAGTTTGGTCACTCCCCAAAGACTTTTATTTCTTTATCTCATGCCTTGAGTCTCATTGATAGGATGCATAAGAAGAAGGCATGGTTTTTGTGGCTATTGAGGAGAGATTTTGGACATCATATGTCAAATATTATGTCCATGTATACACCTTTGTTTGAGATATGTCTCCTATGCTCACATGTATTTATGTTTGAGATGTATTTCATGTATATACATTGTTTTGGGAGGAAGGATAACTTCCCCATGAGGTATGAGGGAGCTGGTTTGCACTTTGTTGATGAGACAACTCACATTTCCATCATTATATTATTGCTCCATGATTTGCATTTTGATAATGCAAGGAGGCAGCAAGAGTCCTTGTTGCTATGGCTATTGTTGAGAGACTATGGGCTGAGGTTCCTCCATACTCATCATGATGTTTTAGGAGGAGATTATTGCACATTATCTTGTTATTTTTATCATGTACAACTGGTATGTCTTGTTGTTTACTACCACATAGTATATGAGCACTCATGCACAGCTAGTACCTTGTTGAAGGACAGCGTACCACATGATATTCTCAAGCAGCAGTTGGGGAAACTACGTTGTATCCACTTAATGAACCATTGGTATCATGTAACCTTCAGCATTTTTCTGATTTGGATGCCAAATGATGATGATGTGCCATTCATTTTGGATGGGGTGATTTGTGCCAACTTGATCCATGATATGGGAGAGAGGATCTTTGGAGATCTATTTCCCTTCTTGCCACTTGAGGGCAATCTAATTGTAGCCACAAATCAGCATGTTCTCTACACTTGCTATGAGTGGAGAGAAAGATAGCATGGGGTAGGCAATTTTTTCTACCATTTTTAGTTATTCAGCCCACCCACATTGCAGGTGCTAAGGGTGGAGGAGATCTTTCATGAGTTGCCATGTTGGAGGGTGACTCATCTTGTATGGATGATAGCTTGGGGGTGGAGGTTTTACATGGGGATGTTAGTTCTCAAACACATTGAAGACACCATGCCTTGGGAGGGAGTTTTTCACTTCTATCCTAGCAGTTGCTTGAGGACAAGCAACATTTGGGAGGGGAGGACTATAATATTCCTACTTTAGCAAGCAACTAAGGGGAACATTAAAATTTTGATTTTTTCACTTAGTAGTTGGATAAATGGGTAAGGAGGCCCTTGCTTAATAAAAACATAAAAATAAATGAATGCCTAATGTGAACAAAGGAAAATTAGAGTTGTCTCAATAAAATACGCTTGTATGTGAAAAGGATTGAGGAGATTGACTGGGTCAACATGACCAAATCACAACACTGTCTAGATGCATTGAACCTCCTTGTTGATTAGCGCAGTTTTAGATGGAGGATCTTCATGTGAAAGGAGCTAAAGTTTTGAAGGTGGTTTAGGGTTTCTCAAGCTCTCATCTTATAAAAGGAATGGGAAGGCTCAAGAGAAGTTTGTTGATGATATTTGATTTTGATGTATGTTTAGACAATTCAAGTTCTCTTGGTTATTTAGCAGAGACTTGTGAGGATTTCCTATTTAGGGATTCTCTCTCCTTCCATTGAGTATCTCTTGGAGGGAATTGTACTTCTCTTCCACTATCAGGCATATGGCCAAGCTCCATATCCCTTAGACAACGTAAATCCTGTTGGGATTTATTTGTTTCAGTGAGCTGCAGCAAGTGGAGACAAGATCTGCTCAGATCTAGATTATACTAGTGCCTCTTCTCAGTGAGTGAGTCTTTTATCCTCCTGGAAGAGTGTATTAGCTATTGGGGCTTCAAATTTTGATCTTGGAATCAGGCCAACCTATGCTTCAAGATTACAGTGCATTTTATCCTCTTGGACTACGTTATTTCTAGTTGTAGAGTTTCAGGGCTTTTTGGGATTCATTTGGAGAAGAGATCTCTGGTGGAGGGATCCTTCCTTCACCGTGGTGATCCATGGATTAGCCATCTAATCCATGTACACTTTAGATCTGATCTATTTACTTTTGTGCTTACTTAAAATTTTCTGAATCATTCTACAGATCTGCTGCGGTAAATCTTAGATCTACTCCTATTCTTTCATGTAATGCTAGAAACCCTAAGGGGTATGTAATATAAAGACATTTTAGTATATGGATCTGTTGTAAATCTAACTATCCATGCACTATATTTTTGTAGATATAAGTATTAATATACTTCTGCAGTGCACTGCATTTTCCAGATTTAGTTTCTGTAGAATTTTCATTCTTACACTTGTACCTTCATGAAAACCCTTGTAGGTTCATTTATAAAATGTGTAAAGGGGGATAATACTCTATTTTTCTCCATTATTTGATGTAATAAAATGTATGTATGTATTCTCCATCATATTTCATCATAAACCTTCAGAAATTTACACTTCCCATGCTTCATTAAATTCAGCATAAGTCAAGTCATGTGATTTGGGCATTTTTAAGCCATATCGGGAGTGGGAGATTTGTTTAACATAGCTAGAGTCATTTGTTTCAGCTAAAATTTGGTATGTGAGTCCCACAAGACCTAATATAGGGAATCCCACCGTCATTTTCCCTTATTTTTATGCAAAACTCTAAATTTAACTTTTTTAGGGCCTAAATTACTGCTTTTCCCCAACTTTTGGATCCTATAATGAAGTACAAGTTGCTGCTGTGAAATTAACTGATTCGAATGTATTTCTTGAAACATTTAATGAGTGAATAGAGTGATTTTTCTCTAGCATTTTTTTTATATATTGCTGCAGTCCCATTATTAGGCATATTTCCATCCATTCTAGGTGTGAGAGGCTTGTTTACCTCACCTAGTCTACTTGGTTTATGATTTCCTCTTGGATTTAGGACTTAGATACTCAAATCAAAGGGATACAAGGGAAAATATTTTTTTTTAGCATACATTCCTAGAAAATGCATTTTCCAGGCATGCCTTGCTAGCAATCCCAATTTGGGGATATTACAATATGATATGTGGAAGTTAGGTCTTTTTGCAGGCTCCTGAAATTTAACCTAAACAGGTCATCGTGAAATTTACACCATAAAGTTTTTTCTATGATGGTTTATAAGTAGAAATATTTAGGGTACGAAGCTGAAATCCTTAGCAACATTGTCGCAAAATTTCAGAGCTTGGTCGCAATATTGTCGGAGATATGATCTGTGGAAGTTAGGGCTTTTTCAGACTCCCAAATTTAATCTCAAAGAGGTGACCATGGGAAAAACGTCAAAACCCTCTCTTTGAGCATCAGATTGAGATTATGTAAAAATTATCTAGAAGTACACAGACTTCCATTTCCTGTCTATCAATTTCATAGCCAAAGGAGGAAACAGAGACACATGGCAAGTCATACAAGTTTGTTCTACTGAACCAGTCCATAATTAAGTCATTGTGGGAGATTGGAAATAACTTAACCTTGAAGAGTCCAAATTAGGTCAGACCTATGGCATTTGAAAGAGGATTCAGAGGGCTACTTCAGGGCCAAATTTCAGTTATTGAGGATCCGAAATCACATATATAATTCAGTTTCAATATCGAGCTTCTCAAAAGCAAGAAAAAGGTGTGTATTTGGTTTTTAAAATTGCATAACGTTTGTTTGAAAAAGCAGTTTGAAGTGATTCCAAGGGCATATTTTAGAATTTTTATCAATATTGGGTTCTATAATGCCTCCAAAAAATTATTCCATACCCATTAAGCCCTCAAAAAGCTATACTATGACGCATGAAGAGGAAGAATTACAGTATGAGATATCAAAATTACGGTACCAAGTTGATCTACTTGCAGATTTGAAAAACAGAATATAAACATGAAACAGGAATAACACAGCTCTGGAAACAATACCACAGTCTTTATTATGAGAAGGAATGGTATATATTGTGTCATTCTCCTTATTTTTATTTTATAATTACAAAAGATATTTGAGAAAATCAAGTAAATGTGTGAATGTTAAATACATTGGATATTTCTTTCCTAGATTTTTAGATGTTTCCCTTTTTTTACTCTTAGATGTTTCCAAGGAAAGAGTGCGCTTTTTCTTGGTTGCCCAAGCAGTGAGAGGTTGCTGATTTTTGTGTCCTTCTTGGTTGCCCAATTCCTCCCTGTTTAGATCAGGAAGCGTCCCGGCTTCCTCCACCAAATGAGGGAAAGTGCGTTGCAATGTTTCTACAATCCTCCATTTTGCCTGTGCTAGTGTCTGTCTCTTCCAACCAACCAGATATGAGAATTATGGATGCTGGCATGTATTTTGTTTCTTGGAGTCCATAATTGTATCTTTGAGCAAAGGACGCTGAAAATCTGGAATATTATCGACCGGATGACGGATTGTAATAGATTCCTCAAGGAGAGGTGGTTCAAATACTTTGAGATTATTAACATTAAACACATCATGGATGCCATGCTGGGAAGGCAAGTCCAAGCGATATGCATTTTCTCCAATGCATTCCAGAACAGTATATGAGCCATATCGCAGAGAGTGCAGCTTATGATGCTGGCCCTTGAAGCATTGCTTGTCCAACCAGAGCCACACATGGTCTCCAGGTTGAAAATACAAGGGTGTTCGCTGCTTGTCATGCCTCTGTTTGGCGCGATCTTGGGCTGCTTGAAAAGCAACAGTTACTTGAACTTGGCATTGAGAAATGGAGTGTACAAAAGGAGGAGTTGATTTTTGTTCCTGTTGTTGATGTGCTGACCCAGAAGGGGTGATCTCCAGTGGCATCTCAGAGGGTGCACGTGGCTGAAACACTGTCTCTCGAGGATCAAGGCGATAAGATGGGGTATTGGGTAAGGAAGCACCAGGAATAAGATTGATGTGGTGTTCAACAGAGCATGTTGGAGGCAACCTTGTGGGTTGGGTGAATACATCTGCAAATTCTTGGAGTAGAGGAGCCATTGTAGGAGGCACTGGATTGGTGAGGTTGTCTGGCTTGATAGGACGAACCAAGAACGAAGAAACACCTTAGTTTAAATTGACTCTCATAATGGGAGCTTTGCCAATAGAAGGTTGAGTTGATGAGCTAGCTGAGGATGTGAGCACATAGGTGCGCCCATCGTGTTGCAAGTGGTATTGGTGATCTGTAGCATGATAAACAGCGTGTCTAGCCTCTTGGTATGGAATGCCTAGCAATAAATCGGCACAATCGAGAGGAGAAACATCACATACCACAGTATCACGGAAAGGTCCAATAGCAAAGGTGACAGCACAACATTGGGAGATGGTAAGTCGAGGACCGTCTTTTTGGACCCAACCGAGCTGATACGGGTGTGGGTGAGGAGTGGTGGGAAGGCAAAGGCGTTCAACCAAGTCCTGGGCCACAATATTCTTTTGACTCCCATTGTCAAGAATAAGTGTGGCCAACTCATGTTTGATTTGAAAATTATGGGTAAACAAAGGCGTAACAGAGGTGTTTGTTGCATTAGCAGTCATGAGGATGAGAGAGGGGTCCACTTCGGTAGGATTTTCAAGAGAAATCGCTGGAAGTTGGGTAGTGGCATTTGGTTGCTCCACCTCTGTAAAAAGAGTCTTGTTAGGGTGTAGATTTTTAAGTACTCGACAATCTGCAGAAGCATGTGAGTTGGTCTTATGAAAAGTACACCAGGGGTTGTGAGGTGTGGGGGATGAGGCAAAGGCAACATTAGAATAACCAGAGGGAGATGGACCATTTCTGGCTTGATGGGATCGAATTGGAGTACCCACTTTGCGTTCCATAGCCAGGGCACGAATAAAGGCCTTGTCTAATGAAGCACTATCAAACAACTCAACTTCGTGTCGAAGAAGCATTAGCAAACCAGAATTAAATTTGATAATTAGTACCTATTCTGGATCGGATATATGGAGTTGAATGCGCAACTTGCAGAAGACATCAATGTAGGCTTGCACTGATTGATTGGGTAGTTGTCGAAGCTGCAACCATTTGGCAAGGAGATTTTTTATATATCCTGGAGGATAGAAGCGTTCTCGTAAGGCCTCGCAAAAGAGATTCCAAGATGTGATATGCGTCGATCTGGTCTCGGATTTTTCTCCAAATTCCACAACCAAGGACATATTCTCCAGATGAGTATCCCACCATGTTTGTGCTAGGCCTTCCAATTGTAGACCAGCGATCTGAAGTTTCATCTCCTCTTCCATCATTGGACAGGTTCTAAAATAGTTGGAGAGACTGCGGAGCCAAGAATCAACAATCTCACCATTCATTTTCCCTGAGAATTTGGGCAATTGAAAGCATGTATCAAGTTGCATTTTCCCTGGAGGACGTTGTTGTTGTTGCAGCGTAATTAGCTCTTGAAGAGCCCTAGCTAAATCATTCATTGGCGAGTCTGCATGGGAGGGCTCTTGACGCTCTTGACGGGGCGGCATGATTTTCATCCACTGAATGGAGTGAAATGTATGACCCTTTAAAAAAAAAAAAAAAATGCTTCGAACAGGTGGATGGCTTCCAGGATCTTAAGCTCTGATACCAATTGATCTACTTGCAGATTTGAAAAACAGAATATAAACATGAAACAGGAATAACACAGCTCTGGAAACAATACCACAGTCTTTATTATGAGGAAGAGATGAGCATTTTATAACCCATGCCATCATTCTCCTTATTTTTTATTTTGTAATTACAAAAGATATTTTTAGAAAATCAAATGCATTATTAGATAAAGAAAATACATTGAGATGTTTCCTTCTTTCCTAGATTTTTAAGATGTTTCCCTTTTTTTACTCTTAGATGTTTCCAAGGAAAGAGTGCGCATTTTCTTGGTTGCCCAAGCAGTGAGAGGTTGCTGATTTTTGTGTCCTTCTTGGTTGCCCACAAGTGCAACAAATTTCGATCTTACGAAGAGCAAATGAAGATGGCATAGATGGTTTAAAATCAGAAATGGAGCCTAACTTGGATGGTTTGAAGGATCAAATAATAGCTAATATGGATGATAAATTAGTGGAATATCACATTGAGCATCAACAACAAGTTCTCCAACTCTCAAAAGATAACCTAACTTTGGTGCAAAATCTAATGAAACAATAGGAAGATCAACATCACATCGAAAGAAGTTCTGAAGAAATTACAGAAATAGGAACTCAAAAAGTACGATCAATTTCAGAGTATCTCAACAAATGGAAGAACTTTCCTGTAGAAGATTCCACATGGGAGGATGAGAATTTTATACAGAAGCATCGATAAATAATCAAGCGTTGAGGACAACACTTTTTTGAAGGAGAGGGGCATGTTAAGTCCTATGTTGTTCTGGGTGGTGCTTGTTATATTAGTGCTTATGTTGTTGTTGTTACATGCCTATGCTTGTATTGTTGTTGTTATTGTGCCCTTACATTATTATTGTTAGGTCGGCTAGGATTACATTGTGGCCCCATGGACTCCTATATATAGAAAGGAGGTTTTTTCATTTGTATCATCCAAGAATTGTTCATTCGTGTAATGTATTGGAGGTTGCCCCCTCGAAGTGGCTTATTTCTAAGGCATTGATATCTCTTTTCTTCTATTTTTGGAGCTGGTTTCAGAACAGTAAAAAAAAATTATTTTTTATTCTTTTCTGGGTGTGAGTCCCACATAGCATAAGTTGAAGGATCCAACCATTATTTTCCCTTGTTATTACGCTATTTGCTGGGAATAACATTTTTAGGGCTTAAAATGTTGCTTTTCCCCAACTTTTGGATCTTGAAATGAAGTATAAGTTGTTGTGACACCAACTGATGATAATGTGTTTCTTGACACATTTCATGAGTAAATAGCTTGCTTATTCTCCAGAATTGTGTTTACATATTGCTCCAGTTCCATTATTGGGCATTTTCCAACCATTCTAGGTGTGAGAGGCTTGTTTACCTCACCTAGTTTGCTTGGCTTCTGATTTCCTCTTGGATTTGGGTCTTATATTATCAGATCTAAGGGATCCAAGGGCTAATCTTTTTTGTTGTAGCACACATCCCTGAAAAATACATTTTTCAGACATGTCTTGCTAGCAATCCCAATTTGGGGATATTACAGCCTTGTTCAAGGAATTCTACATCAGCAAGATGTTCAGGAAAAGGAGGCAGGAAAAAATTTGTCTCATCAGTTCTATGATCTGGTGGTTGACTATGTGACAACTTTCTTTTTTCAGCAACAAGAATTTATGCAAGGGTATGTGCAAAGCTTTGTATCCAGAAAATTTTCATTGTACATCCCTGTTTTGATTTTCAAATTTCCACAGTATGGGGGCATTAGGTCTAACATACAGATATTGGGTTGGTGCCATTGGAAGGCTGACTTCACCTTATTAAGTTTAGGCATAAATGCACACGTAGGAGTTGTGCATAAATAAGTTCAAAAGTTGAGAATTTCTAGTCGTAGTATTTCTAGTTCGTATTTTCAGTTTAAGAATAAGGGAATAAGTCCAAAGTGTAGCAGGTTTCGGGAGGATTTCATACTGGATCAACTCCCATTCAGGATTGACTCCATGCCCAGTAAAGTCTACTGATCTACAAGTGCTCTTTGACTCCATGCCCAATAAATACTATTGATCTACAAGTGCTCTTTAACTCCATGCCCAATAAAGGCTACTAATCTACAAGTGCTCTTTGTCTCCATGCCCACTAATGGCTACTGATCTACAAGTGCTCTTTGACTCCATGCCCAATGAAGGCTACTGATCTACAAGTTCTCAACACTTTATTACCAAAGTGTTGTCCCCAATTGGAGCTAGATGTTTTAGCCTAATTTTACTCAGCTAAAAATCAAGAGAGGTTTTGAGCAATTCAAGGTTGTTAAGGAACAATTGTTAGAATTTCAAGAAGACCTGCAATATGATCAAAATGAAAACCGCAAGCGCAACGAGGATTCATTATCACATGTGCACTGGAACCAAAGTCAGCGAAGAAACAATAGGATTAGACCATCATAAAAGGCAAAGGAGAAGAGAGGAGAAATTTTAGAAGAAAAAGAAAAGGCAACAAAGGCAGCAAAGGCAAAGTCGTGAACTGTAAGTGGGTCAAGTCGTGAACGTGGGAAAAATCGTGAACAATTCAAGTGTTCTATGAAAAACAAGGAAGAAACAAACGAGCACAACCAAAGAAGCAAAGTCAGCAAACCAGAGTAAATATACAATGAGGACCATTAGATCTGGGCATAGATCAACGACGGAGATTAAATCGCAAATAAAGAGATTTCACAAATCCCAAATTTTAGTGTTTAATGCTAAAGGAATTGCACAGTATATTATTCAGATTACGATGTGATGAGGAGAAGGGCCACATTTCCACATAGCACACCATTGCATATCGCACATCGCATAAATTATGGTTTAAATCTTATTGGTATAGCCTTAAACTTGCAGGCAATGATTTTTGATAAGTTGTAAAATTTGCGATGTTGCAATGTGACATCACCATCGCAACTTCGCATCGGCGATTTCATTTTTTACCATTTAACCTATTTTTTATCATTTCCGACATGTGATATCAAATAAGTTGCAAAGTGTGATTGCTTCCAATTGGTCACCGTGTTGTGGGACCCTACAACCACAGTTCCGCATGTATGTAAGTGGTTTGAGTTTATGTGCGATCTGTTTTGAAGTGACCGCTATTGATTGCTTCCATATATATGTTTAATAAAACTCCAATATTCAGATGCGATTTGGTTTCAAAGGTGAACACCAAAGGTTTTAAAATTTGGAGGTAAGGGATTTTGTGTGTTAAATCGCATCAGAGGGAGAAAAGAGGATTATAACGTAAAGCCGGTGAAATGCCTTGGTAACGGAAGAAATTCTAAACGTGGGAAGAAAGACTCGGGTATGTGGTCTGGCACAGGGAAAAGGAGAAGAAAGTACATAACGCAACAAGCACGAGCAGAAGAGGTAGACCCAGGTAACAGGTGACATGATGATAATATGTGAAACGCAAAAGCATGGGCATAAACGGGTGGAGATACGTTTATACAGACTATTGGTACATCACAACCGAAACGTGCCGAGGCATAGGAAGAGTTAGATAGAAGAGCATATAGTGGCACCATTGGAAGCATGACAGCTAAGGAAAGTCAAGCACAAAGGCGTTGTTGCAGAAATGTGCAGCTATCGCATCATAACGAGAAAGGACACCTCAAAATTTCGAGGGATGCATCAACAACAAACTAGATTTAGAAAAAGGATTGTGTTCCAAATTTATTTTGTTTTCTTTGTTAAGATTGAAGCAATGATGATGTCCTCGATTTCAATGTAATAAGTATTTTAATAGTTCTTAGGAAGTTTAGGAGTTTCAAGAAGCTCGAGTAGTTACAAAGGGTTTTTGTTTGTATATAAGGAGTGGATAAAGAGAGAGGAAGGGTTCTGAGTTTTGGACCTCTTGGAGATTACATTTTGTACTTTTTTTTTCTGATGGGTAAATGAAAGAAGCAGTAAGTTTCCTGCAATTGTTGATGGTAATTCGTGTTTCCTGTGCCATTTTGTGTCTTTTCTTCTTTAAATGAAGTGAAGTAATGTAGCAGCCGGTCTCTTAATTACATCTGTGAATAAGAGTTAAATAATCTTAATTTTCACTCCTTCACTCCATCCCTTCTCCCTTCAAAAATTCTCTCTAAAACTTAAAAGTAGTAGTTGATTCTATGTATTTAGCATATTACTTCAAGTTTTCCCTCTCTTTACAAACTCCTCATGAAACTTTTAAGTAATAGATTCTGTGTTTACAACATATTATTTCGAGTTTCCTCTCTCTCCATGAATTTATTCTGAAACTTATAAGTGATAGATTCTGTGTATTCAACATATTACTTTGGGTTTCCCCTGCAGTTCTTCTTTTCATTCAGATGTCAGTATTGAATGGAATTATGAAATATTTTATTATTCCTGATCATTAAGGGTTTTTAAAAACTAGCCTCTAGAGGGATAGAACAAAGAACTCATGATAAAATCATTTATGTGACACACTTTTTATAATGTCTTAAGCACTGATTCCTTTCAAAACCGAGGGATTGTCTCTTAAGATACAACAGATTTCATGCCCAATTGAGATAACCAAACAAAAAAAAGAATGGATAAGACAATCTAATAACAATCCCTAATTTAGATGTCCATGCATGCAGTTTCAATGCTATTTCTAATGCTTTAAAGTATGAGCAAGTACCTTGCCTCCTCGTAGGTTGGTGAAGGGTTTTGGGCTTGATGCAGAATAATTTTGCTCCAATCAAGTTATCTCTTTCATCCATTCCCGATCTAAGGAATGCACACAAAAAAATCCAAACATAGACTACAAGTAATCTTCCACAGAAGATCGTTAGCTCAAAACATCTAGAAATCATACGTATAAATTACTGAAAAAATGATATAATGGGAAGGAAAATATACTTTATTAACCATATAAGTTAAAGTACATTAATATACCTTCCAGCATAAGATCCTCTCCTCAATCTTGTAGTATGGTCTCCTCTCCCAATACAACATAACTCTTGCACTATATTTTGGATACTTGGTATTCCCCCCTTTCCTCTTGGTGAGATTATAAAGGCTCATTCTATCCTCTAGGATAATGTATCTAGACACCTAGGAGCTTGAGAAGTTAGTAAAATTATACAATAATGGACCCCTAGCCAACTCATACACAAATGGGTCAAGTTGATCAACTTGGGAATGATAAAATCTAGAAACATTTTCACAATTATGAACTTTTTCTCAATTATCTCAATTATGAAATAATTATTATCTCACAATTATAATATTTTCAAAAAATAATTATGAGAAATTTATCAATTATGTAATTTCACCATTTTAACATGGGATAAATCTCACATAAGTAAAATAAAATGTGAAACGGGATGCAATTTAGCCAAACAACTCAAGAAAGTTGATATTGGGTTTCTCTCACTATAATGGAGCAGAAAATAGGGTTATAACAAATTCCCCCTAATGCATGAGGTTAAAAGAGAAACTGATGGCCTAAATGCATTACAATAATACTTAGAGCTCAAAATGGGAGGAATTATCCAAGACTACAAAGCTTAGTTAGAGGAACTCAAATGTTGAAGTCTCAACTCTGCTAATAACATCCCTGAGGTGGGCATACCCATGCTCGAAACATGGCCGCCATAAAATACACTATGGATCCATGAAATGAAATGTGCTAACATGGACACGAAGACATAAAAATTGGATCGATGTGACTCAATAAATAGAGCATAGCCACTAACGAATACAATCATGGATCTATGTCACAATATACATCAATAGGATTATGGAAACATGACAGATAAAGAAGAGTCTCAAATAGCCCTCAAAAGACATAAATGATACATAAATCCAACATAGCCTAGGAAGCATTTTCGTATAAGAGTGATATGTCCCTAACCTAGGGTCTTTTACATAACCTATGTTATGAAACCAACTCCAAAAATAGAAGAAAGGAGAGATCAACGCCTTAGAAATCAGCCACTTCGAGGGGGAAACCTCCTTTACATTACATAATTGAACAATTCTTGGATGATAAAAATAAACACTACTATATACGAGTCCATAGATGTGTAATCCTGCCGACAGCCAATAATTTAAGGGCACAATATTAACAATATGGGGGTTATAGGGGTACAATAATAACAATAAGGGGGTTACACTAACAACAATAAGGGACTATACTAGTAATATAGGGACCTAACATGCCCCTCTCCTTAAAAAAGTGTTGTCCTCAACGCTTGAGTAGCTGGATATACCTTTCAGTATCATCCTCCCATAACGAGAATCTTGATGGGTAATTTCTTCCACTTAAGTAGAATGCTAGAAAATTGATCGATTTCATAGTTGTCGGTTATTATTTTCATATTGCTTGATTCTAATATAATTTTCCTTCATCCCTTGATTGAAATATTATTTTGGTAGAATTTTGTCTTTTTATAACCTTATTTTAAGCATGAAGTGGAAAGCCCAGATGCTGGGAAGAAGCCTTGGCTCCAATTTTTATGCCATAGTACCAATCTTTTGCAACACCTTGTAAGGACCATAGTACTTTGGCGATAATTTATTATCCTTCTTCGCTTGCTTTGAGGGACATTGTTTGTATGTTGATTTTCTTGTTGTTTCATTTGATTTTGTGCCAAATTTAGGTTATCTTTTAAGAGTTGGAGAACTTGTTGTTGATGCTCGATGTGATCTTCCACTGCTTGAACCTTAGAATTTTCTCTTAAATATGATGTGATGGACGGTGGATGATATCCACAAAGTGCCATAAATGGGGTCATTTTTGCTGTAGTATGGAAGGAAGTGTTATACCACCATTCAACTAGAGGTAACCACTTGACCCATTGTGTTCATTTATCAGATACAAAACAACGAATATATCCTACCAAACATTTGTTCACTATCTCAGTTTGCCCATCAGATTGAGGATGATAAGATGAGCTATGAGCTATTTGACTACCCCAACAAGAAAATAATTCTGTCCAAAAATTTCCAATAAAAATGGGATCTCTGTTGCTCAAAATAATATTTGGGTTTCCATGTAGCCTTTGAATTGTTTCCATAAATGCAGTAGCAACTCTACTTGCTTTAAATGGATGAGATAATCCACAAAAGTGTGCATACTTGGTAAGTCTATCAAATACCAACATGATGACACTCTTTCCTTCGGACTTAGGTAAACCTATAATAAAATCCATTGAAATATCCTCCCAACTGTTATCACCCAAAAAAAAATGAAGAATCACTTTGATAAGGTTAAATAGGTTCATGTGTCAAAAATAGTATTGTAGGTTCATTTTTTATATGCTTGGTCAAGGGAAATATTTATTTTTTCTTGTTTATGTTTACCCTAAGGTCTAAACCCACTCATTTTCAAACTCTCTCATGTCACATCACTCATCATTTTCTGACTGATTTCAATTTCCAAGATTTTTGTACCGAAAATGCCATTTTAGCCAAGAAACCATAGTTTCGTAGTGAAATACATTATGAAAAGTCACTTTTCCCTACGAAATTGTTGATATTTTCATAGCGAAAACAACCAAATTTACACTAGAAACGCTATGAAAGTGCGGTTTGTTATATGTCTTATTAGTCTAGCTGTTAGGTGTTATAAAATCGTTTGGAAAGGGTAAGTTAGATGCCATTTGAGTCATGAAAGGATAAAAGCAAGGTACATGCTCAGGGCTGTAGTCATCATGATCAGTTTAGGTATGTATGAGTCATCATTGAGTCATGAGAAGACATCAAAACTTCAAATCCTTTCCTAATTCAATCATTTCTCATTTCTCATTCCTTCTTGCATGATATTGAGCTCTGGAGAGCTAGTGCACTAAGCCAAAGCTGTGGTTGGTGTTTTCAAAGGTTTATATTGAGCATCATCAAGCAAGGTTGCAATTCATCAAGTGAGGCTGTGAAGGCATTAAAGAAATCATGGAAAAGAAAATAAAGACAAAAAACGGTGGCCAATGTCTGAGATATGAACCAGCAGACATGAATTTGATCAATGAAGACCCAACAGTAGTGGAAGTCTTCAAAAGGACAGGTTTCCTACAGTTTTGTGAGAAATTACAAGGCTGTAATACAGAGGTTTCCAAAGAGTTTTCTTTGAATTTTAGTGGAACAACCACCAAAGTGGGAATGCTCAATTTTTCCATCACACCAGAGGTTATTGCAGCTACTACAAATATTCCAAGAGGATAGGAGAAGTGGTTCAAAGGTTTCAAGTTTAACATGGAGCAGTGCAAAGAATTCATGAAGCCTGAGCACACTAAAATGGATCTCACCAATGCTATTCCAAGAAGCTGCATAAAGGAAAACTATTCAAAATTGTTGCTCATCATCCAAAAGCACTTTACTTGTGAAGGGAGATACCACAAAGTCTACTCAAATCGTTTCAAGTTACTTCTGCACTTTACTGGCAAGATTTCCCTTGATCTGCCTTTCTATTTGCATAGAAGTTTGTCAAAAATGGCAGATAAGGTCCAAGCAAAGTCTGAAGGGAGTGAGACTTCATTATTTCATCATGGTTTAATGAAGTTATTGGTTTTAGATGAACTTCAAAGGTTAGGCAGAGACTGGTCCTCATTGTTTTTTTTTAGTGGTTTTGAGTTGGATGCTCTTACTCCTTTAATAACTCTTAAACCTAGGAGAATTTCATCACCATTAGCAACATAATAGAGGGAACCATCGATAGCAGAAACAAGTGAACCTACAAGAGCAGAACAAAGTGAACCTACAAGAGTAGAACCAAGTGAGAAAATTATGAAGGAGCCAGACCAATTGCAGAGTTTTGACACACCAAATGTCCCACCTGCAAAACATAAGTCAAAAGTGGTCAAACCTACAAAACAAAAACAAACTGTTAGTAAACAAGGAACCAAAAGGATGACAAGGAGCCAAACAGTGGCCTTAGAAGAGAAAAAAATGGCTGTAGAAGATAGAGCAGAAGATAAAGCAAACCTTGAAGATATTTTACATGTCATTGACATAGAAGAAACTCCTATAGTCCAGGCTGAGTTTATAGAGGAAGGTGGACAGAAGTTAAAAAAGGATAAATCTGCAAAGAAATGAGAATTTGAGGGAGAAGATGCAGGTTTCATGTTCCAAGCAATAAAGCCTATGAAAAGGCATGCTAGGAAGCTATTAGAGAGCAATAAAGAGGTTCAAACACCTACTGACACAGTTCAACCAATACAAGAGATTATTGACCTTTCATCACCTGCAGAGAAAGATACAGTTAGAAAATTAAAGAAAGGAAAAGAGAAGGTGATGGAAAAAACGGAGTTACATCTCCTTGAAGAAAAATTGAAATTGGCCAATCATGAGATTGATGTTATTAAAAGAGAAGCAAGGAAACACAGTGTAGAGAAGATTCAATTTGAAAATATGAAGACGATTTGGGAGGAACAGGTTGACACTATTTCCAAGACTTTGGATAACACACAACTGCTTATCAAATGGACCATTCCAGCAAGGAAAGAGGCCAAACATGTCAGGAGGATGAAAACACATCTGAAAGCCACCAATAGAAGATTAAAAGACCAGGTTAAGGACCTCCAGGAGCAACTTGAATTAATCCATGATGAATTGTAGAACAAAGGCCTTAAAATGACATTGCTTGAAGGGCCAATAGCTCAACCAATTATGAATGAAGAAGAAATGCCTCAAGGATCATAAGATGAGTTGGTTTATGGTTTTTAAGAATAATTACATGTTAGAGACAAGGTTTTGGCACTTATAGGGTTCATTTTTCAAATTACAAAAAAAAATTGGATTTTTTAGCACTTTTCAGCAGTTTCGTAGCGTGCCTGGGCTTGAAAGACAACAAAACACTACGAAACTACTGTAGCTGTTCTTTTTTATTTTTGAACTAGTTTTGATAGCTATCAAGATGTGAAATTGGAGTGGGAGATGTATCTAAGGATGATGAAGGCCATGCCAAAGGAAATAATAAAAAAATTTGAGGGTAAATGGCATTTTTGAAGCGCTATGAAAGTATGCTACGAAACTGCCTTACTTTCGTAGCATACTGTGTGGGAGCCTTTTAAGTAGATTTTTGGGCATTTATGGACAACTGGGTATTATCCAAGTGTTAGAGGATCATAACAACAGTCATTCATCACTTAAATACCACGAAATGGAGATAAATTAGCAACCAAAACATTCGTGGAAGAAGACCATTTGCCTAAAAAACGGGGTTTTGTTTCCAGTTTTAGAGGAGGTCAATTAAGTGGTCATGTAGTGATGAGTCCCATCACCCCAATTCAAACATGTTAAAGCATACTTTTCAAAGAATGTAATTGCTTTAGAATATAAGGTTGTTAAATGCAATAATGAGTAGTTTGAGTCCTATTAGGAAACAAATTGTCAAGTAGGATAACTGTCATTTTGTCATTAAGTAGGTGTTTTATGGTTATGCAAGGTGTCATTAGGAAAATTTCGGTGAATCTAGCCAGGAGGTAGATCATCTCATGATGTAACAAGTCTATTAAAGGCCATAGAGTTGAATTTTTCAAGGGTTGGAGATTTTTGGCAAAACTACAACTTATTGTAAATTGACTATTTCAGCAATACATAGATTTGTTTCTTGACCAACTTGAGATTCTAATTGAGTTTTTAGTGCCTATCTTATCTATATCTTTTATGTGTCCCATTTTCAGTGGTTTTTATCTATAATACTCAAAATGCATTCATGTAGTGCTCTAACTTCCTTTATAGATAAATTCACTGTGTATTTTCATGTTTCATGTGTGTGTGTACTACTGCTAAAAACTCTTACCTGCTTCAGCTTCCATGTCAAGTGAAATCACTACTGAATCACTGAAAGTATTGACTCCATAAGCCCAATGTTTGCATATTGATACTATTTTCAACCTACATTCATCATAAGTAATTTTTTTTCCAAGTAGAGTTAGCCATCTAAATACATCTTTATTCAATATCATTAACCCTTGAGAGAGCCCTCTCAGACTGAAGAGGCTAAGCTTCAGTCACAAGATTGGTTTGAAACACTTACATGAGATTGTCTGATTAGCAGCCTATCAGAAGTAATTTTGTGATAACACCAAGTTTGACTTGGAATGGATAAAGGTTGTAAAAGACCCGTGGTCTTAATTGTCTCAACTTTTATTTTCTGGAAAACCAAACGTTCTACCACAAACTTTTGAATATCAAATTTAAGGCCATCTCGAAAAAATTATTTCTTATCCCTGTGGTAAGTTTTTAAAAATCCTGAGTATCCTCCTAAGGGATAAGTGTGCAATTCCAAAAGAATATTTTGTTTTAGTTGGGAATTCTTACAAAGATATAAGCAATCTTTGTACCACAAGGAATCATTTTTCCAACTAAATGTATCAGATGTAGTGGGATCATGCTGCAACTTTTGAATGAGTTTCCACACTTATTCATCATTTTTCCATTCATCCTTTGCTTTAGTTATCCAATCTGGTTTGATAATAGAAATGGCACAAAACAATGCTTCCACCTCTTCATCCTTTCTTGATAGTGCATCTACAACAACATTTAGCTTCCCTTTTTGTAGATGATTTCAAATTCATAACCCAACATCTTTGTGACCCATTTTTTCTGCTCTTCTGAAGATAGTCTTTGTTCCAAAAAGTATTTAAGACTATCATGATTATTTTTTACCTTGAAGTGTCTTCCCATTAGGTAAGGTCGCCATTTATTTAGTGTATGTAGTATTGCCAATATTTCCTTCTCATAAATAGCTTTATGTAAATACTTTCCTTTGATTGGATGACTTTCAAAAGCAATGGGTCTTCCTTCTTGCATTTAAACAACACCAATTCCATTTCCTAAGGCATCACATTCCACAATAAAGGTTTTTGTGATGTCTGGAGTAGCTAAGACCAGTGCTAGGCACATTGCCTCTTTAAGATGTTCAAAGGCCTTAGTTGCTTCACAAGTCCATGAAAATGCATCTTTCTTCAATAATGTTGTTAGAGGTGATGCTATTCTCCCATAATTCTTAGAAAACTTGCGATAATACCCAGTTAACTTGATAAATCCTCACAACTGCTTTATGGTTGTGTTGTAGGGAAAACCTAACACCCCCCATTTTTTAATTATTTACTTCAACGATGGTGACCCCTTTTATTAATTTTTGACTAAGAACCTTTTATGATTTTCATTAAGTTAATTGTCCTAAAATTTTACCCTTTTTTCATTTTTTTTGGATTTCTATTTTGATCGTTTCATTGAACCCGATTTTTCACATGCTTTTCAACAATACTTGTTCCGTTCCATTTGGTCAACCAATTTGTAAGTGGCACTACTTTGAAGTTTGATCATATACTTGTGTCGTCTGTGTTAGAAAATTATATAAAATGTACCAATATTTCAATTTTCGTAGTTAAAATAGTCATTCATTATAAATATTAAATTTTTGTTCATTTTTAGTATATCTTTCATTTTTCACTAATGGTCCTACAAAATGACCTGACCAAATTATACAGTGGAATAAAACGTGTTTCGAGATCTTGGTAATTTACTCTAATTTATTATTTTAAAACAAATTTCTAAACCCAAAACCCAAAAATTGTAAAATAGCTTAAATCTAATTTGCAAGATGGTTAATCCCACGTGGGTCCCACTTCACATCCCTTCTCATCCTTCCAAAAAATGCGATCTAAAAATTTTTTGCAATAAAACTTTGTGATTGTGATATGCAATATCGCATATCACAAATTTATTTAGAACTTCAAGCACATCCCTTCTAAAATTGCGATGAGCGATTTACATCTCTTATCCCTCAATGCCTCTTATAACTCTGATTAATATACCACAATCCTCCATAAAAACTCACGTATCATGGTTTTCAAATTTTTCAAAGTTTTGACATATAATAAATATTATATTTTTATTATAATAATTATATTATAATTATAATATTTTATTAAAATTTTAATATAATATAATTATAATATTAATATAATATATTTTTATTTTAAATAATTTTTAAATAGTTTATTTTTATTAATTATTTTTATTCTTAATAAATCAAGATTAATAACATAATTACAATTAATTAGTATTAATTAATTAAAAACTGTAATCTAATTTATGTTTAGAATTTAATTAACAAATTCTGATTTTTAGCCTAGCAACAGAAATTTCAGAATTCTGTCCATTTTTATATACCAACTTTGGAAGCTCATAAATGGAGTTTTACTTGGCCAAATGAGGCATGCGATGGCTCATTGGATGGATAAAATCATTGAGAACATTTCTAAAGTGGTTTCATTTCTAGATTTGATCATTTATTGGGTTTAAAATTCAGCACAATATCAAGCTCTGAATTTTTAACAAAACTAATTTTCTGAGTTTTATTTTCTGCATTTTCATTTACCCACGACTTCTTCCGAGTGCAAATCCATTCGTCAATTATATCCTTGACCAATTATATCATCACAAGCATCAATAGAATTCTTATATTTCCTTTTCAATTATTTATTTAAATAAGTTTTGATTGGATTTGATTTAATTCCACATTTGGCATTTTGATTTTATTTTTATATTTTAATTTTGTTTTTGATATGTTTTTGCAGGAAAACAGTTGAAGAGGTGAGAAAAATAAGATCTAAATCAATGAGAAAGCTCCTACAATTGAAGAATATGATTTTGAATCAATAAAAACTGATTGAGCAGAACCACTCTTCAACAAAATTTCCTATGAAGAAATCCTTTTGTGAATATTATAAAAAGCAGATTGTAGAATGTAATAGTGGCTCCTCTTCTCTGCAATTTAGGAATTCTTTAAGGCACCATTTTATATAGGATTTAGAGTTGTAGGGTAGAGGAGAGAAAACTCAGATCTGAGTATTATTGAGGATTTTTCTTTTGTATGCAGAATTATGTATGGAGAATGGAGTTTGTACTATTGAAACTCTAGTTTTGAAAGCATAAGTTCAAAGATATTAAAGTACTGTTGGAGACCAGAGCCAGAGAAATGGATTCAATAAATTGGTGTTTATAATGCTATTGTTTTAAGTACTAGTTTCATTTTATGATAGCAGTAATGTGTCATTTTATTCATATTTGTGCATTATTTTCGATATGAGTAATGTGTCTCAATTATATGTTATTATTTATCTCTGCTCTTATGGGTTGAATTATGATTTATGAGTAACTATTTACTCATAAATATGTCTTTTAATACTGATTTAAAAATCAATATCATTTTTTTGAACTACTTCCTAAATGTTGTTGGTTGATTATCTTAGTTAAGAGGTCTCTGAATAAAATCTGTTTTGGCATTCATAATGTCAGTTAATTGAACTATTTCGTTAATTTGATATTAAATGTAATCCATACATATTTAAATCTCAATCATTTAAATATCTTGCTTTTGGTTGGGTTAGATTTATATCTTCCTAATTGAGATAGGATTAGGATCAATTTCGTTTTTCTTTCATTTTAGAGTAATTTTTCATTTAGATTTAATTCTACATTATTAGAAGTCCTCTTCCCAGAGAGGAAATACTTTAGTTATGGTTTTGATGATCCCAAAATTAGCTTAAGGATCACTCTCTTGCCTGATCAACAAGAGAAATGATTTGATGTCTCTTTCCCATTGTTAGAAAAAAATTATATTTTAAGCCATTGGAGATTGAAAGAAGGTAATGTGACCCAGTTAAACCATTCAGAGCCACCATTCCAAACGGAAAAGGAGTTGCTTTAAGGTCTTGACTGGGTGGTCATCCCCCATGTTTTTGTTGCGAATTTCGAGGCTTCAACATTTTGGTGCTAGAAGGAGGGCCTAAAACTTGTGGTCTACTGGAGTCTTTTTATTCTAACATTTTATTTTTATTACAATGGCTCTTATTAAACATCCAATTTGGAGTTGTATTTCTGGATGTGCATATTCCAATACTCCACCAGAAATAGTAAGACACTTGTCTTAGGTAAATTTTAATGGTAAGAGGAATACTTCTGCATTTAATCATGTCCTTCAATTTTTTCAAAAATTTTCAAATTCTACTTTTTATGATATTGATGAAGGCATTTTATGCAGGATTTTTACTCTTACATTCTTGGCAAAAGCCATAAGTTGGTGTCAATCACTTCCAATTGCCTCAATTCATAGTTGGGATCAATTTATTACAATATTCCTTTGTAATTTTGATGGATATAACTACGAACATGTATGTAACAAAAATGAAGATCTACGAAAGTTTGAAAGTGAGTCTTTAATTGATTTAATCATTAGATTTCATTGTTTAAAATTTAAAATTGAAGACAAACCTTCGAAAGATGAATTATTAGATTGGTTTTAACATATTTTCTCTCCTCCTTCCATTCATAATCTATGTGAAATTATTTCAAGCTTTGGTCAATCTCCTTCCAATTTTATTAACATTATTGAAAATCCCAATATGGAGGTGCAAACAAATGGTGATGAAGTGGTCTCTATTATGTATGATCAATTCATTCATTTAGTGCACACTTCCTACAATATTGATAATGATCAAGGTGCACCTTCACACGTTAATAAATCTCAATCACAAATCTTGGAAAATTTCACTAATCAACTGAAAGAAGATATTAATAGAAATCTTGAAGAAGATACCGCTTTGAAATCTGAAAATTAGTGTGCGTTAGAATCAGAAAATCAGAGTATAAGTCGACAAGTACAAGAAATGATTAAAATTTCCAATAACACACAATCTGGTGTACAAATTTATGAATTATTTTAGATGATCAAATGCCAAATTCAGGACAGCAAAGCAACATTCTTCAAGAAAGCACAAGTAGTGAAGTAAATGATCTTAAATATGAAATTTGCATGAAGAAAATGCACAAGAGTTCTCAAATAGAGACATTTTAAAATGCATTATTTCGGATTCATATTTTTCCCTTTATCCTGATAATTTTTCTAATATCAATTTATCATTTCTTCACTATAAAGATACTTTATAAAAAAGAGAGGTTGATCTAAATGAATTGCTGATTAGTTTTTATCAAAATATAGAATTAATTATTTATCATTCTTCTGCCATTAATGAACATGAGCTTAATATTCCTTCTTGTTTTGATATATTCAATAAGATCAAAGAAAATTCTAAAGAATGTCTTGAGGTCATTTATGATAGTTACTTTGACATTGAGGATATTGATTTGTTTTCTTTACAATTGAATTCTCATGATCTAAGTCGAATCACATGTGAAAATGAAGAACAATCTGATTCAGAAATTATTTCAAATAGTTCTCATTTTCAAAAAATTAATCATAATCATGATTTTAGCATTCAAGAAACCATTCCAATTTATGATTTATATGATGATCAAGCTCGCATTACCGTTCAGAGTCATATCCCTCTCTCTAATTCATAATTGGGTATCAGAAATCATTCTAACTACATTATTCTCTCCAATTATTGTGAAGAGGAAATTGTTTTAAGTCAGTCCCAATTGTGTTGTAACAATAATTGTAACACTAGTGTAAACTATGATTCAATTTTGTTATTAATTTCAGATTTATTTTCTGTTTTTAGTTTTCAATTTTTAGATACTTTTTGCTGGTATATTGAGAAGCTCAATTTTGAACACTCAATTGATGCATTACCTCAATGGAAAAATGAAGATTCAAATTATAATTGTGAACATCAAGAGCTATTAAACTTCCAATTTCAACTTATGTTCATTCCTTATCAATTACTTCTTACTTCTCGAGAAGAGTGCCAACAAGAGAGTGTATTTTCGCAATATGACCAGAAATCTAATTCAATTAATAGTCTTCTATTGGATCTATCGGAATTCCATTTGTTTTTCATTGATCCATTTGAAAGACATTTGGAAAGTTTTCCTTCATGGAAGATTGTTAATAGTTTAACACTTTCACGTAACACTAACAAATTTATGCAGGCCATTCTATATAAAAATTCATTACCACAATCTGGCCTATCATCTTCTCTTTTGACCTCCTTCCAATCATTGATAGAAATTCATCTAGATTTCTATGATCCAATCGAAATTCAACTGGAAAAGACATTTCAAGAGAAGGTAATTGTATATAAGCTAGTTTCTATAATTAGATTAGCAATTTTTGTATATGCTAGATTCAAATTTATTTTTATTGATGAATTTGTATTTTTGTTACTAATGTTTGACATGTACATACAAGCAAGAATTAAAATGCTTACATGGTTTCATTGGAAGTATGACTATACCTAGTCATGTTTCCTTCATTGAGTTAGAAATAGGAATAGATTAATTTTATTTTCTGTTTGCATTTATTTCATTATTTCATATTTTCAATAAAGCAAGTAATGAATTCGATTTATTTTAGGCATGCCATTTCAATTATAGAAAAGCAGCTGAGAGAATTTCAGAAGCTCTTGAATTATCAGATCATAAATATTTTTCAAGCCTTCAATTGTCTTGTTTTTCAAAATTCATCACATTGATCAATCATCATACATGAAATTTCAAGGATTCGCTACAATTTTGCAATTTTTGACTCTTAAGTATTTTTGAAAAAGAGCTCATTTTCACCGTTGTCTTCCTCCCATGTAAATTTGAAGTTGATGAAATATGAAAACTCATTACTTAGCATTTTTAGATCAAATAAGTAGGTGATGTTGAACTTCTACAAATTTTGAGAAAAATTGGGAGAACTTAAAGATTCATGAGGTAAACTTACAATCAAAATTTTTCCAGGTATGTGTTTACATGTTCACCGCCATCTATTGTTTATTTTACTCTTCAAAGGTTGTTTCTTATAACTATTTTGTTTTGTTTGCAGGTATTCATCGACTTGATTATGAATATTTAAGATAAGCAAGCAGCCAACCCTTTTCTCCAAACTAGAACATGTTCAGGGAAGTATTTATGATTTCGTCTAAAAATTTGAAGGTTATCTAATTTTTCTTATATTAATTGAAATACTGGTAAGTCTTAATAAATTGTCGAAGGAGTCATATAATATCATTATATTTCACAAATCTCTTCATAAGAAAGTTATGATAAAATTATTTTCCGATCAGAATTTCCGAGAGTTAATTAAATTATTAAAGGGTTATTTATTTTAAAAGCAATGTTAAATTAGTCGCTTTATTTTTTAATTGAATACTTTAAAGAATCATCGGACTCACATGTGGCACATCATATATCTCAGTTTGCATATCGAAGGTTTTGAAATGAGCACACTCCAAATATCTCCAATTTTCCGATATTCCTATTCCCTTCGATCAATGATGAACCTTTCCTTTTAATATCACAACATCCGTATCGCAATATTCTGTATTGCAATATTTGATCAGGGGAAGCTCCTACAATTTCTCGATCAAAAACTACTGATGCAAGACCTCCAATATTCCTTCTCGCTCATTCTCTGATAAAATGACTTTTCTAAAAATTGTGATGTCCACACAACCCCAGACTCGATATGAAAATTAAGTTTAGTTCTGAAAGATATCACGTCCGTTTATAAATCACAATTTTTGTAGGGGCATATTTTTAATGGTTACGATGTACCGGATCCGATATAAAATTAAATCCATATAATAAAAATATCGAGTATGTTCTTCATATCATTGGCATATCAATAATATTACATATCGTGCTCAAATCTTCTGATTGCCGATTTCTTATAAAGTCCAAAGTCGGTCTCAGCAATGAGCCATGTCATCTATTGAATTCCCGTTATCACAAGAATAATATCGATGTTTCCTTTTATTTAACAAATTCATTCTTTTGATATGATTATTCTTTGATATCACCATCATTCCATCACAGTTTCCCATCACACATGCTCATATTGCAACTTTTCCATTGCAAAATATTATATCACATCGCAAAACTTAAATGAAGCTTTGTCTTAAGAAATTTCGATGCGATAAAATCCGACATATATCTTTATGCCATTGTTTTTAATTATTATAGAAAATATTCAATTACATATTGGAAAAGGTGGAAGTCACACTTTTTAAGTTATGCATGGCAAAGAATCTTGCAATGCGAAACATTCTGTAAGGCACTGACCTATCCGATTATTAATTCATATTTTAATTTTTTTTTAATTCTAATTTCTCTCCATACTTATCATATAAAGGTTTAATTCCTCTTCATATACATATACTATTACATTATTCAGTATTTTGAATAAACTTCAATATTCTGTGGTGGCATAAATTCAAAATGGAAGAAGAAAATAGAAAATTCATCATTGCAATTCATAAAGAAGCATATATTCATCCTCATTTATGATGGATTCGATTCATTTCTGATTCCTTGAACAGGAAACATTTCTTTCTTTTAGTTTTTCTAGCCACCTATGAATTTTTTGCGAAGCAAACAAGTGGCTAAATAGTTTTTGAGCGTTCAAGGAATGCACTTCCTCTGAAAACACATCATCCTTGAAGCCTCCTTGTGCCTTTGCCTCTTGATGAATCCTCATTGATGTTTTTAGTTAAAGAGCTTCTCTGTTTCCGTGAAGAATGCCCAAAAAGGACTTTTCTCCCCTTCTAATTTCCCTCATTAACCCTCTAAATCATCCTAAATCCCCTTTCAAACCCTTCAAATACCTTTTGACTGGTTTATTACTCCCTTTTTCTCTCTACCGATTCCCTCTTTAGCCTTAAAAATCCCCTTTTTTGGCTTAAAAATCCATCATTTTACCATATGACAGGCTTAGCCCCTTTGGGCCAGCCCCTAACCATTTCCCCTCCATAAAGCCCAACGCTAAGACCAAGCGCTAAGTCAAAGAGCGCTAATCGGAATCGGAAGATGTTGCGGAGTGCATTCTATGTTAAAACGAAAATCCCCAATGGGAGGAGGACTTTGTTCTATGTGTCTCGGGAAAAATATCCACCGTTGATCTTATTAGATCTAACGGTCATCTCAAGTCGTATCGGGCCCCACCTATTCCCTTTGTAAAAACTTCGATGATATTTTCCACCGTCGATTGATATCTAGATCCGACGGCCATCGCTGCACCGCTTCCATCACCAATTGAAACTTTTTGTTGTGTCACCCTTCCGATCCCCCAATTGGCTAATCCCCGATTGAACCTGAGCCATCCGCCTAATCAAATCCTACGACCCAGATTTTTTCTTGCTCCGCCCCACTCCCCCGATTGATCACCCTCTGACCCAATCGCATCCGTCCACCTAATCTAATCTAGCGGCCCAAATGCAATCGCTTCATCTCCCATCGGGGTTTTGGTTCTCCCATTGCTCTCCCTCAGATTTGATTGCCACCATCCATCTCCTTTGATCTGATGGTCGTTATTCCTCCCACCCACTAACCAATCCTCCACCTATGCTCTCTCTCTCCAAATCTCAACCGTTCATCGCATAAGATCAGATGACCCATAAATAAACCGTCGTCCGCTTGACCCCACTTTAACCGACCGTGCATCTCCTCATATCGTGATCCTCCATCGCCATCGAATCTCATGGGCCCAGAGCTAATGGCCCATAGAAATATCGTGCAGATTTCGTGTCCGGTGTTTAATGTCTACAATTTACGCGATATGGGCGGTTCTCTAGAGCCATGTGTCAGTTGAAGACCCATATCGCGTTCAAAAATAAAAAACTGCCTTACCCACTCTTGGCCGTGTGAAAACAACAGTTTTGATCCCGAAAACCACTTCCCCACTTTATTTCCCAAAGATCCATCTATAGATCCTGACCATTGATTTGTTTTGATCAATGGCCTTCATTGCATCTCGCATTCCATTCATTGTTTTTCATCGCGCGTCCACAGAACTTCGTCACATCATCGCAGTCGTTTATCTCCTCCTGAGATCCAATGTTCCTCATCAAATCACCCTTCGCCCATGACTGGGTCCCACCATTCCAACTCATTTCATATGTTTTTCATTCATTTCTGTGTATTTCGCCAAAGTCCAAACTTCCACGATTTGCATTGAAAGTCATATCACTCCGCCGAACATTAAAATTTTAATGTTTTACATTAAAGATTATGTTATTCTACCCGACCATCTAAATTCATCCCATTATTCTAATCTCCACCATCGATCATCACCACCGGACCAGATCGAACAGCCCATGTGCATTTCTCCACCAAATCTTCATCTGCTACAGTTTAACCATTACACTGCATTTTCACCAGTTTTCCCTTGCATCCACCGTTTCCCTTCATGCTGCGCTGCCATCCTCATAGCCCTCCATAACATCCACTCTCCCACCACATGGATTTCCTTAACAGTTTGTGTGTTGTTGCAGGGTACAGGTGGTGAAAACTGCCATTGTTCACAGTCACTGTTATAGTGGCATAGAGCGCAGAGAAGGATATTTTCTGAGCCTGATATTGCAATAGAAATGTTTGGGAAGGTCTCTATAGGAAAGATTTCATTAAAATTACAGTGTTCGACCCTGTTAAACCTCTCCAGCATCATTAAAGCTCAAATTTTACAGACAAAGACAGTAATGAAGTGGCAAAGATTATCAGTGGCTAATCAGAGAATTTAATGCCCATAATCGAAGATATTAAGCTTTAATTCAGTGTTTAAAGGGAAAATGTACCAGATTGAAAACCTCATGATTAATACAGGAGGCCTAAAATGGGCCTAATGCATAGAAAACAATATTGACAGTGTTTCACACCAGCAAAAGGTTTTTCCCCATGAAGGACAAGTTCCCATACTGTTATTTATTCTACTTCGAGCCCCTAAGAAGATCTACATCCTGACAGAATAGTCCTAATGCTACCAGAACATTTGTCATGCAGTATGGCAGACCTCACAGTCATTTATCTGCCTTTGTTTATTCACTAGCATACTGCAGAGTACTACAGCCAAAGTACATCAAGGAACATACCTGTAGTAAATGTTAGCCTGTCGAAGACCACTCTTTCACCCAAAGAGTACTGAAGATTAATGCATAGCAGTTAAAACAGAAAGGGCCTCAAGCCATTCTTCTTCCTCTATTTTAATGTTTCATTTAGTTCTTCATCTACCTCCTCTGCCGCTCTTTTAGCTATAAAAACTCATGAAGAAACTCATTGTTGGTTGTTGATTGGATATCCGTGAATTGTAAGCTATTTCTCTTGAGATATAGTTCTCTTTGTAAAGTTGTAAGATAGGCTGAAGAAGATGTTTTCAGACTGAATATCAAGATGTTGGCAATGTTGTACATGACTGGTGTTGCTCTTTAATATGAGAAGCATATTTCTTTGGATCCTGATTTAAAGCAGCGGTGATGTTTTTCTATCTTTATCTTTGTTTTCCTTTGTGATTCATCATATTCCATTTCTTCCGGTACACATCAGAAATCTAGCATAGGATATACCCTTGTATGGTACCCTATGTTTTTTCTCTCCCTACCTTTGATGTTTTCTGCTGTATGTGCTATCTGAGTATTGATTCAAGCTAATTTAACTGGTGTAGTGGCCAATATTACTGCTAGCTGATGTATGAATTAATGAATCTGTTCTTAGATGTTATTGTTGGGTTTTGATTGAAAGAATTGGGATACTGGGAGTTTAGAATGCTGATTATATATCACTAGGGTCTCTTCCATGAATTGAGCCTTCCTAATTTCCCTTAAGTTGGATGTCGAAGCATTGAGGATTCAAATCCCCTCTCTGATCTCAGGCCTTCACCTTTGTGTTTAAATCTTTAATGTTCCCCTTGTCCGAAGAGTTTACCCTTTAGGAGTTAGATCACATGTTTCTAATGGCATGTCCTGTCCCTAGATTTGATTCCTAAGTGGTCATATTGGAGGTTTCCTTGCCTTTCACCTTCCCTCTCACCATTTCATATCACACTATCATCTTTAAGATCCAATGCTTTAGATGACTAGCCCAATTGAAAGCCCGCATATTGAATAACAAGTAAAACCTTTCCTGACTCCATTGCCCAATGGTCTTGAGTGTTCTCTTAGTTATCTCTCCTTTGCCTAAAATCCTCTTTTCTCATCCTTGTCTTATACTAAACCCTTCCTTCTTGATTCCCAACAACCAAACAAAAATCAAACAAACAAACCCTGTGCCTTATAACTAGCCTAAAACCTTAAAACTGAAACTTTAAAGACTTATATCTTTTCCTATATAGAGAGATCCCTCTATGGACCTATGAGGGTTAGATCCTGAGGTCTGAAAGTGGTTCTGATGTTGTCTCATCTTTTGGTATTGCCAAACTTTCCAAAACATGGGAACCCCAACAGTACCAAGATTTTAGAATAAGAGGAGAAGCTATAGAACAATTAGAATTGTCAATAATTGTTGATTCTCCATAGATTAAACATTATATATGAATATGAGTGACTAGAGAAACCCCAAGTATAATTGTCTTCCCCATCATTTAAAACTACTTTTCCGTTGTTTATAATGGTAAAGGTAAAAAATGGTTTCAACTACATTCTTTGATTCTTCAGCCATGAGTGGTGTCACCATCATATATAATATTGGATGGATTAGGTCATAGGTACGTATCATTTACATGAATTATGATTCTACATATTCCACCAATGCTTTACAATTTGCTATCCATAGTTGATGCCTCTTGTAAAACATATCTAACCAATACTTTTCTATTTTCCATCAAAATTGACATTGAAGAAAATTGTAATATCCATATAAACCCTATACAAATTGGGATTTAAAATGGAAAGATAATTATTTATTTACCATGATTAGAATTCCTAAAGAAGATTAATATCAAGAAATCGTTTGTAAATTAGTTGGTAACTAATTCAATTCGTTTCTCACCCTACTGGTTCTCTATAGTTAATAGTAAGATGGATGACTTTTGAAGGGGAGAGAAGATGTCACTTGAGCCCAAATTTCTGCCTCTTGCATATCACATGTAATGGCGATATAGTTGGTCATTGTAGAGCCATAACAAGGGAGAGTGAGGTTATTATAAATTGGATAAAAACCTTCAAAAAGAGAAGTCTCTTATAAACAAGAATGTGGATATTGTGGCCATTAATGTAGGGCGTTGATTTCTTGTCAAGTTCTTCAATCATGGCCCTCGCTAGCATATAACGTCAGCACCATGACATATTAGCTGCACTCCTGTAATATTTAATAATATTTATAAAGTGTTGGAATGCATGAAAAATGCTTCATATTTGACCAATGCCTAAAATTTCACACTGAGGAGATTTGGGAATGAGTGGGAGGAAGGCCTTAGATTGTAAATTTAGCCTTGATTATTGAACTCATTAAGACGCTAGAAGATTTCACTCTCTCTGACAGGCGACGAAGGAAAGGATTAAGTCATTGAAAAGATAAGTAGCTCTATCAATCTTGGGAAAAGGATATGTGTTTATTTTGAACATAGAAAATAATTATCTTGCTTGAAAAAAAGAACATATTCATATGCACAAAAACAATATTTGTTGCATTAGTTGGCATTATTTTTCTTAGAAAAGAGATAATGTTTACATATACAAAAATAAATAGCTATTGAATTATATTTTTTAAAAAGAGAAATATGTATTGCATGCATAAAATAGTTGTCATTATGATACATTTCTTGGAAAATAAATATGCATTTGCATGCAAAAAAAAAAAAACTAAATGTGATATATTTATTGAAAAATAAGTTTTTGTTTTCATGCACAAAAATAATGGCTCATTGGAATAGATTTTATTGAAAAAGAAACATGCATTTGCATGCACAAAAGGAAATAAATATGGTGTTAGATTTCATGAAAGATTACATATGAATTCTTATGCCTGAAATTATAACATTTAAAGTTATTTCTTGAAAGTTTGCATATGAATTGTGTGCATGAAGTGGTGAGAATCAATGTCGTTTTCTTAAAAATTTTCATTTGAATCTTGTGTGCATACAAGGATAAGAACTCATGCTCATTTTCTTGAAAATATTATGTGTAGGTATACAGAGAAGTAATGGATATTGTGTTAGATATCCTTGAGAATGAATGGATGATCATATGTAGAAGAATAATAGCTATGGTGTTAGCTTCCTTTTGAAAATAATACGTATTTACATGTATCAAAAAATTTATTTGTTATGTTATTTATTTTGGGAAAAAAAATATGAATTTATATTCACAAAGAACATAGCTAATATGCTAGTTCCTTTAAAAGACGAGTAGTTGTGGTGGTTTTTTTGTTGGAAAAACCAATGTTTCTTGTGTGGAGGAAATAATACTTAATGTGGTGTTTATCTTTAAAATATTTCCCTCTTCTTGTGTGAAGTGATGGTGATAACCATGGAAATTCTTTTAAATATTATTGTGTTCTTGAGGGTAGAATTATAATGTAATTATTTATCTTTCTCATGATATATGTGATGCAGGGATAAGTGAGCATGCCTTGGTAATTTTTATGTATTTTACCTTATGAATGTGAGTTATGGATAGATAAACATGTGACATAACCATCTACATGTAAAGATAAACGAATATATTTTGGTATTTTTGTGATTTTAGTTACTGCATAAAAGATTCATGTCTCCATATTGTGTATGCATTTTATTTATGCACATAAAAATATGTAGTGAAACCAGCTCCAAAAATAGAAGAAGAGAGATATCAACGCCTTAGAAATAAGCCACTTCAAGGGGGAAACCTCCAATACATTACATGAATGAACAATTCTTGGATGATACAAATGAAAAAACCTCCTTTCTATATATAGTATTCCATGGGGCCACAATGTAATGCTAGCCGACCTAACAATAACAATGTAAGGGCACAATAATAACAATATTGGGGTTAGAGGGGGCTACAATAATAATAATAAGGAGGCTATACTAATAACAATAAGGGGCTAAACTAGTAATATAGGGACCTAACATGCCCCTCTCCTTCAAAAAAATTTTGTCCTCAACGCTTGAGTAGCTTTGGAGGCTTCTGCATAAAATTCTCACCCTCCCATGTAGAATCTTCAGTGGGTAAGTTCTTCCACTTGATGAGATACTCTGAAATTGATCGATTTCATAGCTGTCTAGTTCTTGTTTCCGTGACCGCTTCAAGTTCCAATATGATTTTTCTTTCCTCATCAAGTTCTGGCAATATTGTTTGAAATGGAAGATTTTCTCCTATAACCTTATTTAAGCACGAAACATGGAAAATTGGATTCACTCATGAAGAAGCAGGAAGCTCCAATTTGTAAGCCATAGTACCAATATTTTGCAACACCTTGTACGGACCATAATACTTTGGTGATAATTTATTATCCTTATTAGCTTGCTTGAGGGACATTTGTTTATATGGTTGTAGCCGTAAAAATACCCAGTCTCCCACATCAAAACTTCTCTCGCTGCGATGTTGATTTTCCTGTCGTTTCATTCGATTTTGTGCCAAATTTAGGTTATCCTTTAAGAGTTGGAGAACTTCTTGTTGATTCTCGATGTGATCTTCCACTTCTTCAACTTTATAATTTCCTCTTAAAGATGATGTGATGGATGGTGGATGATATCCATAAAGTGCCATAAATGGGGTCATTTTTGTTGCAATATGGAAGGAAGTGTTATACCACCATTCAGCGAGAGGTAACCACTTGACCCATTGTGTTTGTTTATCAGATACAAAACAACGAAGATATCCTTCCAAACATTTATTTACTATCTCAGTTTGACCATCAGATTGAGGATGATAAGATGAGCTATGAGCTAATTGAGTGCCCAAACAAGAAAATAACTTCGTCCAAAAATTTCCAGTAAAAATGGGATCTCTGTCGCTCACAATAACCCTTGGGCTTCCATGTAGCTTTTGAATTCTGTCCATAAATGTAGTAGCAACTGTACTTGCTTTAAATGGATGAGATAATGCACAAAAGTGTGCATACTTAGTAAGTCTATCAACTACCACCATGATGAAATTCTTTCCTTTGGACTTAGGTAAACCTATGATAAAATCCATTGAAATCTCCTCCCAACGTTGACTTGGAATGGATAGAGGTTGTAGAAGTCCTGGGGTATTAATTGTCTCCACTTTATTCTACTGGAAAACCAAGCATTCCACCACAAACTTTTGAATATCAGATTTAAGGCCATCCCAAAAAAATTCTTTCTTCACCCTGTGGTAAGTTTTTAAAAATCCTGAGTGTCCTCCTAAAGAAGTGTGCAATTCCAAAAGAATCTTTTGTTTTAGTTGGGAATTCTTACAAAGATATAAGCGATCTTTGTACCATAAGGAATCATTTTTCCAACTAAATGTATCAGATGTACTAGGATCTTGCTGCAAATTTTGAATGAGTGTCCACACTTCTTCGTCCCTCTTCCATTCATCCCTTGCTTCGGTTATCCAATCTGGTTGGATAATAGAAATGGCACAAAGCAATGCTTCCACCTCTTCATTTTTTCTTGAGAGTGCATCTGCAACAACATTAAGCTTTCCTTTTTTGTAGATTATTTAAAAGTCATAACCCAACATCTTTGTGACCCATTTTTGCTGCTCTTCTGAAGATAGTCTTTGTTCCAAAAAGTGTTTAAGACTATCATGATCAGTTTTTACCTTGAAGTTTCTTCCCATTAGGTAAGTTCTCCATTTCTTTAGTGCATGTGGTATTGCTAACATTTCCTTCTCATAAATAGGTTTCTGTAAATACTTTCCTTTGATTGGACGACTTTCAAAAGCAATGGGTCTTCCTTCCTGCATTAAAACTGCCCCAATTCCATTTCCTGAGGCATCACATTCCACAATAAAGGTTTTTGTGAAGTCTGGTGTAGCTAAGACCGGTGCTAGGCACATTGCCTCTTTAAGAAGTTCAAAGGCCTTAGTTTCTTCAGGAGTCCATGAAAATGCATCTTTCTTCAATAATGTTGTTAGAGGTGCTGCTATTCTCCCATAATTCTTAACAAACTTGCGATAATACCCTGTTAAACTGAGAAATCCTCGCAACTGCTTTATGGTTGTGGGGACTTTCCATTCCTTAATGGATTTAATTTTGTTAGGGTCTACCTTAACACCCTCGTGAGATACAATATGACCTAGATATTCCACCTCTTGTACTCCAAAGAAACATTTGGATGGTTTTGCATATAATTGTTTCTCCTGCAATAGTTTGAGCACCCTGTCAACATGTTGAACATGATCCTTCCAAGACCTGTTGTAGATTAGCATATCATCAAAAAATACTAGCACAAATTTTCTAAGGAAGGGTTTGAAAATGGAATTCATCAACCCTTGAAATGTAGAAGGTGCATTTTTAAGGCCAAAAAGCATGACCAAAAATTCATAATGACCCTCATGAGTTCGAAATGCTGTTTTCATAATATCTTCAGTCTTCATTCTAATTTGATGATATCCTGAATGAAGATCCAACTTGGTAAAATAAATTTCTCCATGTAATTCGTCCAATAATTCATCAATCACAGGAATGGGAAATTTATCTTTAATGGTGAGGTTATTTAGCTTCCTATAATCGGGACACATGCACCATGATCCATCCTTCTTGTGTACCAATACTACAGGAGCAGAGAAAGAACTTTGACTAGGTTGAATTATACCCGCCTCTAACATTTCTGCAATCATACGTTCAATTTAGCTCTTTTGGACATAAGGATATCTATAAGGCCTGATGTTTGGAGGAACACTTCCTGGAATCAAATGAATAGCATGATCATGATCACGAATAGGTGGGAGTCCTTTGGGAGTTTCAAACACCTTGGAATGATTCTCCAAGACTTGTTGGAGATCTGCAGAAATAGATGATTTTGATGTCGGAACTTCTAGTGAGCATAATTGTGCAATTACGCCTCGTTGTTCTTTCTTTAGAAGCTTTGTCATAACATTAGAGCTTATTATCCTTCCTGGCTTCCCTTCAATACCCCGTAATTCGACTTCCTTTCCTTCTGAAAAAAAATTCAAGAAAAGTTCTTGAAAATTAAAAGCTACCGTCCCCAAAGATTGTAACCATTGTACTCCTAGTACAACATCAGCACCTCCCATAGGAATGGAAAGCATTGGACTATTATGGGTACTCCCTGAATTAATCAACACTATTACCTTTTTCTTCTTGATATGTCCTATCTTGAGAGTTTGAGGAGTGGTAATTCCAACCAATTCATTACATGATATGGTCAGACTCATTTCTTCCTCTTCTAGGGTTGGTTCTTGGTGTATATCGTCTTCTTGTTCATTTTCTTCTTCCTCTTCACAATCTGTGTAAAATAATTTATTCTCAGCACACTTATGACCTTTAGTGTATTTTCTATCACAACTATAGCAAAGCCCTTTTACTCTTTTTTCTTCCAATTGTTGTGGTGTAAACCTTGTAGGTTGTGAAAATCTAGGAGTAGAAACACGTTCCTCTTTATAGAAGTGACTGGTAGGCTTCCTTATTGCCATAATTTTACATTCAATTTTTCTTGCCAACCTGAATTCCTTCTCCAATGAATCAGGTTCCAAAACACGAACTTCATGTTGGATGTTGTGTTTCAGTACTATGAAGAGATCCAATCCTGTGTTCTCTGGGTCTCCAGTTCCCCTTATATTCAATTTTGGAAGTCCTCAATGTGTTCCCCCATAAATACCCTTTTGTTTGAGATTTATCAATTGGATAAAAAAGGTGTTTCTCTTTGTATCCTCATAATGTGCTATCATTTTCTCCATAAAAATTGACCAAGTGACAATGTTTTTACAGGAGAAAAGCCATCGATACCATACAAATGTATTTTGTTCTAAATATAAAGTTGCAATGTGTACCTTTTTTGTGTTTTGCACATTATTGAGATCAAAATATTGCTCCATCTCTAGTATCCATGTTACGAGATCCTTGCCATCAAACTTCCTCATATCCATCTTTGGAATATGGTGGTTCTTTCGTCCAACATTAGAGTTTATGAAATCATGATTAACATTTATTTTGTTCTCATCATGAGTTTCCTCTACTATCTTTTCGCCATTAGGAAAAATTTCTTGTATCAACTTTTCCAAACCTTCAATGTCTACTTTTATGTTTTCCATTTTTTCATCGATCTTAGCTTCCATGCCATTCATCTTAGCTTCCATGCCCACTTCCATGCCTTCCATATTAGCTTCCAAACCATTCATCTTAGATTCCATGCCTTTCTTCAAACCATCCATCTTAGTTTCCACGCCTTTCTTCAAAACTTCCATTTCATTTTTTGTTGCTCTTTGCGATAGCAAATTTTGGTGCACTTGCTCTTGTAATTTTGATATCTCATGTTGTGTTTCTTCCTCTTCATGAGTCATAGTAGAGCCTTTTGAAGGCTTAATGGGTGTTGAATTCTTTTTAGGGGTCATTTTAGAACCTAATACTGATATCTATTCTTCAATATTCCCTTGGAATAAATTCCAACTAATATTTTTTTTTTTCAAATGAGACTTACGTAATTCGAAAAAACAAATACACACCTTTTTATTTCTTTTGAGGAGTGTGATATTGAAACTATATTATCTCTATGATTTTGGATCTTCAGTATCTGAAATTTGGTATTAAGGTAGCCTTCTGAATCCTCTTTTGAATTCCACAAGTCTGACCTGATTTGGATTCTTGAAGACAAAGCTGTGCCTAATCTCCTACGATGACCTAATTATGGACTCTTTCCATAGAGGGAAGTTGTACGACTTTCCATGTGTCACTTTTTTCTCCTTTGGCACTGAAATTTATAGAAAAGAAACTAAAGTCTATGTAATTCCATCCACTTTTTACAGAATTCCAATCCGATGCTCAGAGAGATAGTTATGAATATTTTCCCACGATCACCTCTTTGAGATGAAATTAGGGAGCCTGAAAAAGACCTAACTTCCACAGATCATATATCCGAAAATATTGCGAACCAAGCTCTAAAATTTTGCAAAGATGTTCCTCAGGATCTCAACTTTGCACTCTAAAAATTTCAGCTTTTGAACCTTCGTAGAAAAATAGTTATAGCGAACATTTCACGATGACTTGTTTAAGTGAAATTCGGGAGCCTGCAAAAAGCCCTACCTTCCACATATCATATCTATGAAATTATTGCGAATGAAGCTCTAAAATTTTGCGACAATGTTCCCTAGGATTTTGGCTTCGCACCCTTAAAATTTCAGCTCCTGAACCTTCGTAGAAAAAAATTTATAGCGAAAATTCCATGATGACCTATTTGGAGCAGCGAAACCCTAGAATCCAAAGCTTTGATACCAAATGTTGTGAAACCAGCTCCAAAAATAGAAGAAGAGAGATATCAACGCCTTATAAATAAGCCACTTCAAGGGGGAAACCTCCAATACATTACATGAATGAACAATTCTTGGATGATACAAATGAAAAAATCTCCTTTCTATATATAGGAGTCCATGGGGCCACAATGTAATCCTAGCCGACCTAACAATAACAATGTAAGGGCACAGTAATAAAAATATTCGGGATCGAGGGAGCTACAATAATAATAATAAGGGGGCTATACTAATAACAATAAGGGCTAAACTAGTAATATAGGGACCTAACAAAATATGTTTGACACATAACTAGCAAATATTTATTATTTGCGTTTGATAAATATTTTATAGTTATGATGTGAGAATTTTTTGATGGTAGTAATTGTGGGAAAGGATTGTGGCTTATCCGAATAATGGGTTGTGTTTAACATTATGGTAGGAAATGAACTAATAGCCCATATAGATTGATGGATTGTTAAATGCAGGATAATATACTGTAGGGAACAACTAGGTCACAAGGACACAATGTTCGAGGAACTGTGGGGTAAATGATATCATAAGTTAAATGTAATAGCTTCTAGATAGTTAGGTTGAATTTAAAATGACATTTCTTTATAAGGTTTTTAACAGTGGTCAAGGGATAGAATCTCTTACAACCATTGAGTGAGGGGTGAATACCTCACGATAAGTTTAATAAAATAAACGTTTGTTGGTTTTTCCCTTTAGGGTTTCCAAGGTATATTGATCTCTATGATGTGTTTTCCTTTTATGGCATTATAATGATGTTTCTTTCTTACATGACGTAGACACTTACATCATCAAATATGTGATTAGGTAGCCTCAACAAATGAATGACAATAATGATGTAAGATTACAATAGAGAGCTTTATGTTAGTATAATGCAACAACAGTTACATAACATACTATTTCATTTCTAAAACTACTTTATGTAATGATGATGATTATATCTAATAGTTAGTTAAAAATATATATATTAAGTGATTGAGAATATTGCATACTAGTAATTCTATAAATAAAATCTAATCCTATTTATTTTTACATGAAATTTAAAGAAGTTAAAAAACCCAAATTCCCAATCATATGTTAAATTTTAATTTTTTATTTCAAATTTTCAAAATATCCAAATCTCATAATAAAAATTAACATATATTAAATAAATAAATAATTATATATACAACTTTATCCCTTCAATAATTTTTCATGTATTCCTTTTTTGTTTTTGCTTAAATAATCAATGTACTATTATAATAAATATACTTCTATAAACCTTTTTAATATGACTTTTTATTAATATAATATACTATTATAATAAATATACCTCTATACATCTTTTTAATATGATTTTTTATTAGTCTTTTTTTTACTTGAGAGATTGTTACCATTGGCATTTGACTTATTGGTAGGGGCATGTAGTATTGCATTGATTTACTAATTAATTTGTTATATGTTTAGTGTTTTTTTTTGTTTTAAAATTATTTTAATTTATAACATTTATTAATATAATTATATAGATAAAATAGATAATAAATTTTCATAAATATTAATTAATAATAGACATAAAAACACTTATTTACTTATTTTATTACAGATTTGAAGTTGCTAAAATTAAATAAATCATAAAAATTAATTAAATTATAAATTTATTTAAGATGATAATAATTATTATTATTGATAAAAAAATTTAATATATAAGTTATTATTTATATTAAAAAAATGTGTAACAAGATTTCTAGTCTATTCAACTCCGCTTTATCATAGACATTACCATGGTTTATCAATATCACATGCCCAATATCATGGTTTATCAATACCACATGCCTAAAAAAGTATAACTCATTTCATATGACACTTGTTCATATGATTTTTTTTAATTAATTAATTTAATTAAAAATAAGGAAAAGAAATATCTATTTTGAAAAAAAAACACGTAGCCTTTAATTTTTTCAGTATTAAGATATTCTAAAATATGTATAAATATTAAATCCTTACCATCCATCTAATAATTATTCATAATTAAATTAAAATTGTGAAAACCCCATTCCAAAACAACTAAGCCCATCAACAAAAATATAAATAATTATAAATAATATTTATTATAATAATTAAAATAAATTAATTTTCTTACATTTGTTTTCAAAATTGATGTTTTAATATGGAAATGGTTATAATGTTATTTCTAATATATTATGCATTATATTTGTTTCTTGTTATAAAAAATTAAACCATTCATGTTATCTCAAATTTGAGATAATTAAATTGATCATTAATAAATTGATTTAATCTAGTAATTGTAAATGCATGCAAATTAATAGTTAGTTTTGGTTTAGTAATTGTAAATGTGTGAAAACTAAAATTAACTATTAATGTTAATAGTCAATATTAACAATTATGTAAGGGTAAGGTAGTGAGATACTTCGCTCATATATTCTTTTTGTTTGTGATATATAATAAGTTCTTTTAAGTGCCTTTTTCATTAAGTTATGGCATTATGTTTCTGGCATTTTACATGCACATTCAATTATGACACCCCATTATGCAACCTAGCCTCAATTATCTTTAGCTAAAGCAATATCAATGTGTTGCTTGGAGGAATATTTCTCATTAATTTATAAGATTCATAACATTCTTCCTAATTCTAAGTAGAATGTGAATTATGTCGTTAAAGAATACGAATTATGTCTTTAAAGAGATGGCGGGATATTTGTGGTGCCCAAATCTTGGATCACATATGAGCTATGGGAGCTTTAAGACAGTAGCGGGACAAGTGGAGCAGTGGGTGTAGAATATCGTAGTGAAGCAGAGGGCAGAGCTAGGACAATGTAGATGAGAGAAACGTAGTGCAAAGGCAGCAGCAGCGTATGTAACAATCCCAAATTTAACATGCAATTAATTATATCACATAAACAATTAATAATCAACCCAAAAACAATTTAACTAATCATCATAGAATTTTCAGAAACATGAGCAAGACGACTTACCTGTAACAGTGATATTCCTTACTTGAGACTCCAAAGTTGAACGCTATTTGAATCCTGCTAACTGCAACAAGGTTTTGGGGACAACTCTCCACCCAACCATAGGCTCAGCTATATAGGATCTTTCCAGAGCTGGCCACCCCTGAACCCTCAATCAACGTACTACTGTCAGGGTATCCTTTGCCTCAAAATGCCTTTCTCTCAAGAGAATGAATGAAAGAAAGATCTTTGAATCTTCCTCAATGTTTATTAAATAGGCCAAAAAATGGAATGGGAACCACATGCACACATTCATTGTGTCAACATGCAACTTAAGTTTTACTTAATTTAGTGCTCTCTTAGTTTAACTTACTTTTTGTTAACTTTACTTAATTTAGTGTCTCTCTTAGTTTTATTTACATTTTGTTAACTTTACTAATTTTTTTAGTTTCTTGGTTTAACTCTTTGTTAATTTATTCCTTTTTATTTTTCTTAATTAACTCTTTCTTAAATAACTCTTAACTTTACTTATTTGTTTACAATTTAGGACTCCAGTTTATTATTTACTATTTTATTTAGAACTCCAGTTATTGTTTACTATTTTATTGATTATTTTTATTATTCTTTTGACTTATTATTTATTTACTTATTTATTTAATTATATTATATTATTTACATATTATTTATTATTTTATAATTTTTAGGGGACATATATGTATACATAAATGACTAAATTAATAAATATGTATAATTTCAATAATACGTGCATGTGTTCAACATATATATATATATATACCTGGTGATTCAATTTCTTCACTTGAATTTCTTTCAACATTTTCACCATATTCAATCATTGGTTCATTATCTCTTTCACTTTCTCTTTCAAAATTTTGTATCTCATCATCAATGTTTTGAGGAATATCTCTCTCTATTTACATTGCAAAATATTTTTTAAATTAGTTCATCAAATAAAAATTAAGCTTCACAATTTACACTAGGAAAATTTCAAATATTCAAATTTATAACATTTACATTTACATACCTGCTTCATCTTCTAATTGAGGTTGATTTTCCCTTTTAATATTTGAGCATTCTTCTCTCTTTTTCTTTGCAATATTCTCTCCCGTGTTCTCTACGTTCCTTAGGGTATCTTGTTCGATCATATTTTCTCTTGCGATTCCTTTGATTTCCCATGATAATTGAGTATGAAGTTCAACAAATTTCCTTCAAAAATTTAGACAAGAACTCAATTAAAAAAAACATCACAAAAGATTTAATTAAAAAAAACAAAACTCATTTTAAAAATTTCGCACAAAATACATACTTCAATCCAAAACACTTACTTTAAAAAATCTAAGAAAAAAATGTCTTCTAAAATTGAAATGAAGCTCAAAATATCTCCTTCCAATTCCTTCCAAGTCCTGCAAAAAAAATTCAATTAAATAATTAGACAAAAACTCATTTTAAAAAATCATTATAAAATATTTAATTCAACCCAAAACACGTACTCTAAAAAAATGTTACTTCAAAAAATACCTCCAAAAAATGTTCATTGAAAATTAAGCCCTCAAAAAATACCTCCAAAAAATGTTCTTTGAAAATTAAGTCTAAAAACCTCTAAAAAGAATGTCTCTAAAAACAAAATACCTCCAAACAATGTCCTTTGAAAATTAAGCCCAAAAAGCCTCTAAAAAAATATCACTTTAAAAAATAACTCCAAAAAATGTCCTTTGAATATTAAGACTAAAAAGAGTCCTTTCGAAATTAAGCCCAAAAAAAGTCCAAAAAATGTCTTTGGAAAATTAAGTCCAAAAACCTCTGAAAACAAAACACCTCCAAAAAAAAGTCATTTGAAAATTAAGCCCAAAACCTCTAAAAACAAAATACCTTCAAAAAAATGTCCTTTGAAAATTAAGCCCAAAAAACATCCAAAAAATGTATTTCATACCTCCAAAAAATGTATCACATACCTTCAAAAAATGTCCTTTGAATGTTAAGCCAAAATGAGTCCTTTGAAAATTAAGCCCAAAAAAAATCCTTTGCAAAATCAGACCAAATGAAGAAATATGCGAAATTATGCAAAAATAATGAATCCGTTTATGCCTATTTATATTGCCGCGAATTTTTTTTTTGGAGGGGCTTCGATGAATTTTCTAGCTGACATAAAGTCAATTAAAAGTTCGGTCGAACTTTTGTTTCGTTAGATTTGACGGGTCGTCGGGAAAAAAAAAACCGGCTAAACTAACACATCTACAATTACGCAAAGCCAAGCTCTGAACACATTTCTTCAACATTGGACTAATTAAACTTCATGAAAATTTATGAATTAACTATCGGAACCAAGACAAGCATTTGCAGAATTCAATCTACTTTCAGGAAATATAACTTTTATGGAATTTCATAAATATTTACGAATTTTAATTAATTTTGAAATAAAATGGGTGCAAACAATTTTTGAAGGTCATTATGATTCAGTGAAATCAATATTTTGTATTTTCCAAAATATACTGTGTAAAAAACTAAAAAAATTATGGTGCATTACATTGGTCCGTTGTGTGTAATGGGTAGTTGTTAGATTTTTAGCTTATAGCTTATATGTTGAGAAATTTTGTACGAGCTGAAACATATTCAAAATATGAAGTTTTTTCATATTGAATCAGTTCAAAAAATTCTAGTAATTATGATATGCATCAGTTGGTTTCGTAAATATAAGGAAAATGAAGTAGACTCTGTCTAGATTGTTGTAGCACATTTTTTTTCTCAAAAACACCAAGTTTTTAAAGAATACACCAACGTGTTTGAACATGGCTTTTTATGAATCCTTTGATTGTTAAATAACACACACTCAAAGAAACGCTAAGTTGACATATCAAATGTGTATAAAAAAATTCCAAAAAATAAGTAATAGAAAGCTAATAAAATTTCTAACAGCTTTTGTTTTTAATCGCAAAATGAAATTCTAAACAAAAAAATTGTTTTGGCTTGTAGAAAGTTGAAGAACAGAAAAAAATGATATTTTTTTCTCAAAAAAAGGAAAAATGTGTAACCCAACTTCACATTTTCACCAATGACATCGACATATTTACATCAAAGACATATCATGACATCACATAATAAATGAACCACGGGTCAATATAGCCTACATCATAACATCATAAATATGATAATCTTATAAAGTAAATCTAGAATAGATTTCATTATTTGTTTCATGTTCATCAATTCATCATACTATTTTCCTTCATCCCTCCACTGTATCATTCATCCCTTTTTGAGGAGCAACATTATTGAAACAAGTTAACCACTAATTTTAAATGTGGACACGCAGATTGTTTGACAATCAATTATGTAACATCCAACTAAAAAATTTCAAGCATTACCTTGAGTTGATGTTTGTGCATGCTGTTTTTATCAATATTAAAAAGTCTTGGTATCCACATGGGTCTTAATTGGTATTTCTAATCCCTTCACTAAAATGGGGGTTAACCAATCACTATGTTTGTATATCGATGTGTCAATTAAAATTTACCCAAAAAGCAATATTTATTATGTCAATATAGCATTGTTCATTACAAAGTACCCTCATTAAGAAGGTGAATCTTAAATATTATTATTCATTAAACTTTACTTTGTCATAGTTAAGATGTCCCCTTACACTAAGTCAACATATACACTTTAAATCATCTTTTTTGTTTAAATGAATTCCTCTTTGATAAACCCATTTAAAGAACAACTTCATTATAACCTACAATTTAATAACATGACTAACTTTAAAATCACTACTCTATACTAATTAACAATTTGTATCTACATATACCATCTATTTTCACCTTTTATTATATTTCAATACAAATTTTTTCTTAATTGTCACATTTTCTCACAATATTAATATCTTTATCCTTTATTCTTCTTAATGAAATATTTATTATGGTGGTGTAAGTATTACTTAAAGTTAAATTGGAATAGAAACTAATGCAAACAACCTTAATAGTCATTGTTCCATCTTAATTACATAGAAAGATTATCATTTTAATATATTTATTTATCTTAGTTTATGCTTGAATATCTATGCTACATCTTCAAAAATGTCTAAAATCCATACTCCATAAATACATAGTCTTACTAAATTAATTAATTTATTTTTTTTGAAACTATAGTTTTAACATCATCGTCTAAAAAAAACATTTAATCATTTTTATGAAACACCGTTACTTTATTCAATATACTATATTTCATATTATATATATACATTTCAAACCCCTTCAAAATAATTTTCACCTTATATACTAGCATTATATTTTTATATCTTTCATAAATCATATATCTAAACAATCTATCATATTCTTTTATCTAAAAAATGATCTTTAATATATTTTTAACCATATAAATGAATTATCCAGGTGGATATTGGTGGCCACCCGCCTATTCCACTTGGGGCCCCACCATTGTCTCTTTCAGTTTTTCAGTTTCAGCACAACTTACTATTTTTAGTAGTTTTTCGGGTCCTGAACTTCTGGAGCCATTTTGAGGCCCTAAACCATATTTTTTGGGCATCGTTTGTCTGGAAAATTTGATTCCATTTCAAAATCTACATTTGCGATCAACAGTTGTAGTCCTCGGATATATATTTCTAATGATGTATTATGTGCGTCAAACAGAGATAGTATGCCAAAGTTACAACCCTGGGAAATTGATGAACCAATTTACCCCAATGGGGCCCATATTCTGGTGTTTCATCTCCTAGGGTTAGGTTTTTGGATTTTTAGGGTTTTCCATTGTTTCTAAATAATATATAGGCCTTCGAGCCTCATTTTAACAGGGAGTTCAGAGGCCTGTAGCCGCCACATCTCTTCTAAGAGATAAGCTACGGAACCCTAGCTAGTTTATTTCCATTCTGTCTGTAAGAAAATTTCAATTCTTTGATATTAATGAAATGCAGTGTTATTTCCACTGCATCTTTGTATTTATGGTTAAATGTGCATTCTATTATGTTCCTACATAAATCCGGATCAATAAAATGAAGTTAAATTCATTATTTGAATTAAATTCTTTATGTTAAAAATATGACATGTATCTACTATTAATAAATATTAAATTCACTATATATAAATATTATAAAAATCACTATTTAATATTTATAATCAAGATTTTTTTTTAATTGAATATTTTCATATTTGAAATAATCACTAAAAAAAATCATATGAGAAAACCAATGATTCATTATAGCCACACAATAGGAATATGCATGTTGATAAATATTAATATCAATTACATAAACTTCCAATAACATTAAGGTAATGATAATTTGTTAAATATTTTAATGGATGACATCGGTCCTAACAATCAACAATGAGTTAGGTCAGTGTTTGTATTAAGAAGATATACAAAAAATGTGCAATAAGGTTTAAACCAAAAGTCTAACATGATATTATTCCAAATGACCCTTGACTATGGCCAAAAGTCGATTTGTTATAAATTCCCTCTAAACTCCTATTTGTTTTCTAGTTATGATAATGGATCATGCATAAATACTAAATCATATTAATATATAAAAATTAAAAAATTATTTTTTATCATTTTTATTATAAGAATTATGCATGCTTTAAAGATATAAAATGTTAACTTCATATTAAAATTATTAACTTATCAATTCTATCATTAAATTGTAATTCAAAACCTTAATTCATTACAATCTTAATAATATAAAAATATAGATATGAAAATATTTCATCCCACTTTTCATTTAATAAAAATATCTAAATTATAAATTAAAACAATTAATTTGTTTCATTTTCCAATTTGACTATGTAAGTGATTTTGCTATATGTAAAAAGTGTAATTTAAAATTACAAAAAAAATGTAATTTCAAATTAACTTATAAATTTAGATATTCAATTATATTCAAAAACCAGATCCTAAGAAAATATATTAATAACACATATATTTTTAAACATTAAATACATAGTTTCTAGGCCACTAATTAATATTTAATAATGTTCATTAATATATTAATAACACATATATTTTTAAACATTAAATATATAGCATCTAGGCTGCTAATTAAATATTTAATAATGTTCATTAAATACCTTTCACTTTATTATAACATTATATAATGAGGAAAAGGGTTACAATTCTAAACCATTAACATGGTAGAGCATGCATCTCACTCTTTTAAAAAGCAATGGCTACATGTAATACATGCATGTCCACCCAACTTTTGCATGTTTAAACACTAAAGGTTTCTATGAAGGGTAGAAAATGTGATCAATTTACCTCCACTTTATTTCTTATTGTGAAGGTTGATTTACAAGTTTTGAAAAGTTACCAAGAATCGAGCACTCTGATTTAAAGTTAACGAAATTTGGATGCAATGCAGCTTTTCAACGTTATTCCAAGTTGCATAAACCCTAACAATGGAGACTAGTCTGGCTGCTAGCAAGGCTTTAGAAGTAACTAGTATTATGACTTAATTTTGAGACGTTCATCCCCAACCTTGCAAAACTAGTTTTCAACATAAATTCGAGTTTTAGTGACCCTAAGAATGGTGGTCATTCGAGGAAACAACTAACAAGACCTTTTAAGAAGAGAATTTAGGCTTAAATTACTTCAAGCAGTAGTTATGCTAGGAATGTTTATAACGTTAATCTGAGTTACATAAACCCTACCGATGGAGATCTTTCGGGGGAATTAGTAATATTTGAACGTATTTTGAAACATGTTTTGTTACACGTCATTTTTTCACCATGAAATTTGACTGTTCATATGGGTCTATCACCACCTATATCATGTTCCCTTAGAAGTCAAAAACCTCAATGTTCCTAAATCAAGTCTTGTAATTTGAGAAAAGCTCTGTAAATCCCTAAAAATTCTACCTACATGGTTTTTCTAGCATTTCCCTATGCTTGCACTACTGTTTGGTCAATAAACTGTGGAAACCCCCACACTTTTTTCTACTATTAGCTACGCACCCCTGCGAAAATAAAATTAAAATAAAAAGTCAATTCTAGAAGCACAGTTGGTAGAATATTCTCCTAATTGGAAGCTTCTAGAATCGTGATCAGTTCGAGCTTTATCCCTCCACTCATGGAGCTTATCCCTTGGTCCATGGAGCTCAAATCCCTTCATGTGAGGAATCCATTCCCCTCTTCATGGAATTGAAACTACCTCCATTTCCCTATAAATTGAGCTCAAGTTTCAGGTTGAAAGGTAGATTGTAGATGCAAGATTGTAAATGACTTGCTAAAGAGAATTCCCAAGAGTGCATTCTTTCTACACTACTGAGTTATTGTTGGCAGGAGAATGATAACATCCTTTTGTCCATAACTCCATGCTGGTATTCAGAGAGGAAGGATTATCACAAATTGAAGGAGAAACGATTTTTCAGGACCACGGGAGAAATTTTTACGACATCACGGCATCAGGTTGTAAGATTACTCTTTTTATTCAAGATAATACATATGGATCTATTTTTCTCATTGAGTTGTTTTTATGATTATTGAAATAACATCAATACTTAGACTCCTTTATCACTAAGTTGGGTTAGCTTTTCTTGATTATTATATGTTGCAGATGCTTTGATCCTTTTATCTTGTCTTTGATAGCAGGTTCTACTTATTGGAGAAACCACTTTGGAGTGATGGGATAAAAGACTACATCAAATGTTTGGATTTCAAGGTAGGGGCATGTCCTCTCTACTTTCTTATAATAATTCTGAAATACAATTAATCTAGAGAAAAATATTTTCAAACGGATGTTTGTTTCTAGCTACTCGCTGAGTACTAGGGAGATCGCTCTTGTCCGCAAGAGGGATTAATCCACATAATAAAATGGTGACTCTGCTGGGGATCTAGAGCTTAGTTTTATTTATTTATTTTCAGTCTGAATTTTAGAGTTTTCTGATTTTGACTTATCTGAGTCGGGTTTGGTAGATAACTTTTAAGAATCCCTAAAAAATAAAGTTGATTATTTATTTTTTCCAAGTTCTTCCTTTCCTTCGCGGATATCATCATAAAATAATGCAACAACCTACGCAGGTTTTAGTTCAAAACAGTGTGCATGCGCTTTGTCTTCCACTATAAACTGCGCACCTCTGGAAAAAAAAATTTTAAAATTAAATTACTCTTTTCTAGAGCTAGATAACCTAATTCTTTGTGTTTGCCCCGATCTATCTTAGTTGTCAAATATTGTGTGAGAATTTCTTTTCAGCAAATTTTGTGATTGTGTGATTTATCATCCTATTTTCATCTTATAAGCGAGAGTTTGCCCTACTTTATTGCTGCTCCTTACAAAAGATACTTTCGTTTGCCTCAGCTTACTAGTATGATGATATTGTCTTTTTGAGCCATTAGGATCATGGCAAACCTTAATTTTATAAAATTGAATCCTTTTTCATTTGCAAATTTGGAAGAGATTTTAGCTTACTGAAACCTGATATAACACCAAATTATTTTTGGATGTTTTCATTCTGCTAAGATAAGTAGAAATTTTTCTTAGTCTGATCACAAACTAGGAGAAAGCGTCCTTAAACATTTTAGGTAGACTTCAAAATTATATTTTTCTTTGATTTTGAAATTTATGTTTTTAGAGTTTTTAGAGATTGTTTCTTTTGGAAATGTTTTGTTTATTGAGTTGTAGTTTTTGATTTGATTGTTCGAGGAATTTCATTTCAAAAGAGTAACTGATCATTCTTGCAAATTGAGTTTTTATGAAATCGTCTTCTTTTGAAAAAGGATTTTTTTTATGAAAATTAATAAATCTCTCAATCTTTCCCTTAAATAATATTCATTTAAAATAAAGAGTTCCACTTCTCATTTAGATGCATTTAGTGTATTTTTGAGTCGGGTCACGAACATCATTAAAGTTTCAACTCCATACCTTTTGTCTTAAGCAACAACCAAATTAATACAATATGCTAATAAAATCAATCTAGATATTTTTCATTTTCTAGGGCTCATTCCACCAACATAGCTTAGGCTAGTGTTTGGGAACAGGCTGTAATTAACATTCCAAAACAGTTTAAACAAACAAGTACAATCTTGTGGTAGGAAAATCCAATTGTAGAATTTGTGCTCTGGGAAGCTCTTCTTAAAATATTCAAGCATGAGATCATGTCAAAACCAGTGAGATAATCGTACCTATCTCATTGGAAAAGATAGCCGATGTGCACGTAATATAAATGGTAAACCTCGTATTGACCATTGTCGAGGAGCCTGGGGTCACTTGTTGGCAAACCTCAGATTTACCATATCGAGGAGCCTTCAAGGGGATTGAGCTTGATACTCTGCCCTTGCGTGTATATCGGATGGTAGATTGTTCCCCAAAATATATTTGTTTCTGTTGGTGACCTTAGATACCATAATCTTCCAGATTTTTCCCAAGGTGACAGTGGAGGGAATTTCCCATTGTACCTGGAACAGTCATCGGCTAGACTCACTTGGACTTTCCGAAGGGTACTCATCACTTCGATATGGCATAAGTGGAGGGACTTGCACTGGACTGTTTCATTAATCAAGTTGTCGGGGTAACTGTTCCAACCGCCAAGTTTTCGACATTAGAATTCTACGACGTTGGATTTCATCACCAAATAGTGCTTTTAGTGTGGAAACATATTTTTTGTGTGTGGATTGTCTCTTATATTTTGTAGGCGTGTGTTCAATTTGATTGTTTCTTTAGCAACTTTAGGTCTATTTTGTTGACTTTTTTTTTAATTTCGTGTGTTAAACATTTAGCTGTGGTTGAATTACTGAGACACTCCCATAGAATGCAGGGGAAACCCCCTAAGTACACACCAAGTAAATTAGAAAATATTAAATCTGAAAGAGGCCAACCATCAGGAACTGGATCAACTGAACAATAGGAAACATATGTAATAATACATCCTAATTACAAAGTAGATCAACCTCAAACATTAGAAAGTTACCAAAGACAACCAGAAATTTCTTAACTAGTTGAAGTTGCATCTACAACTAGTGAATTATCAGCTACTGAATCCAAAATTTATGAACCTGAAACTGAATCTGCTACATATGGGCCTACTTTGGAGTTCATCACCCAAACCCCTGGTCATCCGCATTCACTTCGAGTGAAGCTTCACATCACTGAGAATATTTCTCCTGGCCTCATTAGTATCGAAGATATTACTGACGTAGAAGAAGAGGTTATACTTCCTTCAATTCAAGAACCTTTAGATCTAAGGAAAAGTTAATCGATTTACTATTATAGCCCTTTCAAACAGGATGCTTGGTATTCTTAGTTAACCAAATTTCTACATAATTCTGGTCTCATCCATGTTTTCTTCATCACCAAAAACTTTTGTGTATAGTGGTCCATCTGTTCCTTCAGGATACCAGTCGCTTTCCGGTACCTTCTCAGGAGCATCTCCTTCTCCTGAAAAAATTGTACAATCACCTGGTCCCAATGAATCTCATATCGAAACGTTGACAATGGAACACATCTACATCATGTATGGAAATATTCCTATCCCTGACCCTCAAGGTAGCAATTTACCACCTAGGGGGCACCCTCAAGATAGAAATTTACAGCTGGGGGGGCAACCTCAAGGCAGTATATACCGCAAGGACAGTATATGCCTCAAGAACAATATCATCCTCAAGGGCAGTACTCTATTCCAGGGCCACAACCTCTTCAAGGGTAGTACCCTATGATAGGGCAATAACTTTTTCAAGGATAGCAACCTCCTTTGGGGCCGCAGTTTTATCAAGAACAACAACTGTTTCAAGGAGGTCAACCTTTTAGTGGAAATTATCTAGAAAATTATCAAACTTACGTTCCAAGTTATCAACCTGGTTATGGTCAACCTTACGCATCGCAACCTTCAATGGGAGCTCCTTATCCTGGAGTAAACACAGTGTGGAATCCTTCGTTGAATCAATAGAATTTTCAACCTACTGTGCAAGTACCTTATAATCAGCCTGGTCATCCAACTAGTTATACCCAAATCCGGCAACTTTTCCAACCTACGCTTCAAGTTATACCTCAGGTATCTGCACCTAGTAGTGTTCAGCAACCTAGTCCGAGTACACCTAGAACTCTTGTCCAAACTGTTGCATCAACTTCTGTTCAAAAACCCAGTACACCTATCCCTAGATTTTCTACAACCCCTCAACGACGACAACTGTATCACAACCAATCCCTCAAGTCATTGCTCATCAACCTGGACCTACAGTTCAGACTATTGTTCAAACATCTGTAGGGCAAACTGGTATATCTACAATCATAACAAGCCAACCTTATATGGGTTAGTTTTTTTATCAATCATATCAATGGCAGTATCAATATGGACTTGTAGGACAAAATCCAGTATACCAACATCAACCATACCCTAGTTATACATATCAAATACCAGATCAACCTTAGTTTTGTACGACTAACCTTGGTTATACCGGAGACATGCCAATCCCAACCGCACAGGCTATTCCAGGCCACCCTGGATATCTTCCTCCTGGTACTGGTATCGTTCCTCAAGGTTATCAATTTTCTCAACAAGACCCTAACCGTCATTTACCATTCATTGCAACTTTGGACTTGCCAGATTTGTCATGCCTCACAAACGATCTGATTTATTATCTTCCGTTTTGGCCACCAATACCAAATAAGTTTCCTAGTGATATTCCTAAGTTCAAAGGTAAATCAGGAGAAGACCCCTCAAACCATGTCATGACTTACCACCTTTGGTGTGCATCCAACTCTTTAATCAATGATTCCATTCGATTGAGATTGTTTGACAGAACATTGATAGGCTTAGCTGCAAAGTGGTATACTGAACTCCCACATGGCTCATTCAAAAATTTCAACGCATTAGCAACATCTTTCTTAACACACTTTTAGTTTCCATTCCATTACAACAATGGCACGGAACTCTTAACTTCATTAAACAAAGTACGTCCACATACATTTCAGATCACATACATGAATGGATATATAGATGACGTTTAGTGAAAGTTTTTATTCTGGATCAAATCTTGGCATAATGGTTTATCAAATCATTACTTCCAAATATTATTGAAGATGTAGCTAAGCGAGGTTTTGTTACAGAAGAACAGGTCATAGCTCAAGCACAATACTTAGACCTTGTATATACACAGTCTGGTACTTTATATGAAAAAATTCTTGACTTGCCACATCTAGGTCAAATAATTGCAACTTCTTCTGGCTCTCATGTTGCAGACGGTGTAATTGGTTCAGTTAGCACTAACAAGAGTAAGAAGAAGTCATCCAAATCTTCTTCTCCCATTATAACTTTACCAAATTCATCGAAAGGAGATCCTTCCCTTGAAAATTTTTTCGACATTCATGTTGTAGACTCATCCACAGCTAAATCTAAAACCATAAATAAGAGGAAAGGAAAGAATAAAAACAAAAAAACTACATCTCCCAAAGAGAAAACCGAAAAAATTGAACTAGCTGATGAAAAACGGAAACCTCGTTATCCTTGTCTTATCTGTGACGAGCATCATTATACCAAAGAATGCCCACATCGGTCCGAGGTCTCCAAGTTTTTCAAAGGTTCACCCACACCCACTGTCTTGAAGGATCCTTTTCCCACTCAAGAAAGTAAAATGATAGGATCTTCTTCAAATTCATTAGCAGATATTTTAATGATGTCTCTAGTTATGGTTGCGACGCGATCTCAAGACTATGGAACTAAAATTCCTGTACCTGGTAAAGAGACAGAAAATTCTAGTCAAACACTAGCTATACCTCCTTCAGTTTCCGAACCACTTCAAATCAAGAAACCTAATCCTTATCTAGTGATTAAACCGCCTATTAAAGGTGTACTTTGAAAATTAACTTTCAATCCACATGCGAGAGCTGCACAAAATTACAACATTGTTGAAGACTTCGTGATATCCCCTTTAGAAATGTCGGCCTTAGAAGTGCTACAATCATGTCTAGCACAAAGGAAATTACTATTATTAGCTGTTGGAGCTATTGATCCTCAGGATTCGAACCTCATGGTATTTTACCTCGAAAATTTTACACTGAGACTCCCTCATCAGATGGATTTTTAGATTCAAGTATTATTCAAATCCAAACTAGTTTTCCGTACTGTAATTGATGAGGGGGCATCCACGTGTATTATGTTGTTAAACTATTGGAAAACTCTTGGTTCTCCGACACTCAGCCAATCACCCACTATCCTTAAAGCTTTTGATGGAAGAGGATTTCATCCATACGAAATACTCCAGGATCTACCTATAGAAGTAGAAGGAAAAACCATTAATCTAGACGTGGAAGTTGTTGATGCCTCTCTTTATTACAACCTTCTTTTAGGTCATAGTTGGTCTTATGCCATGACTATTGTCGTTTCATCAATATTTCGGGTAATCATGTTTCCTCATAAAGGAAAGATTGTGAAAATAGACTAGTTGTAATATTATTCATCTGACCCTGCTTCTACAGATAGTATCCAACATGTTGGTAAAATGACTATCCCATACGAATATGTTGGTGTAGGACTAGTGAAGGATTTCACTCTCATGGGAACTTTCTCCTTACCTCCACCCAACGTACCGCACACAATTGCCAACATCAATATGATCTCATCAAGCACTATACCATTTGACGACACTTGGGTAGTGCCTTCAGAATAAGAATTGAACTCTTTCAATGGAAAGATGCTTTTCAGTCCTTTTTAAAATGTATATGTAGTAGTACAATCGTATTCTAACACACTTTCAACTACTCCTGATCAAATGAATGTGATCACCGAAGAATCCTCTTCTCTGTTAGGGATTTGGCTTATGTGATCCATAAATTGTGTATAAAATCTTTTGGTGAAAATCACATTCAAGTAGATTTTGTCGATGCATTTCTCCCTGGTTTCCTTTCCTATCCTCTGTTCCCCAGTTTCTTTCTTCCTTTATGTATTTTTTTAATTTATTTATTTTTATTTATTATTGTGATTATTTAATTATTGATTTATTATTAATATTTATTTATTCATTTATTATTTATTTTTTTATTGATTTATCATCAATATTATTATTATTTATTTAATATTATTATGTTTCATTTATTTATTTATTTATTTTTATTTTTATTTATTTTTATTTATTTTTTTTAATTTTTATTTATTTATTTATTATTATTTTTAATTAATTAATTTATTTATTTATTTATTTTATTCTATTAGATTATTATTAATTAAGAATACATAAATATTTTATTATATTCAAAAAAAATTATTTATTAAATAAAAATTTATTAATAATAATTCAAATATTATTTTGTCTTTGTATTTTCTTATTCCAGTCAAACTAGATGTTATTCCACAATAGCTAGTTGGAGTTTCCTATCTATTTAAACTGGGTCCTAGATCAGATTTCTCATATTTTCCTGATGCCATTGGCTAGCTCGAAACACGTCTACAAAATCTGCTTGAATGTGATTTTCACCGAAAGATTTTATACACAATCCTCTTCTCTATCAAGCTCAACCTTGACATCATTTTCCGATCTCTTTCAACATGTATTTCACACTGATGAAAGTATTTGAGAAAATTTTTCATCGGATGAATTACCTTGGGATGATCTACATCATAGATCTTCATTTTTACCAGATCTTGATAAGTTTGAGAATGATTTTTCATCCATTTTTACGATTGATTACGTTAAAGAACCACAGAATACCATATCAATTACACATTCAGATTCTGAGACTAATTTGGGAAATATTTCTACAACAGCTCCTATTGACATATCAGTCAATCCTATAATTATTGAAAACATTCCCATAGGTGCTTCTTGTACAATGGAAGAGATTAACACTTACAAAGCCCTGTTTCAAGAATTCTAAGACATTTTTTCCTGGTCTTACGAAGAGATTCCAGGAATCGGTCCTACGATTATCATTCATTGAATTAAGACATACCCGGATGCCAAGCCTATTAGACAAAGATTATGTCCAATACATCTGTGGAAAGTTGCAGCTATCAAAGTTGAAGTTGAGAAGCTATTACGAGCTAGAGTTATTTATCCAATTCCATTGACAGATTGGGTATCTAATATAGTTCCCATTACAAAGAAACAAGGGACTATATGAGTATGTGTCGATTATAGGGACATCAATAAAGCATGTCCAAAAGACAATTATCCCACACCCTATATCGACCAAACTATTGATGATTGTTCCAGAAATGAAATTTTATCATTTATGGATGGATTTTCTGGCTATAATCAAATCAACATACTCCCTGCCGATCAACAAAAAACAACGTTTATATGTTCTTGGGGAACATTTTCTTATTGAAAATTAGCTTTCAAACTAAAAAATGCTGGTGCAACGTTTCAAATAGCAATGTATTTTGCTTTTCATGATATCAAAAATATTGTACAGCCTTATCTAGATGATTTACCTACTCATTCTTTACGCAAAGACGATCATCCTACACACTTACAAGCTATTTTCATGAGATGTAGGCATTACAAAATTCGTTTGAACCTACAAAAATGTACTTTTTGTGTGCAATCAGGACGATTAATTGGATTCATCGTTTCAAAAGATGGCATTTGTGTTGACCCATCGAAGGTTGAGGCTATCATCAATTTACCTCCTCTTTCCACTCTTCTCCAACTCCAAAGTTTGCAAGGGAAATCAAATTTTTTACGTAGGTTTATCCTGAACTATGCTGAGTTAAAAAAAGGTTTTACCCGGTTGTTGAAAAAAAGTGTTCCTTTTATTTGGGATGAGATTTCTGATAAATCTTTTGATGCACTAAAATACACATTAACCCATGCACCATTATTGCATCCACCCAATTACCATCAAGACTACTTTTTATACTTAGTTGCCTCTGATTCCACCATTGTAATGGTTTTGGTTCAGGAGGATGAATCTCACAATGAACATGTGATCTATTATCTAAGTCAAAATCTCAATCCGACGGAAATCAAATATTCGCATGTGGAGAAATTGGCCTTGGCAGCAGTTCAAGTTGTCCAACGATTCCGTCACTACAGGTTGTTACGTAAAACAACTTTGATATCTAATTACAACCCGATGATGTATATCTTGACAAAACAATTACTCGGGGGAAAATACTCCAAATGGATTGTCATCCTACAAGAGTTTGATTTGGAATTTGAAAAACCTAAATCAAAGAAATCACTAGTGTTTGTTGAGCTTATGTGTGACTTTCCCAATACTAATACAGAAATTGTGGTAGAGAGTCCCATCACAGACGAATCTCTGTTTCTCATCAATACACTAGACCCATGGTATGGAGATATCATTATATATCTTCAAACCAAAACTTTTTTCCCAGAGCTTTCATGTTCAAATCAACGGAGAATCTGATATCAATCCCAACAATACAATATTGTTGGGGACACTCTTTATCGTCGTGGTGCAGATTCGATTTTCCAACATTGTATAACTCATGAAGAGGTTGAAAAGGTTTTGAATGATTTCCACTCTGGAGCATGTGGTGGTCATATGTCTGGGTTTGGCACAACCCAAAAGATATTGCGCGTTGGTTATTTTTGGTCGTCCTTATTCAAAGACTGTATCATTGTGGTCCAAAAATGCCACAACTGCCAAATTTTTGATTGAAAGATGCATTCAACTCCAGCTCCTCTTCACCCAATTATTATTGCCGTTCCTTTTGTGAAATGGGGCATTGATTTCATTACATGTAACCCTCACTCGGCCAGGGGGAATGGGTATATTATTCTCGTCATAGATTACTTTACCAAATGGGCTGAGGCGATGCCTACATTCATGTTTGATGGAAAAACTATAGCTACTTTCATATTCAATCATGTGATTGCTCGCTTCAGCATGCCTCAAGCTATTATCACAGACCATGAGAGTCATTTTTGGAATATTATGATGACCGAACTTTCCGATCAACTTGGCATATGCCATGATAATTCTATTCCGTATTACCCACAGGCTAATGGTCAAGTTGAAGCCGTCAACAAGGTTTTAACCATCATGATTAAATGGATTATCGGAACTCGCAAATCAAATTGGCATACCATGCTTTTTTCGACACTATGGGCATACCGAACCTCTGCAAAAACTGCTACAGGGTTCACTCCTTTTCAAATTCTCTATGGTTTAGAAGTTGTGTTACCCATTAAATGCGAAATACCGTCACTTAAATTAGCCATTGATTTGTTACCAGCTACCTCTGAAGAGGAGACACGTTTTCTATACTTAACATAATTAGATGAGACTCGGCGCACCGCTGCATTGGATGCTGAAGCTCATAAGAAATGTGTGAAAGCTCAGTATGATCAAAGTGTTAACCCTCGTGTTTATTCAGAAGGTGACCTAGTTTTAGTATACGATCAAGCTAACGATAGGCTAGGCGCTAGAAAATTTGAACCGATGTGGCATGGTCCCTATATTTTCAAGCGTGTGCTTGCAAAAGGATCCTATGAATTAATTGATTATAATGGGGTCTCTTTAGATAAACCCATAAATGGTCTTTATCTTAAGAGATATTGTGCTTGACTTTCGTGTGAAGATCTCTCTTGTACAATAGTTACTTTTTAGAATAGTGTGCCTTAGATTAGATAAGTGTGCCTAGATTAGTTTTTTTGTTACTACTATCATTGCTTATCTTGATTACACTTGATATTGTAGATTTTGACATCCCTTACATTAGTTTTGTTGATGGTGCCTGTCGTAGTACACATAATATCTCTTCTGCGGCTTGGGTTATCTATTCACCCACCGAAGAGTTAGTTTTTATTCATGGGATATGCCTTGGTCAAACAACGAATAATATTGTAGAATATAGTGCAATCATTGAGCTATTATCTGATGCCATTTCATTTGGTATTCGACGTTTGATCATAGGTTGGATTCAAAACTCATTGTATTACATTTAAACAGAGTATATGTAGTAATAAATTTATAGTTATTAAGATTATTTTTGAAGGTTCGTCTCTTGGAATGATGATTTGATTATATAGAATATCAACATATTTCAAGAATTTAAACACATTGGCCGATGCGTTAGCTAATCATGTTCTAAATAGACATTTTCAAAATTAACAGTGTAAA